>CP092096.1:19807500-20235000 GCA_029203775.1 Neoneuromus ignobilis | reverse complement strand
AACAATTCATATCAGAAGTGAGAGTTATTGTTTAATGATATTTTATTGAGTTTATTATCGATAATAACAATGTTTATTCTTTTTGAAACATTATTTAAATATCTTAAATAAAAAAAATCAGAAAATTTACGGATTAATACAATAATGGAATAATACAATCTAAGGAAATATAATTGGATTGGTTTTAGTTTTTAACAAAATATAGATTATTACTTTACAAATTGTTTTATATACACGAACTATAAGTCGAATAGAATAATTTTAACAAAATTATCTATATTTTGGTTCAAATAATTACTTATAAATTAGATGTCAGTTGAAGAACAGAAGTTTAATTATTTTTCAAAGTTGCATAAAAACATTCTATTGTATGATTTTGTAAATAAATTTATTTAAAAATGAATATAAATAATTTCGAGACTTTTTTTGAAAAGAAAATATTTTAATTTAAATTAATTATCACATAGTAAAATAAACAGTTCCATATTTTCGATCATACATCAGATAATAAATTTATTCATTTTCGGAAATTTTTTCTAAGACATTTATTTGTCGAGGTTTGTCGAATAAGTGATAATATATATATATATATATATATATATATATATATATATATATATATATATATATATATATATATATATTAATTCCCAACTCATTTTAAATATGCATATTGAATTTTTGCGTAATAATGAATGAAATTTTATTATTTTTCAATGTGTAACTATACAATATTTAAATCAATTAACTACCAATTGAAATTAATCAAAGCATAACTGATACAATTCATTTTTTAAAAAATTAATCATATTGTTGAAAAAGATCCATATTATTAGTTAAAAAGGTTTTACTTTTTTCGTTATTTTATTTGATAGAAATATTTTTTTTATCTTCTCTGATACTACACATATAACTATTTTAATATTCAATGATATGTGAAAAAATATAAATATTAATTGCATGTGAAAATATTTTGATATTTAAATGAATATTAAAATATTTCAATGTTTAATTGAATCATATTTCAATAATAACTTAACATACTTTTGATAATTTTCTATTGAATTGTTTTTATGTAGATGATTTCAATCTTTTTTTTACATTTTTTCCAAAAAATAAATAAATAATTATAATTAAACCATTTTCTGCTTTAATCACTTAAACAATCAAAATATAATTAAAATACTTTTTTGAAACACGCAAAATAATTACATTTTTAATTTAATTACATTTTTCAATTTAGTTTTTCTAAATTAAATTAATTAATTAATTAATTTAATTACATTTTTCAATTTAGTTTTTCTTATTTTTTTACCATACTTATCAAACGACCCTCGTATATGGTATATACACAAATATAATATTATATAATAAATTTATACTTTAAATATATTTTTTATTCAAGATTCCATCCCCACTCGACTAGAAATAAATTACTAAAAATTGTTTTCTAATTAAAGTAACTAATATTTATATGTTTTTTAATAATTATAATACGATTATATGTATATGTATTGATATTTAAATGCATTTAAAAATATATTTATAAAAAATAGATTAAATGTCTAAAGAAATTTCTTTAAAACAACTACGTAAATTGGTTAGCATTTTCTTAACGATATTTAGAAAACGTTTTTATTTTATGAAATAAATAACAGCTAAATAAAATGAAAAAAATAATTATTAAAAGATTTGTGAACAAATGTACTTAATTATATCCATTTTTTATTAATATCAATCATTATTATCCATCATCCTAAAACTTAATCATCTAATTTTTTCGACAATTTAAATTATCATGATTTTTAATCATCTAATTTTCGTTCACTTCTTTATATAAAATCGACGAGAATGTTGGCTAACGCCCATTTTGATTCGACCTTTAAATGAAATCTTTTGACATTCAATTTTATACAAGGTAGAGATTTTTTTAAAAATATTTATATTGACGATTTTCTAAAGTCAAAAATACATAAAATTGTAATAAATATTTTTGAATTCAAATAAAAAAAAATAGTCTACATTTATGTACTAATAACTAAAAATAAATTAATTAATATTAAATATCGAATTTGAATCTTATTATAATGAAGAGTTATGTACTTTACGTTATTACTATTCATAGTTCATCCATACACTATTAGATGTCAGCACAAAGATTGTTCTGAATAACAAAATGTACAGCTGTAAGTTAATGTAATATTTTTTCTTTCTTATTTAATCATATTTTTCTAATAATGTATAATTGATTTTATATAGGGATGTATTATATGAATGTATCTAAACTTTCAATCTAATTTGGGTCACATTATATATATATATATATATATATATATATATATATATATATATATATATATATATATATACATACGAGGTCGTTGGATAAGTATGGTAAAATTGTAAGAAAAACTAAATTGAAAAGTTAAATGAAATTAATTAACTAATTAATTTAATTACATTTTTCAATTTAGTTTTTCTTACTTTTTTACCATACTTATCAAACGACCCTCGTATATGAGTATATACACAAATATAATATTAATTAGTTTGTAAATTTGAATCCATTTACAAATAATACCGAAATTCACATATTTACGTACATACAATAAACATATATAACATTTATTTTCATATTCATTTATAATTACAAACTGATTTATTTTTTTTTACAAAAAAAAGTCGTTAAATAAAAACCCACCCTTTTATTATTTTCGACGTTATAGATGACTTGCGTAATTTTATATTATATATACGGTGCGAAATAAATAATCCCACTTTCCTATTAATTATTCTACACACTTCGTTTTTTTACGTCCATTCGAGACTTAATTGAAAATGTATGTCTCATTTACATACAAGAATATAAAAATGAGCAATGCATGAAAGTTACTTGTTTTCGAAGCTGGAATAATGTAATTTCATTTAATTCCTATTTTTATGATTTTTTTTATTATCAATATCCGCAACATTAGTATTCAAGACGAACGAGGAATATTTTCTTTCACTGATTATAAACACAAATTTACTTTGAATTATTCTTATATTTGGTGACTGAAATATGAATATATATATATATATATATATATATATATATATATATATATATATATATATATAACTTATGTAATTTTTGAAATTATTTATATTTTTATTTAAAAGTTACAATGTTTTTGGAAATTTAAATTTAGTTCACTGTTTTTTTTTATTTTATTTACAATTTTTTAAAAAATTATAATTATTGCTACTAATATATTTTTCAACCCACAATTTCTCAATAGATGATCTGTAACCTCATTAATAATTCTCCAAACTAAAACTTATATATATATATATATATATATATATATATATATATATATATATATATATTATAATTTTTTACAGATCACCGAACGAATGGGAAGATATGTGGCATTCGGAAAAACATAGTCGATGCCGTGAACAATTAACACGTCATATGTACTGGGCCTGCGAGAAGGACATTTATCGTTTATTTCGACGTAGTGCGGACGACGATCTTCAAGATCTTCAAGAAACTGAACGATTTGAAACCAACTGTTAGTATTTTTTTTAAAAAAAAAAATGTATATAAATATTTTCAAAGCTATAAAATTGATAAATTAGAAATTCAAAATTCGATATAAAATAATAACATTTATTTATTAAATAAATTACATAGTTATATTGAAAATACTTTGTGTACAATGTGCATTTATTAAATAAATAACATAAAATTCGTACAAATAACTGGAAAAATGTCCATGGAAAATGATGATTTTTCAATGTTTTGTATTATTTTTACTGATCTTTTTAAGTAATATATTTGGTTGGTTTTTACTGATATTAAAAATAAGTTGAGGAGATATTTGTTGAAATTTAATACATAGAAGAAAATTAACTACTTACTTTTCATGTTTATTCAATATATTGTATTAATAGAAAAAATTAGATATTTCAATAAAACACAGATAAATGGTTCATCTCAAAATTACAAGACTTTTAGAAAATGTTTGATAATTACTGAACATTTTTATAAAATCTTATGGTGATGAAACGAATCATTCATTTATATTAAAATTAATTCATTTAATATTAAATGTTAAAAATATTAATAATATAACTTAATTTGTCTGATTATTCTTATACATTATTTATCGTTTATTGTACAATAGTATTAAAAAAACATCTTCAACTCAATATTTTTCTCTACTCTACTGTATAATAAAAAGAATGTATTAATACTGTTTCTATTTAAGTCACTGTAGGTGATAATAATTGATATCACTTTTGAGCTTAATTGATCAACATAACAGATTCTATATGACGATATTTTTCAAGTACGTTTTCCGTGGTTACGTGCAACACATGCGCGACGTCTAGTCCGTTGGCGACGCGGCGGTAGCAGACGCAAGCGCAGCTCTGGTAGAGGCATCACCGCAGAATGTTGTGCACCGCCACGTGACGGTTGCACGTGGGAGGAATACGCGGAATATTGTCCATTTAAAAGGAAACTGCACAGGTAAAACTTGCTCGAAGCAATGACATTCCAGAATTTAGCTCCTTACAAACCATGTCGAGATGATGTTTTGAAATTCGTTACTTTACCAATATATGTATTTTCTTTTTAGGTCTGCCGAAGTACTTATACGTAATTAAAGATCACATAAGTGTGATACTGAATTGTACTTGATAAACAAAAATGAATAAACGAATTAAAAAGATCATATTGTAAATGGATGTTTTGATCATGTTTTTCTTTTCATTATATTTTTGATTTTCGTTAAATATGAAATCCTTCTCTATTAAAACGAACTCCAGAAGTTTTTGCAAATTGACAAAAGCTGTAGTCTGTTTGAGATTAATGTAAGTTAAATTTCTCTCACAGAATAGCGTTATAAATAAATAAATTATGATTGAAAATCGATAAAATATTGTTATAATTATTTATATTGTTTACCTCGAATTTATCAACTTTTTATTTTAATAGCATGAAAAATAATCTCGAACACTCTTATTGGAAAATTTAACTTCATGAAACTGATCGTGCCAATCAGGCTTTCATTTACGAACTATGAAAATGGTTACATGAATTTTATATGAAATTAAAATACAAAAAGGTATAAACTCATATAAAAAATTATTAGTTTTTTTTAAAAAAAAGTGTTTAGTGAAAGTAAATATATTATTTTCTGAATCTATAACTGACTAATAGAATATAATTTAAATATATTCGACAGTAAATGAACATTTTGAAGCATAGAATTCAATAAAAAACAATTTATTTCTTCGTCTTATCAAATATATAAATCATGTTATTGGTACATAAAATTAATAACAAATAAGTCACTTGTCTCAACAACGTTTTTTATTTAATGAAAATATTCAATATCTATTTATTTCTCATCTTTTTCATTAATGGACATTTCGATGGATGGACGTGATGTCATCTTTTAGAGGTATCTAAAAAAAATAATTTGTTGTTTAATATTTAATATAATAAAATAATATATAACAATAATCGTCATTAAATACAACATTAAATGTTGCTATTGTAAAATGACTATTCTAAATAATTTGAGAATTATTTAGAATAGTCATAATTATAAATTAATGTAATCTTTTTCATTTTTAATTTAAACTTTAATATTTTTCTTAAAAAAAAATATCGTTAAGTATATGTTATTATATATATATATATATATATATATATATATATATATATATATATATATATATATATATATAGTCATCCTAATGTGACGCCTAGATTTGTGCTTTATTAAAAAGATAACATATGTATAGAGTGGTCTATAAGGAAACATGTGTATAGTTTCTTTTTAATAAAACACAAATCTAGGCATCACATTTGGATGAATATATATATATATATATATATATATATATATATATATATATATATATATATATATGTATTTAATCGAATCTTCGAATATTTGACAATAAAATATTTTTTTTTCGTTTAATAAAGAAAAAAAATCTGTACCAAAACAAAAAATTAAGCATCAATATATTTTTTATTATTATCTTAAGTTTCGGTTCGTTGAAGGCCTCTTCCAATACTTTTTCTACTTCCAGAAATCAAATATTTCTCTTCTATTCCATATTAAAAAAAAAAATTATATTTATATTCCATGTACCTATGAATCTCTTCTTGGACCTTTTAATATCTCTGGATTCCCAATCAATAATTGGTAGTCTTCTTTTTTTTGCTACATGATTAAGCCATATTTTAAATTTAATTTTTTTCATAACATTTATAACTTTTATTAATATTGTGTTATTTTTTTATCTCTTAACACATTTCTTTCAATACATCTTGAAAATTGTCTGGAGTCTCTAAATTATTTTGGAATTTAAGAAGTTTCACTACCATACATTTAAGAGATTTGAAATTTAAACTCATTGCGATGTTGGAGTACGTTTCTTCACTTTGACAGGAAATATTTTTCAAATTTTTCTACATGATTAAATCTGTCAATAGTATTTCTTAAACTACAAATTTATAACTTTTCGTCATTTCG
Source organism: Neoneuromus ignobilis (assembly GCA_029203775.1). NCBI lineage: Eukaryota > Metazoa > Arthropoda > Insecta > Megaloptera > Corydalidae > Neoneuromus > Neoneuromus ignobilis. The sequence goes on along the minus strand of CP092096.1, from coordinate 20,228,455 downwards.
AAACAACGACTTAGGAATTTAGAAAAATAAATATCTACATATCCACAAAACTTTCCACTTGAATCGATCCAATATTTTTCTATTTCATTCCATTTCGATTAATTTTCTTATATCTCCGTTTCATCTATCCATGGGTATCTTCTTAGTCCTTTTTATATCACTGGATTCTCAACTAATATTTTTTTTGGTTTATCTACGATCTTCCCTTAGTGTATAACTAACCAATTTCATTTTAAATTTCTCACTTTTGCTATAATAACTGCAACTGTAGTTTTTTTCTGATTCACTCGTTTCTCTTCCTGTCTCCACGAATTATTTCTAACATGCTTTTTCTTGTTTGTTAATGCTATATGAAGCCACAAATATTTTTTTGGGAAGTTTTTTATTTGAAAATCTTCTGATATGTTCACACCATTTTTTTGTTGTTTAATATTACTTATTGTTTCGTTTTTTTAGTTGCATAAATTATATTTCTATTTAATACAGGATGATGTTTTGATAATAAGATTGCTATTATTTAGTTAATTATCAAAATAAATCGAATTTGTTAACCCTTTGAGCGCTGAGTTGTGCGAAATTAAGCGTGTGCTGTGGACCGCCTACTTTTTACGACGAATCACTCGCTGGGCTGTCTTCTTTTTACGACGAAGCGCATGCTGGGCTGATTAAAATTTCATTGCAAAATATGTTGATTGTAGCTGAAATAATTTAAGCAGTGACCGCAAAAACCTTAACAGAACCATTTATAATATATTAACCAATAGATACGTTCATAGCCCAGAGTCTGAAAACACATATCTGCGTTCATGGCCCAAATTGAATGGCTGTGTGGGAACCCATATATGCGTTCATAGCGCTCAATGGGTTAATTTAAAATTATTTCGCATTTTTTCGTATGTTTTTATTGTTAATTTCCTAATTGTTTACATTTACAATACGTGTCCAGTCTTACACGTGTACGGTTTTTCTTCTTCTAAAAAAAAAAGAAATATTACAAGAAACGTACGCCTATGTCATCCAAAAAATGCAAACGGGCCCATTCTGCATGGCCAGCTGCTGCCGTTGTTTATTATACACAAATTCGTGTGTCGCGTGCGAAGTGTACATTATGCACGAGCTAGCACACTATTGGCCCAACAGCCGGCACACTGACGCCTCTTATCTGTTTTCTAATATTCTATTGGAGTTCAGTACATTGTAGACATATCCCCAATTGCAGTACACTCAACGCACACCTACATTTAAATACTAAATAATGTGAGTTAATTTCATATTCTCCTCTCCTCTAAACGCGGAATCGGTATGCCGGTGAGGGGAAAATAATAGTTGCAAAATTTTCTAATATCGCTGTTATTCACTTGCACACCCATTGCGAAAACATTACGGTGGACGTATGTACGAACGGGATGACATTATGCGATCACGTCGATTACCAATATGCATATTTTGTGTTTGTACATTCGCGTTTTGTGGAATAAATTGACGGTATTATTCTATATGCTGTGTTACAATTGGTGCAAAAGAATACGAGCGTGTTTATTTTGCGTAACCGACAATTTACTATATGCGATATATTTATAATCATAATTCGCGAAATGAGAATGGAGTGGACTATCGAGTAGGCGTGCGATAATATTATTACTTTTTTGTGCGAATCGTACAGTTGGAAATAAAGCAGAATGTTCGTAATCAACAAGGCGGTTTATATTAGAAACAAATACAGCCAGAGTCATTCGATAAGAATATACAAAATAGTTGGTAAATGATCAACAATTATTGTAATATTTTTCCGATATTACACTTTTTCTCGGCACATTTCCAGAGTAACCAGAATCGTTCCTCCATCCCACGATTATCGTTAATTATCATAATCTCCCTCTAATAAAATTGCTTCATTCATTCCTCAATAGCTACATTGTTCTGGTATCTATATAAATATTTTTTTTGAAAGATTTTCATTTAGAACTTTTCTAACATAATCATACCGTTTAAGACTGTTATAGTTTTACTTAACAGAGATTATTCATATATATTTTTACATAAAAACAAACTTCATCATAAGATGTCATAGAATAATTATGCCATTCAATAATTATATGACTATTTTTAATCAATTTTACCAAAATCTTCTAATACAATGTAAAGAGTTCTTTATGTACTAATATGTACTAAACATTTTGTGTATAATTGCATAGTAAAAAAGAGTTTTATTAAAAAGATGTTAGAGATGAAAAAATATTTTTATTATTTTGTATTAACCTTTATCGGACGTTAGCATTTTGTACTTAAGGGGTTATACGCAATTAGAAATTTCAAAAAATCGATTTTTTTTGCATTTTCGGAATGCACATATATTTGAGTATATTCTCTGAAAATTTTAAGTAAATTCGATAAATATTTTCGGACATACACCTGAATTTGTAAGTAATTTTTAACTATGTGTACACTACTTCCGAAACTTCAAACGCGTTTATCTCAAAACGGTGTTTTCATAGTCGGTGATCTCGATATCTCAGAAATGGCTGAACCGATCGGTCTCAAATTTTCACACAATCTTCTCAAATATATTCCTCAGGTATTGAACGAAGGAATAAGGTTTACAAAAATTATTACTATTTTTTTTAAACAATTTGGAGCGAAAATTTTAGTAAAAAACGAAACATTTTTTTCAAGTAGACGCCATTTTGTCAAAAATGAAAATTTTTATTATTCCTTCGTTCAATACCTGCATTAATCTATCCTTTAAAAGAATTGACCATATTTTTTGATTTCAAATAATCCAAACCGCCGATATGGAGATCACCGCCAAGCGCCTTTTTTTGGAGGTCGTTCGGGACATCGTCTGCAGGAGCGGTGCACTTCAATATTTTTTTATGATCGACATGTTATTTTATTCTTGAAAGTAGGATCTATTCAAATAACCATAATTTGTAATTGCAAAATAAATACTGTTTCTAAAAAAAATTCCTAAAAAAACGTCGTTTTTGCGCCGTGCAAGTGCGTATAACCCCTTAAGTTTCCGCTAGGTCGGAGATATATTTGAGCGCTTATTGTAAGAGAAGAGTAACTAAAGTTACTTGATACAAAAAGATAGTTTTGTGCATAAAAATATTGATATTTACACTTTAAATGTTTACATTTTATTAAACGTGTAATCTTCAAACTTAAATGTTATTTATATTTTATCAATCTGTGGTATTTTTTGAAACATTTTCCTACATGAAGGAATGGTTTTCTGTTATAAGATTCGCAGAAGTATCTAGTTGTCTTTCTTCCTCCAGATAACTTCCGATTGGAACACACAATGCAGTCATTATGCTTCCTTTGGGAATGAGGTTGCAAAATATCAATCAGCTTCATCACAAGAATTAAAATCACTTGCCGAATATTCAAAATTTTCACATATTTCACTACAACTATACTGTTACTTTCCATATTGCTATAGTTTTCTTTATTCATTTTTGGAGAAATAAAATGTTATAATATAAGTAAAATAATTGCTAAAATATGACAGAACGTGTTGTTTGCTATCGAGTAAGAATTAAATTGCAAAAACATATAGTTTGTTCATTCAGCAATGAGGACGTTGTTACTTGTTCAGTCTTGTCACCTCGCACGTGACATACGAGTAATAGAGCAAAGTTGTAATGTCACGTCAGAGGTGACATACGACCGATAAGGGTTAATAACTGATTGTATGTAATATCAAATTTTTTTCTAAATTTTGTCTAAGATTGCAAAATTAAAAGGTAAACAAATCGTTCATTCAGTTCTTCCTATTGATATGAATACCACAAATTGAATTTTTACATAAAAGGTGCACTCGTTCAATATCATTTTTAATAAATCTGCTTAAACATTTTATAAATACGTTCAACAATCACTTATTGTTCATTTCTTTGTTGATTTATTTCCAGATTAAATAATCTCGGACTTCATAAATGATTAATTTAACATTTATACAATCTTGTGATTGTTTTATTGAAATGGAATTAGCAATGGATTCATTTTTATACAGATTCAGAATTACAATGGTTGTTTAATTTAATATACACACACAAATTTATATATATATATATATATATATATATATATATATATATATATATATATATATATATATATATATATATATATATATATATATATATATATATTTATATATATATATATATATATATATATATATATATATATATATATATATGTTCCAAAATCAAAAGACATTAAATTAAATATAGAAATTAATAATAAATTATTGAAAATAATTTGAAAGATTTTTGTGAACTGGAATTAGCAACGACTTTAAATGATATTGTAAGTATCTTACGAATACTGTTCATACGATTCTACTATGAACATTTATTAAAGGATATTAAAGAAATTATTGTGTAAAAAATATTTGTCGTTTTAAATTTTATATTAGAATGATCATATATTGAAAATTAATATAATAAATAATACAATATGTATATGAAACTAACTGAAATCTATATTCAATCAAACAATTACAATACATTTATAAGAGAATAAATTATTCTAAGATAGATTTTAGCTAAAACTTTTCATAGAAAATAGAAAATTAAGAATATTAAAAATTAAATTAGAACGTTATAAAAAAAATGTTTAACTAATGATTTACGAGCCCAGTATTGAATTAAAAGCATTTTTATTTGAAATAATTATCATTTATGATTATTGAAACTATTATATTCACTTTAGTATCAATGGTTTATAAAGAGAATTTGTATATTTATACATTTTTTGGTACTAGATTCACTGTTTACATTAATTGTTATTAAAAATATCTATTCTTATAAGAACATAGATGATTTTTTCTAATTATATATATATATATATATATATATATATATATATATATATATATATTTATATATGGCCATCCAAATGTGACTCCTAGATTTGTGTTTTAGTAAAGAGAAACCAAAGAAACTATAAACATGTTTCCCTATGCATCGTCCTATTGATTAAACATGTTTCTTTTTAATAAAATACAAATCTAGGCGTTACATTTGGATGAACTTCTATACATGTATGGATAAGTGTATGGACTTATGTGTTATTTACATATAATGATATAAATTAAGGAGTGTTTATACGTATTGAACAAAATATTTGCATCGATACTTGTTGCAAATAAAAAAAAGCATCCTTTAAAACTAGACTCGTTAAATAATTTCCGAATATATCTGTTATTACGAGATATAAAAAATTAGCGATAATAATAGGTTTTGAACAGAGACAATAAATCCGTCCGTTTCGTTCCAAGTACACGATTAATACACATATATCCGTTCGACAAGAGTTTTTGAACAATAAACCTGTTTATAAATTATAAAATCTATCGGCCGCGCGCACACAAAAAAATATCATATATATAGGAAATATATATTTCAAATCATTTGGAAAAAAACCTTGAACTCTCGAATGAATTCCATACCTATTGTTATTTATAATTTATGTATCGAAACGATTAAAACGTTAAATACCCACCGCTGCAGATTTATTTTATACGAGATTGTAAAACGTCGAAAAACGAAACGAAAACTATAACACTGTTAACAATGGTAATAATATATTTGTAAGAAAAAAATACGTTCGAAATATACAAATATCAAATCATAAGTCACGAGCGAATGGCGATAAAAATCTAAAAAGAACTTGTATGTCTAATAAAGTTTATTATTAGTTATTACTTGTTGAAGCGTGTCCTGCGAACAAGAATTGTAAAATCAGATTAAAAAAGAATCATCGTATTATAATTCACTCGTTATTTTCTGTTTGTTCAAATTATCATTAAATCGATATATATATATATATATATATATATATATATATATATATATATATATATACTCACACACACACACATAATATTGCTAATTCATTTTTTTTCACAAATACACCATTACTTCTTTACCATAACACTTATTAACTTGTTCAAATATAACAATTCATTTATATTGTGAAATACATTTTTTAAAATAAATAAATAATTTTATTATAGTTTAAAGGATGAACGATATTTTCCCCTATGGATGTGAGTTAAAAAATACTTACACAATATTCTTGACTGTCTTAAAAGGGATGCTAGCCAGTATTAATTTTCTCTATTGCTTATAGTCTACATAACGATAAAAAGAGAACTCTATTTAATCATTTTATATTTATATTAAGTGACTATTTTACTGTTAAAATCAACCTTTATTTTTTTCTAAATAAATACATAATTGTTTATATTTAATTACTTTGATCTTTAGTTAATTGATTTATTTTTAAATTGACTCAAGTACCAATTATCAGTAAAACATTTATACAAATTAATGATTTTATATATATATATATATATATATATATATATATATATATATATATATATAGGGAGGGAGAGAGAGAGAGAGAGTGTTTTTAATCATGATAAAATTTTAAATTAAATCTCTATCAAAAGTTCTATCTAACTTAAAAAATATCCTTTATCATACCTTTTTTAGATCATCCAAAAGTGACGCCTAGATTTGTGTGATCTTTTTATACACACATACATATAAAAAATTTTTTTTTAGGTTTGATAGAACTTTCAATAGGAATTCAATTAAAGTTCTGTCACGCGTAAAAATACCCTTCTCTCTCTCTCTCTCTCTTTCTATATATATATATATATGTGTGTGTGTGTGTGTGTGTGTGTATGTACTCTAAACAATTTTCTTTATCACTGAAACTACTTATCCGTTTTTTATTTCTCTTTTCATTTCTTCTCATTTTTTCAAATTCGTTTTAAAAATATTTGACTTTTTTTAATTCCTCTTTCTTCATTTCATACACATTTTTCTTTCTAATGTATTTATTAGAAATGTGTTGTTTTCCAAAACTTTCTATTTCTAACGATCAATGGCTTTTCTTTCATTTCACATCGGCGAATTTTCTTATGTTTCTATCCTATCTATCCATAGATATATTATTGACCTTTTTGTATTTCTATATTCCCAATTAATAATTTTTATTGTCCATAATCGACGAACTTCTCACCATTTCGTTCATTTTTTTTATCTCTATATATTATTTGTAGTATACATCTGTCTCGATGGATTATTCAGTTATTTAAGATACATGTTTCAATATCATTAGTGAGAACCGGTAGTGTACAATGATCAGAAGCTTTTTTCTAAAATTTCAAGGAATATTCAACTTTATAAGATTTTCTTTCAAATGGACATCATCTCATTTTCATTTTTTTTTCAATTTTTCAATAATATTTCATTTTTTGTAATTGTATAAGTCAGAAAATATAATAAAAATCTTATAGAAAACTTTAGATAAACAAGAGGACCTATAATTATAGTTCGTGTATTTTAAATTATTCATAAAATATATATTTCGTATGAAAGGAATTTTGTCACAGATTAATTGCAAGTTTTTTATACAAAAAATAATTATGTATGTATTAGAAAATTATAATAAATATAAACTATTTTTTTTATTAACTGTTATAAAATCTATCAAAGACAATTTTAACTTTATTGTTTTTAATATAATTATTTAAAAAAAAATGTTTAATTGCACTAAAGTGTTTGATTTGGTCCATACCAATTCTTTCTAAACGATTTAGTTTTTGTACTCGGTGTACACATACTTCTATTATTTTTTTCTAATGTGATTTTATTGATTAAAATCTTCCATATTTACCAAAAACAAATTATATGTAAAAATAAAAATAGTTCATGTTGAATAATTAAGGGAGTATTCTAGTCTAGAATTTCGAAAAAATCGATTTTTTTTGCATATTTTCAAAGTTTAGACCTTTAAGAAGATGTCCTTAAGAGGATTTTTCAAAATTCGAATTATTTTCGGAGTTATAGCTATTTTTGTGACGCGCCAACCAATCCGGTCTGGCCGGAACGAATCAACTTTAAACGCGTTTTTCTCGAAACTACTTTTTTCGACACGGTTGACGTGATATCTCAAGTTCTAATGGACCGATTTACTTGAAATTTGGTACAGAGCTTCTCAATATAACAGTGATTGCCTCCGCTTAGGATTTTTTGAAAATTTTGTTTTTTACTATTTTTAAAAAATTCAGAAAGTTGAAAAAATAGAGCAAAAAAATGACTGTTTTTTCACACTGCCGCCATTTTGCGAAAAAAATTTTTTTTTTAAATTTTCCTAGGTGGAGATACTACTACAACCTTCTTTTTCAATAATTTCAACAAATTTTTTGTTTCAAATGACCGGAAGGGTTGGAACCACGTCAACCAGGAGACACCTTTTTTTCGAGCCACTACTTTGCCAGCCTGTACCTTTTTCAATTTTGATTTTTTTGTTTTTAATAATACTTTTTTATACTCTTAAAATATCAATAAATAACTGATAAAAAATTGATAATAAAAATATTTGTTGTTTTTTTTATAGCGCCCGAAGACTAGAATACGCCCTTAAAGAACTCAATTGAATTTTCTCGTATCAATCAATCGTCTGACAATTTTTAGATAAATGGATTTTTTTTAAAAAAATATGAATTGTTTTCGTAAGTATTTTTCAATTTCATATAACCTCGTTTCAATTGCAATATACAATTTCTTATAAACATATATATATATATATATATATATATATATATATATATATATATATATATATTTGATTAGATCTGAATCAAACAATAATTTAATATCATACAAGTCAATAATATCTGTGGGAGATTTTAAACGTATCATAATTATTTCCAAACGTGTGGGAATGCGATTTCAGTTTTTCGAATGGTTATACTAATAATATGTATTATTAGTTTCGTAACATGTATTGTTATTTATTTCTACAAATAGATATACTCACTGGTTGTACACTCTGCTCGAGACATATGTGTATATGTGTGAGTGTGTGTGTAGCGAAGAGAATATTGTTTGTGAACGAGAAAATCTATAAAGGAATTGGCATTTTTTTCATATCGAATCGATTTGGAATTTTATATACTTTTGATCTTGACAGGATTTTCAATTATACGACTCTATTATTACAAATGACATGTTTATTGTCTTAAAAAATAATATTTTCTTATAAAAATGAATATTTAATAATCGATTAGAATAGTTCATAAAAATCATTACACTTGACATTTTTGCCTAAATTTCAACTTATTAATTAGATATATTTTTTTCAAGTAGTTATTGTAAACTGAATCAATTCATTTTTAAAATTCGTTTATATAATAATAAAAAAATATGATCAAAATATCACGAAAATACACATATAAATAAAGGATCATCCAAATATGACGCCTAGATTTGTGTTTTATTAAAAAGAAACATGTATATAGGGTTGTGTATAGGAAAACATGTGTATAGTTTCTTTTTAATAAAACACAAATCTAGGCGTCACATTTGGATAATACATATATAAATTTCATTTTCAATTATCGACAATTTTATAAAGTATATATATATATATATATATATATATATATATATATATATATATATATATCTTGATATATTTGTAGCACAACCATAATTATTGAAAAAAAAACATTTAAAAATAAATAATTTATGTATTAAAAACGACCATCTTAGAATATTTATCTTCCTTCAATGCTCTTACTGCATTAATTTCGAATTGGATCTTGTCCATGTTCCCTAGATAATTTGCATAGGCCTTGTACTTGAACAAATCTCGTTAATAAAAAGTAACAAACAAATCGTGGTGGTCAATTTATGCTTTTAAATTGGAAAATAAAACGTTGATCTGATTATTTCGATTGAGGAATGTTTTTTTTTTTAATAAAGAAACCATTGGTTTTGCAGAGAATAAAATATTTACACAAATTTAGTTTGTTGTGTTATCTGTCTTATCAGTTTATTGAGTATCAGACGTATTGTTTTTTAAAGCTCTATAAATTTTAATATAATTATTAAATAATACCAAAAAATTGGTTAATTTTTAAAGTAACATTTTTATATATATTTTTTTATTTTCTTGACTTTTGTTTCATATAATTATTAAGAAGTTTTGGGTCGATTTAACAAAATATTATATTATTAAAGTTATGTCTAATAATCATTTATATAATACATCTTATGTATATAATTGTACTTATATCCTTGATAAGACTACAAATTAAATAAGTACATAATATGGAGTACGAAGAAAATCCATATCTGTATGAATATGTTAAATTATTTTAATTCTATAATTTGAATAATAGACTTACTATTAATTTTATTTTCATTTCAAACTGATTAATAATAATATTCTGATATAGTTTTATTACAAGCTTTATCATTTATTTGAATATATAAACATCTCAACAATCTTAAAATCATTTTCATATAGTTTTCAAAATTCTATTGTTCTTAATTTTTTTTAACAATTATATTAAAGGTTTTTAAATTCATTCTCTCGATAAAATTAATAAACAATAAATTATTTTTCAAATTAAACTCTATATCAGAAATACAGTTATTTTTTAAAAAACAAATATAATTTTTATTGCTATTCAAGTATTATAATATTTGTTTTATTTTGTACGAATTTCTTGAAAAATATTATTTTTTATTGACTTTTACACATAGAATTTCATTTCTTCTTCAACTTAGACAATCGTTTTTATAGCACTTTTTCCATAATCTAACATTCTTCTTGTTCATTGAGAATTTTATTCGATACCTATTTTGATTTATCTATTGTACAGTTTTCAAGTTTATATCGTTCAATTATGTATTGAATTATCGATTCATTTATTAATTTTATTTTTTTATTCTTCAAAATGAAAAATGATAAACCTACGTTCTTCAATAGTTATATAGTGATATCTTTTTGTTTAAAACCTTTAGTATTAAATACAAGTTATTAAATGTATATACAAACCGTATCACATTTATTTATATAGATGTTTTTTAAGCATGATGAAACTTTAAATTGAATTTCTATCTAATCTAAAAAACACTTTATATATACATGTGTGTATATGTATATACAGGGTCATCCAAATGTGACCCCTAGATTTGTGTTTTATTAGAAAGAACTATACACATGTTTCCCTATACACACGTTTTTTTTTTAATAAAACACAAATCCATGCGTCACATTTGGATGACTTTAAAAAGGTATAATAAAGGATATTTTTTAGGTTAGATAGAACTTTCGATAGGGATTCAATTTAAAATTCTATCACGGTTAAAAAACATTTATACATATACTTTGGGTAGTTGTACAAATATATTTTTCAATCTGTAAATCGAGGAAATCGATTTTTTATCAAATTAAACAGCTAGATCATTTAAGCTGTTAGTTGATTTTCTAATAAAATGATTTTATTCCTGTTGTTTTTTTATATGTTAAAACATATATTAAATTTTTATAAAATATATTCAAAAACAGTCAGATTTATAATTTATTATAAGTTTTATTCTTTGTTCAATTTGTACCTTTTTCAATTATTGATTCGATCTTCAATTCGAATATTTTGGTGGGTTTATATGTATTTACTTTGTAATATATAGTTCTGTAATTGAAGTAGATAAGCTTTTGTGCGTATCTGAGCTTTTAATTTATTTTATTGTCGTATTAATCGAAAACAAAACGACATTTTATACTTGAATTAGAACATAAGACGCGCTATGGGTTTACTGCAGAACTGTTCTATATCGTCATGGTTGCTCTAAAATCAGTCCAACTACATTTTTCCATATGGTTTCATCGATGCATCGTTGTTATATAGGGCCTTAAGGCCAATCCTATTCACATTGTTACTTATTTAGCATTGTGTTAAATTAACTAGTCGATTTCCGAGAAATACTGCAGAAATTAAACAGACACACCCATATTTACGACAGAGATATCAAGACACAATCGTACAGGTATTGAAACGAACGCGACAATAATATATATTTCTGTAACGAAAACGGACTTATACAATTCGCATTAAGTGCAAAAAGAACATTCGTATCGAGGAACCAATCTGCATATTTTGTATATGTAAATAACGGTCGAACGAGACGGAACGAGGCGCGCGTCCATCGACGCGAACGGGCGCGACGTCGACGACGATTTTAATTACTCGCGCAACGGGTGCGAGTGAAACGCACCGATACGCTCGTACGTGAGTTGGATTCTGTCCGGCGATGCATCAGGTCCGCGTGTAATGTTTTTGTTTCTGACCACCTAGTGCGAAATATATGGTGATTTTATCATTTGTGAGGTAAGTGCACGAAAAAGGAAAAAAGAACATTTCGAATGAATGATAATCGAGAAAAGAAGCTATTATCGAATGCGCTGAGTTGCATACTGAATGTAATCGTATTTAATTAATTACATTTTATTATTAATATTTCTACTAGCGCGTCCATATACATTATATTTCTATATGAGGAGATTATGGCAGCGATATGAGTTTATTTTAAATTGAGTTTCACTTTTTATTATCGTATTGCGTCCGTTTTTATCTACAAAGAATGTACGTATGTATGTTCATTATTCCGACATACCTATATACTATTGCCAAACATTCATATACAAACACAAATACATATATCATTGCGTTATGTTGCGTTTGTTCGATTCAATTCGAACATTTATTTGTAACATTGTCTCGAAGAACTCTCCAGTCGACAAGCCTAACACATTTCTTCACGAAATAATTCAGTCATCCGTCAGAACTTTGTTCAATACGATTATGAAATCGGACCAAAACGTTTTTACAGTTTTGAGTTTTACACAATTCGTCTTGATCATAAAAACAATTCCTCAGCTAAGAAAAAAAATAATTTCAATACATTTTTATTTTTTTACACAGATAAATCACGCATATTTATACTAAAAGAACAGTTTTTATATTTAATCATTGAATAACATCTGAAATTTAGAACTTGATCTTAAATCCTCATTATATAGGCTCATCCAAATATAACGCCTAGATATGTGTTTTATTAACCAGTTGTGCTAGAATGACGTGCTATGTACGTCAACGGCTATCTGTACCAAATGTCAATAAGACGTATAGATTTTTTGCTAAGTTAAAATAACATCGGAGTTCAGTTAGCAAGTGTCACACTTCTGTTTTGAAGACATACAAGTGCTTTTTTGTAGAACTTCATTAATTTTACATATTTTCATTGAATAATAATCAAGTAACTACAAAACACAATATTTTTTTTTATTATTATAAAAAACTATTTTATCAAAGAATTATTTTATTTTGATGATAGTTCATCAGAAAATGTTGTACTGGATTTATATAGACTTTTAGTTGATTTTGTACGCAACCTCTTTTTAGATAACTGATATTCGTCACCAAAACTGTATCGGAAATTACAATTGCAAAAAATTAATGCTATCGGAACAGTCAGATCTATTAGAAAGAATATTCTAAAAGATCTCGCAGCGACAAAATTAAAAACATTTTAAGTTCTTTTAAGATCTTACAATGGTATTTTAGCTGTAAAATGGAAGGAGAAAAAAACTATATATTTACTTTCTTCAAAACATTCCAAAGCAGAAATGATTGTAACAAAAAAGAAAACATGTAGAAATTATACAGACCAAAATGGAAACATTACAAAACCTAATATAGTTTTAGATTACAATGATGGTATGGGTGGAGTAGACCTGCAAGATAACTATTTATCATCTTTTCCTTTAACGAGAAAATTTGCAAAAAGTTACATAAAAATATTCTTTTATCTAATGGATATGGAATTTTTTAATACCTCTATTCTATTCGATAAAATAACAAACGTACCAAAACCCAAGAAATACTTCTTTTCAAAAATTATTAATAAATTTGTTAATCAATTTAAGAGTTTTACTATAATGTTAATGTGTGTGTGTCTAAAACTTTATAAAAAAATGATTTCAAATACCAACTCGCTGCGAATTGCTTTGGACGGATTTTCCACGCGTGCATGTTAATTAATTGCCAGCGCAATTGGTTAAAAAGAAACAAAAGATTCTATACACATGTTTCTTTTTAATAAAACACAAATCCAGGCGTCACATTTGGATGATCCTATATAATAGATTTCGATCTTAAAAACTTTTTAAAATCAACGTTTTTATACAAATTAATCACTATCTCCAACAGCATAATACATTTTTTATTTTAGATAAATATACATGTCAGAGCTAATTGTCATTGTAGTTTTACAGTCTTTTCGTTTTTCTTATAATTTGTTAAGTTCGAAATTTATTAATCGTTCGACATAATCGATTTCTTAATAAAAATTGACATATCTCACAATCTTATTCCAAATTCGTGACAAGTTAATATATCAGGAATTTCTTAACGCATTTATAAAATTTATTTGTTAATATTTAATGAAAAGTAAATTAGAGTTACGATACAAAATCATCGAAAAATATCTAAAATAGACAATTATTCGAATTTCTTTTAAAATACAATTTTTGTAAAAAAATACAGTCGAGAATAATTAAAACCAATTCGTTTATATGAAAATAATTCCAAAGCGTGAAATTATCGGTTTCAAATTGAATAATTCATCACGTTTTCTCGGTATTAAATTCTAAACGATCAAATTATTTAAAAGAGTGTTGTTTGTGTTGTAATTGAGACGTCTATGTTATTTCCGAAATCCATTTAACGTATCCGCCTTGTGAAATCCTCAAACGTACAAGTACAATAATCGAATATGTAAAATGTATGCGCTTGTGGCTAGTTTTGTACATTTCTTAGAACATTTTAATAATGATCTATTTCTGGTTTAGATATAAAAATGTATTGTGAAGTACAATGAATTATAATACAAATGATATAAGTAAGCTAATCAAAAATAATTGTCTGAAAAAATGATTCAAAGAAAGGAAAATAATTGAAAGTTCTTGTATATGTGCTAAATTTAAATACTTATTAGCTGTTTTAATTATTGACCAAAAAATACAATTAATTTTACACATATACAATAATCATTTTCAATTAATTTGGGTATTTTTTCGTTTTAACTGGTTAAAGGATGTTCTTTGGTTCGTCATCTTCCAAACTAACAACTCTTTTTTTCATAACCTTTATTTAACATTTGAAGCATTTCTTTAAATATTTATTTTATTTTTTCTCTATTTACTATGAGTTTAAAAAAGTACTGTTACATTTAACAACATAACTATTGAACCAAACTAAATATAATAATATTTACAAAATAAATTTTATATTATTTTATAACACGATTTTTTAAATAAATATTGATTTGCATTATCTGTATCTGAAAAATGTTGAAAATAAATGTTATACGTGATTTTTATTTTTTCTCAAAAAATAAAAAAGTGTTAAAAATATTCTTTAGAATATGCAGAAAAAATAGATACAAGACACATAAATATACGTGTTGTTTGGTATAGAAAATGATTGTATAAATAAATATAGAGCAGTGCCACTGATACGTCAAAATATAGAGTGACGATTGATCATTGAGAGGTTGAAAATGTAAGTTTTGTAGCCTACGATGAACTTCAATCACAACATTTACACTAGCTATTATTTGTTTTGCTTTGTTATTAGTAATGAGTGATATGTACTGTTGCAATCAGAGCAGTATTCAATTATAATAGAGAAATGAGAATATTATGTACATATGTGGATTTTCTATTTATATAAAAAACTTTAATACAAATATTTACGAATTTTAAAAATGATATCTTGTTTTAATACAAAACAGATTGGTCTATAAAATCATTTTTAAATAAGAAATCATTACAAATAATAAAATATATTTCTTTTTATAATAACAAACATTTAAAGTTCAAAATGAGTTCATATAAAAATAATTACATATAATCAAACGGTTAATATATTTCCTGATCCAGTAAATCACTTGATAAATAAAATACTTCATAAATATCTACTACTTCGATTATAATTAGTTGAGCCGTACCTGGCTATAATTATTCGAACATTCACTAGGAATTTGTAAAGACCATTAGATAATGTACATATGTGTATGTATGTGAACATCTGCCAGACTGAAGACAAATTTCGAATTAAGATGATTTCGGCATTTATGCTCACTGCGCTTAAAATAAAATATTCGTGCTTGTATTATGGAACTGTTTGAAGCTCTAATAATAAAAACGTCAAAAATGATTTGTTTCCATGCAGGGATGTAACGTTCGTGTAAATTTCAAAATATGGTTTTAGAATCGTTTATTTTTTTTTAAATAGCCTTCAAAATTACTGGCTAGAAACAATTCTTCACATTGTTGTTTTCAGATATATTTTTTTTACCAAACACGTTTTTATGAATTTATGAAACTCTCTGTTCATTTTTAATTCGAATTTCATGCAGTTACATAAATTATTATATTTTATTATAATTTTCTAAAAATCGGAACTAATTTGTTTCTTCTTAGAAAATATTCATAGGAAAAGTTTGAAAATTTTCAAACTGCTGTGATTTTCATTTAAAAGTTAAATTTAGGTAACATAACTCTACTTTTTCTAATAAAATTTATTGCCATACTTATTTCTATTTTCTGTTCTTCTTCATTCTCCAGATGTCTATATCTTATGGTATCGAATCTTTTCTCATTTCGATTTAAAACTATTCTTCTGATCTATATTTAATTTTTCAATGTTTCTTACTACTGATTTTTTGATCTTCCTTTTCCTCTTCTATAATTCGCTTCAGAGTTCTTTCATCTGATGTTAATACATGGTTGTTTCATTTCATTATTTTGTCTTTTCATGTTATATTTTTTCACCCTTCGTTGATATTTTATTTCTTTGTTGTTATTTTTCTGGTATATCTTTTCGTTTTAGATTCATAGGTTAAGGGGATATTCTAGTCTAGACGCACGAATTTGATGTGTTTTTTCGGGCGCTATAAAAAAAAACAACAAATATTTTTACTATCCATTTTTTTATCAGTTATTTATTGACATTTTAAGAGTATAAAAAAGTATTATTAAAAACAAAAAAATCAAAATTGAAAAAGGTACAGGCTGGCAAATTGGGGGTTCGAAAAAAGGTGTCTCCTGGTTGACGTGGTTCCAACCCTTCCGGTCATCTGAAACAAATTTTTTTTTGAAATTATTGAAAAAGGTTGTAGTAGTACCCCCGCCTAGGAAAATTTAAAAAATTTTTTTTTTCGTAAAATGGCGGCAGTATGAAAAAACAATCATTTTTTGCTCTATTTTTTCAACTTTCGGAATTTTTTAAAAATAGTAAAAAACAAAATTTTTAAAAAATCCTAGGTGGGGACAATCACTGTTATATTGAGAAGCTCTGTACCAAATTTCAAGTAAATCGGTATATTAGAACTTGAGATATCACGTCAATCGTGTCGAAAAAAGTAGTTTCGAGAAAAACGCGTTTAAAGTTGATTCGTTCCGGCCAGACCGGATTGGTTGGCGCGTCACAAAAATAGCTATAACTCCGAAAATAATTCGAATTTCGAAAAATCCTCTTAAGGACATTTTCTTAACGGTCTAAACTTAGAAAATATGCAAAAAATCGATTTTTTCGAAATTCTAGACCAGAATACCCCCTTAATGTAGATATACATATTTTTGAAAACTGGAATTTTATTTCTCTCTTAAACGTTATTGATTTATGCAGCTGATAGTGTAAATTATTGAATTCTTAAATATTCATATGTGCTAACCTCTTTCACTAGTTTTTCTCGATTTGTTACACACGCATATTTCTGTCCTTCTTATATCTGATTTTGTTGAAAACAGAGTGAATAATTGTATTGTTTATAAGTCGTACGACGAACTATGTAATTCGCAGACTATATTTTGTTTATATTTCTCCAGCCCTGTAATCAGTCTTGATTTCTAATTTCACATAAAACCGAGCACTCGAGCAACGCGTACCGAACAACATAGGAGTAGATAAAAAGGAATCTGTTATTCCAGTAAATAACTTGAGATCTATAAATAAATACGAAGCGCCCATCAGCTCCGCCGCGCCGCACTAAAACGCAATATTTGAGCGACAGCAGTTTTTGACAAGTGAAAATAAATACAGCGTCAGTCTCCGCTATTCAATGTGTTTTAGTTTCTGAAATATCTAAACAAATAATGAGAACATTATGTGTTAATTTTCAGTTCTGTTTGTACATTGCGCAGCTGAATCTCTCTCTCGACGGTTCGTTGCGACGACCGACAAACTCGGCCGAAAATTGAAATATCAATTTATCATTTTTTTTTTTGGACATTGACGCCTACGCCTTATATGTCGCATTTTAACTTCTTCGCGCGACCTTGATGGTTTATGATCATAGAGTATTTTTTTAAAATAAGGAAATGAAGTCGTCTGTGTATATGAGTTACGTTAGACGATTGCAATGATTCAGTCTCCTATGTCAAGGTTTCTTTTCAATTTTGACAGATGTAATTTATGATTGTTTGAAAAAAAGTATTTCATTTTCGAGCAAAGTTCTTCTACGATAATTTAAGAAACTATGTTCATGACAAAATGTATTTAAACACATTTAAATCGTATCGTAGACACACTAATTCAATTTTAGAAATCAATCAAAAAAATATTTGTATTTAAAAAACAATTAACTTGAAATGAGTACTAAAACAAAGTTTTTTTTCAATAATAAAAAACGACATAAACATTTAAAGCAATTTTGAACTCCGCTAGATAATCGAATATGTGGATAATCGTAACGACTGTTACAGATTCCAATTCGGGTATACATTGTTGTCGTTCGGTTGACCATGGACGACTTTGTGGTCAGTTTCGAGTAAGTTGTTCGGCTGAGCTTGTTTGCAATGTCAGCGAACCCGATTCTGATAGGTCTTTGATTATATTGTCAACGGTGTAAGTGATGTTATCCGTACACGTAATGTATGGGTTACATTTGAAGTTAATGGTATTCTTGAATCTCTCACTTTTACAATAAGAATATATATATATATATATATATATATATATATATATATATGTATTTAATAAAATAATATTTTATTTCGATCGAATATATTTTGAAAATTATTTCATATTTTATAATCACTGAAACATGATATACTTTAAATGTTATTTTTGAAACGTTCATTATAATAAAAATTAAACAAGCACACACAACAGTCGTACATAAAATTATTTGTACTCTATACATCAATGTGTTTAGTACTTGGAAAAGTATATTAAGAATAATGTAAATATAATGAATATTTCTGTATATAAAAAATTTTGAAAAAATTAAACTATTCTTACTTAAAATACAAAAAAAAATCATTAATTAAACAATACATATAAAACATTTTTTATAAAACTATGATATTTATTTCATTACAATTAATGAATTAATACATCAAGAAAATATTATGTGTATTCATTGAAGATTTGAAACGATTTTTTATACTATTAATTAAATTAAATATCATATCAGAATTGATTTCATTCGATTTTGGAAAATTTGATTTTTAACACATCTTTATTTGTTATGACAAATTTTCTCAGATTCTATTCTAACTCGATTTACAGATTCTTAACAAGATTCGTGTCTAAGTTTTGGGAAAACTTGACTAATAAATTGGTTGTATAGTATAATAAATTTAACTATGCAGATTATCGATTTGAAGTCGTTATCTTGTTGAAAAAAATAATATCCTTAGATGTTTCATTTTCTCGATGTTCTTTTAAATTTCTAGATAATTTTTTATTGGTTTTATTCTGTAAATACTTGGAACCGTATCAGTCGATGAAAATTCAGTATTCAAATACTTTGATGAATTTTTGGACAACTTCTACAATTTACGATTTATTTCTATAAAAATAAATCTAATTGTAATATCGAAATTATTTTTATCTATAATAATGATAAAAAAATAATGATAATATGTGGTAATATTTCATATTCAATTATACTATAGAATTATAAAAAAAATGTTTCGAAATTGATTTAAAATCGATTCTAAATATAATTATTATAAATTGTAAATTATAAATAAAACTAATTAAATGTATATTTTTAATATTTAACCATTTGATGAATATAACGTATGGTTTGATTAATATTATTGAAATTTACTTTGGTACTAAAAAAGAAATCATAAATTTTCACATGATATATTTATTGGTTTCATTCTGTATATATATTTGAACTGTGTCTGAGATATCAGTCGATGAAAATTCAATATTATAAAACTTTGGTGAATTTTTATACAATTTCAACAACTCACGATTTTTTCATATAATTAACCCTTTGCACTCGAAGCTTTTTTTCATTCATATTACCAACAACTCGAAGCAATTTCAATAGAAAAATCATATTCACATATTAGAAAATGATATGCGCAGTAACAGTTTTTTTTTTACAGTTACATAAATAAATCTTTCTTGAACAGATATAATTTGCAATTTGTTAAAAGAATAAATGAAGTTATTACGATTTGTTTTTGTCCTTATGTTATGAACTGAAAATTATTTGCATTGTCTCTATAGCGGAGCCCTCGAGTTTGAAGATAAATTTTAAATGGCTCCGCTCCGGAGCCCTCGAGTGCAAAGGGTTAAATCTAACTCTAATGTCGAAATTATTATCATTTATTTAATAATAATAAATAACATAATGTTAAGACACTGATTGTTGATTACAAAATCTGTAATAGAGTAAAAAGTTTATTTGAGAAGAATAAAACAGTAATTTCAGTAACGAACAGGACTTTACTTATCTTTGTTAGTTCTTCCAATGGAAAAACCTGATTTAAACCATCTTATTAGAAATACATATAACATTGTTTTTTTTAAACGTGATAGAACTTTAAATTTAATCCCTATAGAAAGATCTATCTAACCTCAAAAATACCTTCAATCATACTTTTGTATATACACACACATGTATATAAGGTGTTTTTAAGTTAGATATAATTTTTGATAGGAATTCAATTTAAAGTTCTATCACGCTTAAAAAACACCTATACTTTAGCACCCCCTTGTTTCCTATAAAATATAAATGTTTCAACAACATGAAGGAGTTAAAGTAAAAAATATTAAATTGACTAATATTTTATCAAAATTTAATTGACATATATATATATATATATATATATATATATATATATATATATATATATATATATATATATATATATATATATATATATATATATATATATATGTATGTATGTATATGAATATATATAATCAATCATTCAAACATTTTAATAAATATTGAATCCAGAATAAAAATTAAATATACGAATAAACAGATAAAAAATGAGTTCATACAATGAAGGAGGTAGCTAGAGTTAAGAATTAACATGTCGGATTGATTACAAGTGGGTTGAAGGATCGAATTTATCAAACCGTACGAGAAGAAAAATGTAATTTGTCAAGAGTCAATTTATATATATATATATATATATATATATATATATATATATATATATATATATGTTGTAAGCAGATGTGTACATAAAAGTTAAACAATATGCTATAATATGATCTTCGACGACGAAAAGATAAAAAAAAAAAAACGTAAACGTTTGTTATATCAATAGAGACATTAGAATAAATTCACGTCCGAGAATACTTTATTAGAAATATATGTTTATATTTTGACAAGTGCGTCAATGTTGGTTTGGAAAGGTTCACGGCCTGTGACTTCATAAATAAATACCATTACATACAATGTTGTTCTGGCTTATTTTTATTCATTTTTTCGAATTAAAGCTGACAGTTGTATGTGACAGCGTGGTCTTGATGTGTATTTTATATTCCGTAATTTCAAGTGTAGCCATTGCAGTAGTTCTCAACATTTAGATCATAGTTTGATTGATTGAATTTCGAATAATCTTCAATTATAGAAAACTGTTTTAGATTCGAATTGATGGACATTTGTTTTCGATTTTGAAGTTAGAAATAAAAATATTCTTTTTACATTTTTTTTAATCAGTCGATTATGTAATTTCTATTATCTCTTATTGATGTGTTACATCTTTTAGGAAGTTTATTTATTTCATCCACATAAAATGATATAAAATGACCGGAATGAAATTTTATGAATCAAACTTAATCTGTATGTTAAATAACTAGATTATTTTCAAACACATTTTTATTTCGAATCGAAATTATATACAGTGGGTCAAAGTGAAACTCATACAGAGTTATGTTTCCAATAATTTTACACATATATTTTAATATAATAACAATTTTCTTTATTTTTTTTACTTAATTTCTTTATTAAGGTTATTTTTATTATATTTGAAAATTTCAATCGTAAATTAATACTTTTACTCCAGAAAAAGTAACAATTTCTGAAAAATGAACAAAAAATACATCAAAATGAAACTCATACAACTAACAAATTATTTATTAAATTAAAATTTACAATGGATTGAATTATTTTAGTACTTAGTAGAGTAGTCTTTATTAATTTTTATAGCCTTTAAAAGATTTAACTACTTTTTCACAATAAGCTAGATCAATTTTTCCCCATTCTTCTAATAACGCTTTTTTAAATCATTGTTATTAATAATAGTGTGTGTTCTAATGGAAACTTTTAAGTGATTCCATAGATTTTCAATCACACTTATATCAGGTGATTATGGTGGTGTTTCCAGTACTTTGGGGCAATTATATAACAACCAACTACGTGTTTTATAAGCTTTGTGCTTGGGGTCGTTGTCCTGATAAAAATTAAATGTTTGTAAAATCCCAAGTTTTTGAGCACTGGCTTTCAAATTTTTTCTTAATAGAACAATATAAACATTTTACTTCATAATGTCATCTATAAAATTAAATTTCCAACCCCTCTCGTAGACATACACCCCCATACCATAATATGACCGCTCTTATGTTTGACTGTAGAATGTAAGTGTTTTAAAAACATTTCTGTATTTGGTTTCTGCCATACATTAATTCTCCCATTGGATCCAAATAAATTATATTTACTTTCGTTCGTAAATAAAACATCTTTTCAATAATCAAAACTCTTATTAACATGTTCTCAAACGAAGTTTAACCTTTTGTTGCGATTAGCTAGATTTATGAAATTTTTCTTCCTGGCAATAGGAGCATGAAACCCATTTTTATTTAGTATATTGCGAATTGTTTGGGGGATTACTTTTTTATTTAGATACTTTTCTACTTCTAAAGTCAATTTGAGCGCACTAATTTTCGGATCTTCTTTAATTTTTCGAAGAATCCAACTCTCGTCATGGCTATTAAAAATCTTGCGGAGACTCTTTCTGACTTTATTGTCAATACTTTGGCCGTTTTTAAATATTTTTATTACAGATTGCACTGTAATGTGGCTTCTATTAACTGTTTTCCCAATTTCCTGTAGAGTTTTTCCATTTTTGTAATAAAAAATCATTAACTTTCGCTCGCCCGTCGATGATTGCCTTCTTTGTCTACTCAAAGTGAAAATCCAACTTATATTTTTTACAAAATGATTATAAACGACTTAACAATAGGTTTTTTTTATAACCAAAGTGACCAAACACATATTTAAAGAGTATACTTTCTTAACACAGCAGTTTTCAAGCGAGAATAATTTATTGTATGAGTTTCATTTTTGTATTTTTTGTTCATTTTTCAGAAATTGTTATTTTTTCTGAAGTAAAAGTATTAATTTACGATTGAAATTTTCAAATATAATAAAAATAACCTTAATAAAGAAATTAAGCAAAGAATATAAAGAAAATTATTATTATATTAAAATATATGTGTAAAATTATTGGAAACATAACTCTGTATGAGTTTCACTTTGATCCACTGTACGTATATAATTTCAATTTTAAATAAAAATAGACGTATATGTGTTTTTTAGATGTGATGAAACTTTAAATTAAATCCCTATCGAAAATTCTATCTATCCTAAAAACACCTTTTATCATACTTTATATATACATACACACATGTATATATAAAAGATGTTTTTTTTTTAAGTTAGATAAAACTTTCAATAGGGATTTAATTTTTAGTTCTATCTTGCTTAAAAAAACATTTTCTACTTGAAATTTTATAATATACAATTGCTTGAAATTTTACAACATATTAATTAAGTGTAATTGAATGCATATACTCGAATTTGATTTGAATTTAAAATTTCATTTTTATTAAAACAATATAAATTCACAGTAGGGCCTCTTTTTTAATTATCAACTTTCTCATTAATCGTCGTGGTTCAAGTGTTGTATTGTTCAATTATTTTAAATGCATACGAATCAAAAATGATTAATGTATACAAAGTTTTGCTGATTTATTAGCACTATTGTAATCTTTAAATAACAATATAAATAATTAAGAGTTGTTGAAATTGTAAATTACTTCATTTCATTCTTTCAATTTGTTTCTAATTTTTGGTTGATTCCAAAACTGGAATAAAATTGTACCGTACTAAAAATACAAAACTCGTTTAAAATTATGAGTGAAAGGAATTTGACATTTGTTATAATTTTTTTTTGAAAAAAAGGATAAAATACTTTAACACCTTATCTGCTGTCATTTTGATCTATTTTGTGTAATTTTTCAATACATTAAACGTATTATACAATGAAACATACGTCAGTTCTATATTTATATCTTGTATCATTAAATCTTCTATAAAACCTATTATTATTCACCTTTTTGTAAAGTTCACATTGGAACGTGTAAAAAAAACTGTCATTACAATAAGTAATTCTACACATTTGATACATTTTCCATATGTCAAGGTAAATACAACCGTCGACGAAACACACACACACATCTCTTTACTCGAATCGAACACACATCCAATCCGTTTTAAATATTTCACGGCGATCGAACGAATTCCAGCGAAAGACAATGCTCCCTCTTTCGATACCGTGTATATACGAACCATCAAACCAATTAAATGTACATCTCCTATTGTGATGTGAAACGATATCATGAAGAAGTCTATTTAAATTATCTCCATGTATTAATCATCGAATTCCATCATTCATCCTACTCGTGTATGGCCTTCGACATCTCGCCCATTCCACAATGTTAATGAATCCGTGTCAATTTTCGATAGCAACCTTGATGTGCTTATCTGCATGAAGCAATTAAAGTTCAATACGAAATGTAATTCTAGAATTTGTATGAAATAATTACAATATTATGACAATAAGTGCGATCGGGTTATCGAAATGAAACATTTCCAAATTTGTAAATAACGTATGTACGAATAATTTATTTTTACAATGTACAAGTATCACAATATATGCTTTAATTAATATATATATATATATATATTAACTCTTTCTCTCTTTTTTTAATATATATATATATATATATATATATCAGAGTTGATACACCAATGGCTCTCGAAATAATTTAAGAAAGCACATGGACAAATTTCAAATCTAAATATCTGAGTATTAATTGGTAAAAAGATATCTTAAACTCGTTTTAACTTTTTTAATCGAAAATATTTTAATATTAATTGATTTTCAAATATTTTTTTAGTTTTACATACAAGAGCTGTTCAATAAAAATGAACTTAGAAACAGATTTTTTGGGGAAGAATAACAAATTATTAATTTTTTAATATAATCTCCATTTATTTCTCTAATATTTTTTTATTAAGGGGCACGACTAGTGTGACCGTCTAAAAAAAGATGATTTTCTGGAATTTTTTTAAAGAAAAGAATGTTTTAAAATTTTGAGGATATATTTGTGCATAAATAATGATACATAGTAATTTTTTTGAATTAAAATATTCGATTTCCAGCAAGTTATTCGCCATCTCCCAAGTCTCCAAAAAAAAAAACCTCACTGCTGCAGTGATTGCGGCCTTCACAGTACCTGAAATAAAAAAAAAAGTTCGTTAAACTATACAATTTTTTGCCTATACAATGACCCAGGATTATGAAAAAATTGAAATTTTAAAAAGTTTAAAATTTCGCTCAAAAATCTGATGATTTTTGGTATGGCAAAATTACATTTTTTATCCAATCGAAAAACTGGAGGGTCATTTTATGGAGAAACAAATACTAAATATGCTAAAACAAAAATCAAATCAATCGGATGATTTGTTATCGAGTTAGAACTGCAGCAAATTTTAAAAATGTAGTTTTGAAAAAAAACGTTAAAGATAAAAGTATTGATTTCATTGTTATAAATCTAAAACTGTTATTATATTGTTAGCTCAAAAACTATTTGAGATCCGCACTTGAAATTTTAGTATTTTATTTTTGAAGGTATAGACCAGGGGTCGGTAACCTATGACCTGCGGGTCACCAAGTGACACATTTGAAAATTTCAAGTGACCCAGTTGAGTTCCGCAAATAAACTATAATATATAGAAATAAATTATCAAACAAATTCTTCAAAATTAATATTATTTGAAACTGACATAAAAACTAAAATATTTCTTTTCTTTCCTTTGTTAAAAAAGCCAATATGAAAAAAATATCGATGAAAGCAATCTAAATATGTTCGAAAGTTGAATTTTGAACATTAGAAGTGAATTTGAAAGTAGATTTCAAAGTTTTAAGTAGCACGGTAAAATATTTACATTTATAATAAAGCCCGACGAAATAGACAAAAATAGTTTAGATTTGCAGTATTTTAAATATCTTGAAATTGACAATTTAAGTTTAGAAGTGATTGATTTTAAAAGTCCAACGTTGTGGACGTATAAATTCAAGACATTGCCGAAAGATTTATAAAAAACGGAAGATAATCATCTTCTTATGATATCAACGTGTTGGGCATCACTTCCTACGAAATTTTCATCTTTGAAAAAAATTAGTTTTGCCATTTTGTCCGCGTTCGGTTCTACTTATAAATGCGAGTAGATATTTTCACACATGAAATTTATTTTAAGTAAGAATAGGAGACAGCTTAACTACCGAAAATTCAGACGATTCTATTTGTCTCAAGATGATTAATCATAAACCAGACTTGACTAAATTGACATCACAAATTCTGCATCAGGAGAGCCATTGAAAACGAAGAGAACGTTTATAAATAAAGTTCATAAATTAATGAACTAAAATTTGACAATTATATTTGTTTTTATAGTAATTACAATTATAATTTTGAATTTTTATGTTTTAAAAGCATCTTGCGATTATTTTCCCAATAAAATGTATCTTATTATTCACTAAAAGACTGTTTTAAAATGAAAATACCACTGACCCAAAACGTCTTCTTAATAATCACATTTTCGCTGATTTTGACTCGCAGACAAAAAAGGTTGCCGACCCTTGGTATAGACTATCGAAAAATGCAAAAAAAAATCGATTTTTTTGAAAGTGTCACACTAGTCGTACCTCTTAATTAATCTATATTTTAAAAAAGTATCAGTTTTTAATGTATAACAGTCTTTTTTCTTTTTCATTAATGTTGAAAGTTCAGTTTTATTTATCAATTTGTTCTCCGATTTTCCTCTGATCTAGAAATTCATTGTAAATTAATTTTGTCTTAGTGTGGTTTATCATAAGATCTATTTTTTGATTCTATTTTGTCAGTCAGAAAATAAAACAAGAAGAAAATATTTCAATATTTAGAATATTTACAGTTTTAGAATTTTAAAACTGATATTTTATATCGTTTTGAAAAAATAATTTTATTTCTTTTTTAAATTCCTGAATAAGAGAAAATCGATCTAGACTAGATTTTTTTTCAAGTATATAACGATTGTTTATTTTGTTTTAAGGGGTTATACGCACTTGCGAGGCGCAAAAACGACGTTTTTTTAGGAATTTTTTTTAGAAACAGTATTTATTTTGCAATTACAAATTATGGTTATTTGAATAGATCCTACTTTCAAGAATAAAATAACATGTCGATCATAAAAAAATATTGAAGTGCACCGCTCCTGCAGACGATGTCCCGAACGACCTCCAAAAAAAGGCGCTTGGCGGTGATCTCCATATCGGCGGTTTGGATTATTTGAAATCAAAAAATATGGTCAATTCTTTTAAAGGATAGATTAATGCAGGTATTGAACGAAGGAATAATAAAAATTTTCATTTTTGACAAAATGGCGTCTACTTGAAAAAATTTTTCGTTTTTTACTAAAATTTTCGCTCCAAATTGTTTAAAAAAATAGTAATAATTTTTGTAAACCTTATTCCTTCGTTCAATACCTGAGGAATATATTTGAGAAGATTGTGTGAAAATTTGAGACCGATCGGTTCAGCCATTTCTGAGATATCGAGATCACCGACTATGAAAACACCGTTTTGAGATAAACGCGTTTGAAGTTTCGGAAGTAGTTTACACATAGTTAAAAATTTTTTACAAATTCAGGTGTATGTCCGAAAATATTTATCGGATTTACTTCAAATTTTCAGAGAATATACTCAAATATATGTGCATTCCGAAAATGCAAAAAAAATCGATTTTTTGAAATTTCTAATTGCGTATAACCCCTTAAGAGGAAATAATTCTACCGAGGAAATATTTTTTTAAAAAAATAGGAAATGAAATTTATATGATTGAAAAAAAACCCAATAAGAATATTTTACGTCAGTCAAAACTATCCACTGCATTTCCTTTTGGTCATTGTCCACAAATCGTTCTCGGAACATGCACGTTCGTCGATAATTAATGTTTTTAAAACCATATTATGTAGACATTCTGTTAAACTAGAAACAATAGAAACGCCATATTAATACATTCTTGTTCTCGAATTGTTCAAACCTACGGCCTGTGCGCGATCACTTGTGATGATAATTGATTCTCCGTAATAAATTGCGACAAAAGTCCGCTTTGTTTGAAACAGACGCATCGCTTGACAACACTTTGTTCTGGCTGTAACAAAATGTCACCTTAATTATTCACATAAATGGCATTATTTCCGTTTTAGAGGAATTCAAGCACAGATTTGAAAACTCCCTGCAGTTATAATATATACTAAATCCAATTTTAAATGCACAATAAAATTTTATATTCGAACAAACGTGTATTTGATGCTGCACCTTTTTCCTGTAATTATGTTTATATCGTTTGGATATACATAGTTGATTATAAAGTTGTCGGCCGACGATGGAAATTGGTATAGAAATATCGTATATGGAGTATGATTCGTTTTTTTTCTTCATTTCATATGTACTGTACAAAAATATATACATACACACGAGGATGAATTCATG
Source organism: Neoneuromus ignobilis (assembly GCA_029203775.1). Classification (NCBI taxonomy): domain Eukaryota; kingdom Metazoa; phylum Arthropoda; class Insecta; order Megaloptera; family Corydalidae; genus Neoneuromus; species Neoneuromus ignobilis. The sequence continues at coordinate 20,199,427 of CP092096.1, read as the reverse complement.
TACAATGTTTATTTAAATATATGTACATATTAAATTAAATACAAAAACGTGAACATAAGAAATTACCATTAATTTGAAATGCAAATACAAATACAAAGTTATTGAAAAATCAAAAAAAAATATTAAACTAAATTTGATTTATATTCGAACATGGATTTTCTTTCATTAACAATTTCTGTTATAAATCTACATCCTTATTTCTGTTTAGTTTATTTCTCTCTTTATCTATACAAATAAAACATACTTATGTATCAATGTTTTTTTTTGCAATTCTTAGTTATGAAAGTAAATCTTTTTATAATATTTCTGGTCTTTTTATATTCATTTTTGTTGATCAAAAAAAAACCGAATAGAAATAATTTTTCTGAACTTTTCTAATTGTCTCAATAAAATTTTCTATAATCTAATTACTATTAAATTTACTATTTTGATTTTGATAATAGAATCGTTTGATGGATCTTATTCAAGCATATATACTGAAGTAAATTGAAAGCAAATCGTCAAAGGAAATATTAATAACTTCAAAAAAGCAAATGTAATAATTTTTAATACTAGTCTGAATTTATAATCTCATATTTGTTTCAAGTAAAAGTGTGATAATATTCACTTTTCCTAAATATCAAATGTAAACGAATTTAATAATCGTCTTTAAGTTGTTATTATATCGTTTCTCATAACTAGGGGTGTGTTTCGAAGCCATTGTTCTTTTATACAATTTCCTATAAATTAAAATTAGTTTTGTTTATACAATTTTTAATGCATCAGTAATTTCTTACAATTATCGATGATGTTTTAGAACTGTGGTTAATTATCCGTGCTTTAATTGTGATCACGGACCAGATATGATTTCACAATTGTGTTTGCACGTTATGTGAAAAAAATGTGTTAAGAAGAACGACACACACACATATATGTACATACACAAATATATATATTTATTTATTGATTTTTTTAATAAAAAGTAAATTTATTAATTATTATCATCCAGTTTTAATCCAGTCATGTTCTTTGATTATTCTTTAACTATAATCTAGTGTTACATCTATTAAACCATCATTTTATAAAATAACATTTCTTAGAAAAAACATTGTTAATCATCGCGATTTGTTTGAAACTCCATCTGACACAATATTAATAATAAATATACATGTTTAGAAAATAATATTTTATCGTTCGTTCTGGAAACCTATCATTTGAGATTATTTGAGTAAAAAAAAAAACGCTACTGATATTTGTTGGCGTGAATACGTGCCCGTGCATTAAACACCATTCAAACCAGTTTCGTAGTGTAACAAACCAATAAATAATTGTTATATAATAACTAGCAAATTTTATTGACGATACGAATTCGATATAAGAAATACGTGTTGTTAATATTGGATAATAACAGCCAGTGTAATTATTAGATTATTGTACGATTTTCGTATTCTTGTTCGATTGTATTTTCAGTATACATGTGTAGGTGTTGTTTTATGATAAAAGCTTTTAATAGATCAGTTAGTTTTTCTTTAACTTTTCCTCAGTTGATAGACTGAAGAAAATAGAACAGTAGGATGAAAATAACCACGTGAAGAAATGAAAATAAACAAGGTTTAGATATTTCATCTTTAAATTTGTTTTAAAAATAATAACAATTCTGTTTAACACTAGAACTACCAAGAGCGTCATTTTGACGATTTTCAAATTTCAGCTCTGTTTAAAAATTTCGATATGATTTATGTATTGTTCTAGAATTTTATGACGACTTTTAATGAAATATAAGAACAATTAAATATTCCTATTCAATTTCCACTTAGCTACTTTAACTTCCATAATTAGTATGACCTATACCTATTTATACCAAGACACGTCAAATTGACGACATTAGTAATCTCAAAATTTATAATAATTTATATTCAAGTGAATGTAAATACGTATTGATGTCCATCCTTGCATACACATATATCGCTTTCAGACATTTCCTGGAAAATTTTTAGGTACATTTTTCATATGAAAAATAGGTTGCAATCATTATCAGTTGTACTTCTAATGTGATAAAGTTCTTGGTGCAAAGTGTAATCTGTGAAAAGTCCAATCTGGGAAAAAAGTATGAACATATTTTTATTAAAAATTCAAATTTATTTCTTGTAAATCCTAGGCAACAATGAAACGATTTACAGGAAGCAAAAAATTATTCGAAGAATTCAAAGAACTCACTGGTATAAATGAAGACAGTTCGGATACTAATTCAAGTAATAATGATTTAGACATATCTTGCGTGGAAAATAAAACTGATTTTTCAGACTCTGAAGAAGCTGAGGATGAAATTGAAGTACGGGATGTTGAACAAAGTGAAGAAGATCAATATGAAAGTGAAGATTCAAGGAGTGAAGATGAAATTCCCCAAAATAGCCACAAACGCAGTAAGCGATTGTGAATATGTTCAGATACTGAATCGGATAGCCAAACAGAAACCGAACCAAGACAGCAAAAAGACATTGCTGTCGACGGTACTGAATGGGAAGAATTAGGGAATGGTTGTGTTGGTAGATTGCCATTACATACTATATTCAAGGATACTTCGGGCCCAACTGGTTATGCGAAGCGAAACATTATGCTCGGTAATGTTAGTAGTGTATTTCGGCTTATAATTGATAAAAGAATTATGAGCTACATAAAAGCTTGCACTGAGCTACAGGCCAGAAACATTTTACAGAACGACTGGAAAATTACTATGGACGAATTATATGCTTTTATAGCCATTTTGTATGCTCGAGGAGCCTACGAAGCAAGAAACATGAAGTTATCGTATTTGTGGTCCAAAAAATGGGGACCTTCTTTCTTTGCCGAAACTATGAGTAGAAACAGATTTTCGGAAATTATGAGATTCATTCGTTTCGACAAAAAAAGCGAGAGGAGTGTTCGCTAACGAACTGACAAATATGTTTGTGGCAAGTGTTCATCACAGATAACATGTATTTGTAAAATATGTGATTCATAGTTATTCCATACATATCAAATGTGCTATAATATAAATGCAAATAGAAAGTGTTTTTGTTTGTTTTTTTTTTGTATTAATAATTAATGAATTATTATATTAAGTGTTGTTTTTGTTAAATTATATTCTTTTATTTACATAAACTAAGTGAAAAGTTAAAATGAAAGCCATGATCAAAAATACGTCAATTTGACGAGTGCGGTAAAACTAGATATATATTTAACATCGGTAGTTCTAGTGTTAAACTAAATCAAAAAAGTTCAATCACTGAAAAAAAGTTATAGTTATTAAATTATTTTCTACATTACATTTATTTTTTCGTACTTAAATAAATTTACAAACTAACAAATTTGTTATATGATATAGAATATTTCTATATATTTAAAAAGAAAAATCTCGAATCAATACATTCTACTTATTATCACATATGGTAATGAAAAAGGATGTTGAATAATTCAGTAACTCTAGATATGTTGGGATTAACAAGTAGAGATTATAAGAGAAATGAGTCAATTTGAAAATAAACTAAAGTTATAGATTTTATAACAAGAATGAAAAGTTTTAAATGAAGATTAGTCGGTGGTAAAACAAGAAGAGAAAATTAACTCAAAGGTTTAAAAAGAATCAAGAAGGATAGAAACATGAGAAAATTCCGAATAGTTGGAATTGAAAAAGTTTGGGAGACATCTTTATCTATCAGTGGATAAAAATGGCTAATGATATACATATATATATATATATATATATATATATATATATATATGTATATTCGTGATATTAATTTTAAATAAATAACTGCCATAGATGCTTAAATAAATTTATGACATTTAATGACGAAGCGAAATATAAACGAAGACAATGAAAGAAAAATATATGAACTAATTTATAAACTAATGAAAATTCTACTTTGACCTCTAAAATAAATGGCAGAGTTGAGTAACAAGCCGAAATACGAACGCATCTCATTGTTATAGCCAGTCATCGGACATACAACGATTTATAAATATTATTTAGTGTCAAGAACATTTAATATTATTTAAATTAAAGAACTGAATTATTTTTAATTTGGTAGATATCGTCGTATTACGTTACACAAATGTCACTGTGTCAATTGGAATGATTTCAAAACGTTAATATTTGTTTTATGTTGCGAAAGGATAAGTCAGTTTAGTGAAGAGAAATTAGGAAATGAAACGGTTTTTTTTTGAATAAAATCTTTGAGGTGCTTATTGTAAATTATTGTTGATTTATTTCGATTGAAAAATATCTTAATTGAGGTATAAATATTTGAATAAAAATACAATTACATTTAAAATTTTTTAAAAAAATCAGCTTGCTTGTTTAAGGTTTTTATAAGATATTTGACTTGACAGGATTTTAATCAAAGATCAATTCCTGGTCAATAATTAAATTGTGAAATTACAAAAAACAAGTTGAGGAAAGTTTAATATTTCACAGAGATGTTTTGGTTTGAAATGTTCTTCATTTCAATATTTTTAAAATATCCCCTTTTTCAATCAAGGTTTTTAAAAATCATTTTAAGAGAAATAAACTGAGTTAATGTAAAAAATGATATCAAATTAAAAGTTCTGTCACAGGATTTACAATTCTAAATAGGTGAATCATTATTATTATCTTGTATACAGAATATATATATATATATATATATATATATATATATATATATATATATATATATATATAAAAATAAAATTACCTGTGTTTGTGTGAATAATTTTACTGTCAAAAATTTCTTAGAGAACATTATTTATAACAGCAAAAGTGAATCGTAATAATTCTAGTGAATTTCTTAATAGGCTTACGAATAGTTTTTTTTTTAATATATATATATATATATATATATATATATATATATATATATATGTATATGTGCATATATATATTTTTCAGTTATCAAATAATAAAATCTAAACAGTTAATTATTATAGAATTACCTATGTCTGTTGGTAAAGAGAACAAAAGGTCTGTACTTTACGATCTCACGTGAAGATAGAAAAAAAAATGTATAAAAGGCAAAGACAAAAGACACGCCCAAATGTAGATGGCCGATGCTGGGGCTCATTGGCATTCCGCGTTTTGGAGCAACTTATAAATACCGAGTCCCCTGGTCGGCTTAAAAATGAAATACATATTTTCAAGTCATCTTCGAATTATAAAACCTGATATTCATGATCGATAATATGAATACGCTAAGAAAACTATAAAATATATCGACCATCGGGTGTTCCCAAAATCATTGTAGGTAGTTTAATTGTTATCTTTTTATCTCGATAGTCAAATCGGTTTCGAGATAAAAACGTCGAATCGGAAACGTACAAATAACCGTTTATGTAATTATTGTAAATTTAATATATTGAGCTATGATGTTGGTTCGAGCGCTCATTCGTTCGGCGTACAAAACGCATTGAAAATGACCATCGTGCAGAGCTGATTTACAAGTTTTTATACAGGTTATAAGTAAGAATACGTTTTTGTATAGATTAAATATTATTTCGAGTTTATTTCTTGCAAATAGGTTTTATAGAAGAAACTCTATGAGCAAATAGGATAGAAACATGAGGAAATTATTAATGTGTAATGAGAGAGAAAAACAAGGAATCGCTGAAATTAGACATTTTTGGAAAAAGTCTTCATTCAGAAGAACTTATAATATCTTATGATTTTGTATTAAAATGAATTTACTACAATATGGAAACAAATAGTAATTTTTATATTTCAATACTTAAAAATTACAGAAAATATTTTTTTTTATTTATTAAAAAACTTACAAATTATAATAGAAAATCATTAAAATTACTATAATTGTATTATGTATTATATTTAATTATTTCTTGGTTATAACTTTATAATTGTGTAGAATATCATATACAGATAACCCTCCTACAACACGGTTTCGCTCTAACATGATAAGAAAATTGGTGAAACTCTTCTACAACATTATTTAACACGATTTTTATTATAAAAAATATATCAGAAAATTATAAAATAATAAGTATTGGCTTCTAGTCTCATATAACACGGTATTTTCTAGGAACCTATCTACTGTGTTATAGGAGCATTACCTGTGCATTATTTGAAATATATTTATTGATTACAATCGATTTTTTAAAACAAATATTATTTTTTTTATATTATTCGATGAATGCAACGAAATCGTATCTAATTTTGAATAAAGCAAGCATATTATTTTTTTTATGTATGTACGTATATGATTTTTTTAAGAAGGACAGCTCAAACTCATCAGTTATATTTAAATCGTGTGACTAGTAGAGGGTGCAAATTGTGTTTGTGTAGGGTAACAAGTATCAGTGAATTAACCATGAGTGTTCATTTGCAATCATTTTTTAAAAGGGTGCTGATCGAACGGTAGCCACTGTTAGGGGATTCGTTTTTCAATTAAACTATCATTTCATGAAATACGAATGAGTGACATCACTTGAATACAAATAATTAATATCTGAGAAAAGATGTAATATATTTCTACCCATTTATCTCATATTAGATTTTTTTTATTTTCTACAGCTGTTTTTTTTACAAAAAAATAATAGTTATTTGATTTAAAATATCATTAATTCTAATCAAAGAATATGTTATACAAATTTTGTACACAATTTAGAAAAAAAATATTTTTCACAAAGATAATAACGAACTTGAGAAATATTTTTGAAAACAGGATTATAAAATTCAAGGATTAGTTCGTTATTTTTTTCATTTTCAATTAGTATAATATTTATATTTCTATACAATATAATGATAAATAAATAAATATAATATTATATTCATCTATCAATTCATTAAAAAATAATTATGAAATATATTAACAATTACTTCTTTTTTTCTTTTTCTAATTTTCTGTTCCATCAATTCATGAATTTCTTTTTAAACATTTTTCTCTCTCTGGATTCCCATATGATCATTGGATTTTCTTCTTACTACTACCAGCCAATTTCTACTTTAAAATTATCTTTTTTAGTTTAACATCTGGAATTTTGGTTCTTTTTCTAATTCACTCATATTTTTTCTGTTCTATGTGTTATTCTTAACATATTTATTTCCATGTTTCTTTGTGTTATTGCTGAATTATTTTCGTATTTAAGTTCGATGTTGAGAATAGGTAATGCATTTAACAATTCTTTAAATGTAGAGGAATATTCAATTTTATAATATTATATATAAGTATGTGTGTATTAAAAAGATGGTTTTAAAAATACTGTAAATTACAAATACATGTCATAAAATAGATTTTGTTATTTTAATTAAATGCTAAAATTATATTATGAATTTTAAATATAAATGAAATCAAACAATAATTAAACATTGGTGAAAAATACGATTTATAATTATGTACTTACCACGTTTCAATAAATATTATTTTTTAGTGAATATGATTAATACTATTTTTCTTTCTAGTTCGTCAACTAATTTTGATCAAGTATTTTATTTACTGGTCTTGAATATAATTATTTTTTTTTCTTGCAGATATCGAACAAATGTTAATAGAATTCAATTAGTTTTGATTTTTTCTTGAAGATCGATGTAAAATTCTAAAAAAGATTCATACGTATTTTTCCAAACTGAAATTTTTGTAAATAAATGCAAATATTTGTAAAATGAGACTTGGAGGTATTTATATCATATTTTTATAAATGGCACCATATTTTTTATTAATTAAAATATTTCTGATAATTTTAAGGATTAATAAGTGCAGATCAAGAAAAACTGTAAGTTTCATTGAATCAATTTATATATAATACAGTTTCGAATAATAATGACGACAGGATAAAGTGTAATTAACAGTTCTTATGGAATTCATAAAAATATTTATTTTTATTTAGAAGATAAAAATTATATATTTAAGATACAATTTTTTAAAAACTATCTACATCCTTACATGAATAAAAAATAATTAAGAATTGAACAATAAAAATGTTATGGCCAGATTAACACGCACTGTATTAAATTACACTTTATGGGCATATTATTTATCATTCTTTAAAGAAATGTGTCTTCTTGGTAATGAATTTAATAGGATTTAATTGAGTATAATTTTAACATGCAAATAATTTAATATACATAGTTATAAAATGACTTATGTATATGAAAAATAATATTTTAATAACATATCTTTTACATTTATTTATTATAATTATATAAAGTTTTATTTATCTCAACAAATGTCTTAAGATAAATAAAATTTCTAAAACATATTTTTCATGATTATTTTTAACAAAATAAATATAGAGAATTGAATTAAAATTTAATCAGTTTAAACTATGTATGAACATTAACTCTTTTTCTATCTATTGTTGAATGAAGATCGTTTTTAAAACTTTCCACTTGGAGTCATTCAATATCTTTCACATTTTTTTCACATCTCTATCCATCAACTAAACATGAATCTCTTCAAGAATCTCTTTATTAATCCATGAACTCAATGAATAATTTTGTTCAACAGTGGTCTTCTTTTTTTACTATATGATTATACTTCTTTTTTATTTAAAACTTTCTTCTCTTATTATAACACATAATTTTTGGTATTGAATATTATCTTTATTTGTCATTTTTAATATGAATCTTTGATATATTATTCTGGCATTTAAATCCATGCTTCACTACCATAAATGAGAATAGTCAGGATGCATTGGTTTTATATATATATATATATATATATATATATATATATATATATATATATATATATATATATATACAGTTTTTTTCATATTAGCTTTTGAGTTTAAGGTAAACTTGTTTTTAAATGAAAATTTTTTAAAACAAAAGTATTTAATAAATTATGTTATTTTTTTTTCAAGAATATAACATGTCGATCATAATATTGAAGTGCACCGCTTGATGTCCCGAACGACCTCCAAAAAAAGGTTGGCGGTGATCTCTATATCGGCGGTTTGGTTTATTTGAAATCAAAAATATGATCATTTTAAAGGATAGATTAATGCATGACATTTTGACTTCTACTTGAAAAATTTTTCGTTTTTTATTGTATTCGTTTAGTTCAATACCTTTGTGTGAAAATTTGAGTCACTATGACCATTGACTTCACATAAAAGTGTATTCGTTTAGTTCAATTTTAGTCACTCTTTCACATAATTGTGGTCCAATTTCATGAATCATACGTTCAATATTTATTTTCAATAATTCTGTTGTTTGTTGTTTATCAGCATAAACCAATGATTTCACATAACCCCACAGAAAATAATCCAATGAGGTTAGATTACATGATCTTGGTGGTCAATTGATGGATTCATTTAGTGAAATAATAAACTCATTAAATTTTTGATTCAATAAGTCTATTAAAAATTTTATAATTTCTAAATGTTGTTGAAATGTTAAACGTTTCATGATAATTTGTCAAACTATACTGAGTTTAAATGTCAAAGTGAACTTAAAAAAATAATTTAAATACAGCTACCACTAGCTGTCAAAGTTCTGACATTCTTATTGGAAAATCCTCTACAAATCCAGATACAGACAGAATCAGAATCAGAAAAAAATTATTTTGTCTAATAATTACATGAAGTTTACATGATATTTTCTGGGTTAGTGAGGCTGCCTATCTTATGATAATGTGCCTATGGTTGAGTATTATTTTAGATATGTGTTAGTAGGATTTTGTAACAATACAGGAAAAATTTCAAAAAACCTGTTTTATGTGTATTTTTTGACTCTACAGACATATTTTTGCATTCAAAATAAATAAATAATGCATATTAGCACTTTGTTTATAAATGATTTAAATAATAACTATACTATCAATTGCATCAATTAAAAACTCTACTTGATATTTATATATGAGATTTCAAATTATTGATGATAAAAAATGTTTCATAGAAATCTGATAAGATTCAAAATGGAAAATTATATATTTGTATTATTTTATATATATTTATATTTCATAATGATTTTCATGCTATATATATATATATATATATATATATATATATATATATATATATATGTGTGTGAGTGTGTGTGTGTATGTGTGTATAAGTATGTATGTACATATATAAAAAATTCTCAGTTCCTGTTAATCCACTACTAGAAAAATTCTGTCCTCCAATATTTTTATCTTTTATTATAGACTTTTTCTAGGCTTAGTTTATTTCTTTATTTTTAATTAATAATTTTCGTTGTTCATTATATATATATATATATATATATATATATATATATATATATATATATTTTGTGTATGTATGTGTGCATGCGTGTTTGTATACGAACAAGTTGTGTAATAATATACATTTTTTGCAAACATTCTCAAATAGTGGGAATTTTGCGTTTAATTAATATTTCAACTCAATCTATGTAAGTTAATAATTACATTTAATTAATCAATGTATATGATGAAATAAGTATGTAATTATTTTAAAGATCGTTTGCGTTATGTGAAAGAAATTCAAAAAACAAATATTGCGAATAATGTTCTGTGCTGTTTTTGTATAACGAACGTGAATTTCGTTTTATTTTATTATTATAACATACAAACATATATATATATATATATATATATATATATATATATAAATGTGTGTGTGTATAATTTACACTGACACATGTACATACAAATATGGGTTGCAGTGGTTTTAATTTAGTGATTAGTTGATGTGTTTGATGTAAAATAAGTCATAAGTTCAAATCTGGATTCATGAACTGTGTCACCTTTTGCAATTAAAAGATTATCTGGAGTTTTAATAAATTCTGATAGTATTTAAAAACTATTTTAAATATTTTATATTCGATCATATCTTTTATTTTTTTACACACACACACACACACACACATATATATATATATATATATATATATATACACCCGTTCCTTAATTTAGGCGGGACTTTTTTTACACGGTATTGATTTACGCGGCACATTTTATACGCGGTTAGATAGATTTCATTTTATATAATTTTTCATGGAATTTATTATATCTCAGAGTGACGCAAATTCTTACTTGAACGTATAAAAGCACGATATAAATATATAAAAAACGTATAAAATATATAAAAGGTTGATTGTTTTGAATTACAGTAGCGATAGTGACACCGAATAAAATTTATCTACTTTTCTTTTCTAGAACGTCATTATTTTTTTGTTAAGCTACGTGAAATAAATATGTGTTTCTACAACTCTACTAGCTTTTATTTCCAATATTTTTTCTATTGTACTGATAGACTCGATTTACGCGATTGTCATTCGCGTAAAACAAATCCACGTGGAACGGATACTCCGCGTAAATTGAGGGACGAGTGTATATATATATATATATTAGGTTGGCAAATATCTCCCTTCCGCCTTCTGGTCTTTTGAATTTCGCAGCTATGTACAAAAAAAAAAAACGGAAGGGAGATACTTGCCAACCTAATATATACATATATATATATATATATATATATATATATATATATATATATATATATATATGTGGATCTTAAATGCCATAATAATTTAGCACCTTTATATAATACAAAGGAACATGGAAAGATGTATATTATTAATAATACGTAGAGATAGAAAGAGAAATAAATCAGAAAAAAATAAAATTGTGGACAATATTGCCAAAGTGTGAAATTTAAAATGGAAATAAGTCGATTGTACAGTAAAACAAAAAGACTATTAGATAAAAAAAATATCAATACGTAACCGAGAGATTGAAAATTTTCAGTAAGAAATTCATAGATAAATAGAATAGAGACATAAGAAAAGTTGTTGGAATGGTATGGAAGAGAAAGTAATTACTGAATCGTTTGGAATGGAATTTTTTGGATAGATCTTCATCTTATAATGAATAGAAAAAAAGTTAATGATTATATATATATATATATTTAAATAAACAATTCTTTCGAGGACGTTTATTGATTGTTGATCAATCAACATCCACAAAGTGCATACACTTTGTGACCGTACGTATATACTTATATTATAATCTTTGATCAGTAATATGCATTAAAATATATTTTCTTCAGATAGAATGATGGAGCATTTTATAGTTCGTTAAAAATATTTGAAATGCTGTCAAAAATCCTGCAACGTCATTTTCAAGATCAGCATATAAATGTAAAATCTCATCTTAGAAAATATTTTATAAATGTGGTGAGTTTTAGTTATGTTTTATGTGTTGTCTAGATGCCCACGCATACGATTTATATATTTTGTTTGATGTAAACTTATGGATATCGTGGTGATTTTTTATTTGTTCCTTTATTCATTACTTATTCATTCTGAATTGAAAATATGTTCGATTCAATTCTTTTTGCTTGTACCGTCCGCATTAATCATTAATTCAATCTTCTTTGGTGAACTGTAGAGAGAGAGATATTTGAAGATTTTTATCAAAATCTCGTACATATATTGTGGTGGTTCAAGTAGCACGCGCTCTATACCTCTTAGTACATTTATAATATGTATGTGTGTATATATGTATATACGGGTTTTTTCGTATGTGTGTACCTCTTAATAGTCGAGTAAAATATGTATGATGAAAAATGCTGTTTTACGAATTGAACTTCATAAATTTTTTATTTTGACATTAAGTATTATTAATAAATAGAGTAACGCTTCTATACGTTCCTGTTTTATTAATAGCTAATATAATTTAAGTCATACTTTAATAATGAATGCAGATTGGAATAATAACTAAGCATGACATTTAGTTTATGATCAACTATTATTTCGAGTAAGTAAAAATCATCAGTATTCAAATTAAAAACGAACATCGACGAATCCGTCACGAAGTTATCAGCCACAAAATATTTCATTACTCGATAAAAAAAAATTATATATTAATCTATTAAGAATTCGAATTTTCGAATTTATTATACCAGTGATTTGTTTAAACGATTCGATTAAAAAAACATTAACTAAATTATACAATGGATTCATGGATAAAAAGACCTATAAATATTTTTATAAACAAACCATTAGTCTATTACGTTTCGAAATTTTATTTTATTTTTGTAAATCAACAAAGTGAATTGAAGTCTTTATATGAGACCTTAGGAATACGTTATGAACTATTTTTAATTCTTTTTTGATTGTAATTTTAGTTTTTTTTTAAAATTAAAAAACGTAGTTTTAAAATATTTAATAGAAATATATTTTTTCTCTTCAAAAAAATTAATGATAGTTTATTTTTTTAATCTATATTATATATATATATATATATATATATATATATATATATATATATATATATATATATATATATGTATGTGTGTGTATTAATGTATATGTATAAAAGTAATCTTTATATTATTAATCGACAAGAATCTTGCACTATTTTTACGAACTAAGCTGTGTACATGGGTGGTCGTGAAAAATAAAACTATGATTAAAAAGATTTACTGAACTGTTTATATATATATATATATATATATATATATATATATATATATATATATATATATATATATATATATATGAAATTAAACAGTTTATGTTTTTCAGTGGCCACTGTTTTTAGATCTTGATAATTCAAGTAATATTTATCAGTTTTTGTCCAGTTCATTCATGTTATTAGTGGAATGGGATTAGGAAATAAAATTAGGTAAACAAAAATATCAGTTAGAAATCAGGAGAAAAGATAGAAACTCAACAGATCTCATATTGGAAATAATGGCATGCATGTTGACAGAGTATAGTCAAATATCTTCTCTTCAATATCTGATTGGTGGGGTCACTCCTATGTGTATAGAGTATAATAATGAAGAGGAGACATCTTATCACATTTTGTGTATCTGCTAGTTCATACAAAAAAACGATTTTTTTTTGTGAATTTGGAAATAGAACCAGAGGAGTTTAAGTAAATTCTATCAATGATGATTCTTAAATTAGGGATAGTGTATGGTGACATATAATAAACTGTGGTTAAGTATCTGTTAACTACACTAGTGTTATTATAATCAGATACAATATTTCTTCTAAGACTAGAATTTGGATGTTAAAAGCTGTCGAGTATCTGATAGTGTTAGTTTTTTTTTTGCTATACACGAACTGATTGTAGTTTTATAAGAATATGGAAAATAGAATAATTTGAATTAGCAATTCAAAGGTTTTTTGGTAGATAAAATCAACTCCTCGTAATAATTTTTATTTTTTTACGAAATATTATTTTATATAGAAAAATAATATATAACAATAATTGAAAATCGTTTGAATAATAGTATTGGAAAAATATGTTATTAAATCTATGTAATAAATTAGATAATAATTGAGACTAAACTAAATGAAAAAAAAATATAAATACATTATAGCTTAATAATCGAAATGAACTCGTTAAAAATTAAAATATTACAAAACTTATTAAGAGTTAATTAATTTAAGTTCTTGTCGATTTTCGAAAAAAGTGTTTAATAAACTATGATTTCTTTTAAATCTGCGTGTACATTTTTAATTAACTTTATTAATTAATATATTTAAATTTATTTCAATGTATTAATTATCTCGTTTAGATTTCTAAGTTACGATTCATTTCATTAAATATTCTATATTTCTGTATCACTCTTATTCATATATTTTTTTACAGTACATTCCAGCATCGAACAGGTATTCATTAATCCGTTCTTTTCTCTACCGAATAAATCTTCCACGTACACACGTACAATTAAGTCTCCATTTTCATCAATATTATGATGCTGTAAATAAATGATATTTAATAAAATTTCGAAAATAAACAACATTAGTTCATGGTTTCAATAAAATAACTGTCGTACGTATATAATTTTGTAATTAAAACGAAATTTATATGTTTTAAAAAAATATAACTAATGAATATTAAAAAGTTTAAATATTGTATAAACAGAAACTGGTTTAAAGTTCATTCAATTAATTCGTTTTTGAAATCCTTCGACTTGATTAAATATTCGAATTTGATTAATTGCGTCGAATATTCGAATGGTGTTTCTTTTCTTTTTCGGTTTTGTAAATATATCTGAAATAAATTCGAGAATATCGGAACAATCTAAACAGGTACTCGGTTTTTTTGTTCGCCTATTCGACATCATTAAAATGTAACAATTATCAGAAAAAAATATATATAAGGTTATCTTCAACAGCTGCAGGAAGAATAATAGTCGTAAAATCTAATATGTATATTCAACAAAATATATTTATACTTAATAATAAAAATATAATCACGTATCGAATAAACAGGCCAAGTAAGGCGAAGCGTTTGAATTTGACTTAGTATTTAATAATTTATTTACATACATATGTATGTGTATGTATATATAATATTAAATGTAATAAAATATCCCTCTGTTCGAATTAATAAAATCAAACTTGTTCGTCAGAAGACTATTGTATTTATTATTATTTTCGAAAACCGTGGTTCTGATAGACATTTAAAATTTGCTAGTCATTTTAGAAATAAAAAAATAACAACAATAGTTTCTGGAAATAACCTTGACAAATTGAACAACTATAAAAAAATCAGTTTATTTCGAATCTGCATGTCTTTCTTACAATATTTATTTTTAACTACACATCTTTTTTCATTTTAATTATTATTTAAACTTCTTTTAAATATCTAATCGTGAATAGACTTTTTTTAATGAAATTCAGTACGGATTCTTGGTAGAATTTCAAGTAAATTCAAAAACTTCACAACATTTTGAAAAAAAAATCGAAAACTTCACATTTTTAAAACTGGAGATTTTTAGATTTTTTATTTCGATCGATTCAATGTTTTTTCTTCCACTTTTTTTCTATAAATTTTCATATATTTCTTTCTCATTTATCTGGATTTCTTTATATTATGTTGTCAAGTATCTCCCTTCCGCTTTTTTTTTTGTACATAGCCGCGAAATTCAAAAGACAAAAAGGCGGAAGGGAGATATTTGACAACCTAATATAACTAAATTTTCATTTAATCATTTCTCTTATTCATTGTTAATCTTCTTTTCTTGCTAAATGATTGGTTTATTTCATGTTATATGCATCTTTTAATTTTTTGTTTGGGTTATCTGGATTTCTCTCTCTCTCTCTCTCTCTCTCTCTCTCTCTCTCTCTATATATATATATATATATATATATATATATATAACTGAAAAAAGCTCGATTTTTATTAAATGCCTAAACGTTTCTATATTCAGCCCATGGTTTATGTTTAAATCAAACTATTTTCGTGTGTATCAAAAACAGATTATGTATAATTTTTTTCATACAAATCTCGTTTATGGTAAACATGACCGAATGTAATAAAAAAAAAGAAATGAAATACGAAACGTACAATCACATAGGTAATTACTTAATATGAACAACAATTTCAAGGCCAAGTATAAATTTGGAAAGTTGATCGAATATTTTAATAATTCGATCCACTTTTTGTGGTGTAAAAAAGTCGTAATCTGTACATTGTTAGCGTGTTATCTCATTTCGAAAGTCAATAAAATATATGTACATGGATTCAAGTTCATTGTCAACTCGGACGCGTACATTTTTTTGCGTTAATACTGAAGGACGCGAGTTCAGCAGGTGATAAATTATCAATCATCGAATACAATTATGCGGACGATTTTTTTACGATACAAAAGTTTAATAAGATTCTGAATCGATCTTATTATAAATATGTATGGTGTTGGTCGCGGAAGGCACTTCTGTTTTACAGGAGGTGGTTTTTTCCTCTTTTGAATTTCGTATTTTGATTTTAAATACTTGTCAATTATATAATTTATCATGAGAAGTTACATATGAGTCTATGGCATGAAATTAAAAATCACTTTGTTGTTTTTTCTTAATTATATTTGTATATAAATGTTCCTTGTTTCATAATATTTTTTGTACTGAAATTAAATTATCATTTATGTTTCTTTTTATACACATAAAATAATTATATAGTATTTTTTTTAATTTTCATATTTAATACTTTATTAACTATTAATTCTATACTTTTTTTAAATTCAAGTCTGAGCAATTTAATTATATTTACAGCTGCTTTGTAACAGTTAATTTGTGTAATAAGGTGTTGAAAATATATTATTTTCGAAATTTTCAATGCAGGATGTAAATATCGAGAAATGAAATCATTCAAACATACGATGTTCAAATAACAGATGTTTTTTTCCACAGATCATTTCTATATAATTATATAATAAAATTGTATTGTTATTGATTTTTTTCCTTTTGATTCATTGCGATCAATTTACATTTTAATAAAATAATTAACCTTCTAAACTGAACATATTTTGTATTAATAAAAAATTGAACAATTAATGATTACTACTAAGCATTTGTGATATTGAAAAAAATACTTATCAAGGAGATTAGATTATATGGCAGTAAAATAAAATATAAATATTTGATAAAGATGTAAATAATATCGAATAAATTAAACATTTTTTTTCTCTAAGTACGAGGTGTGATCAAAAAGTAAGGTGAATTTTGAAATTTAGCGGGCTACATCCGTTCGATCTTCGATTTTTTTATTTGGTTATGTTGGTACACTCGTCTCGAACATATGTTCCAAATTTCAGCTATGTAGCATGTTTAGTTTGTTGGTGAGAGGCATAAAAGTTAGAAGTGTTTTGCAGGCTCCACGATTTTCCGCTGTCGAAAATCATGGATCAAAGAATTTGCATTAAATTTTGTGTGAAAAATGGAATCAAGTGCTCCAAAACACTTGAAATGTTGAAAGTGGCATACGATGAGTCTACTTTAAGCCAAAAAAATGTTTACAAGTGGTATAAACTCTTCCAAGAAGGCCGAGAAGACACCAACGACGAACCTCGTTCTGGACGCCCCAGCACGTCAACAACTGATGAGAACGTTGAAGAAGTGAAGAAAATAGTGTTGGGGAATCGTCGAATTACCATTAGAGAAATTGCTGATGATATTGGCATCTCGTTTGGTTCGTGCCAATCAATTTTAACGGGTGTTTTAGACATGAGACGTGTGTCAGCGAAGTTTGTTCCGAAATTGCTCGATTTCGACCAAAAGAACCGTCGCATGAGCATCGCCCAAGAGCTATTGAATGACGTCAACGACGACCCAGATTTACTCGACAGGGTCATAACAGGTGACGAAACATGGGTATACGGTTATGACGTCGAAACTAAGACTCAATCGTCCCAGTGGAGGCATTCCGGATCACCAAGACCAAAAAAAGCACGCCAAGTTCGATCGAATGTGAAGGTTTTGCTTACAGTTTTCTTTGATTGCAGGGGCGTGGTGCATCATGAGTTCTTGCCACAGGGTAGAACAGTAAATAAAGAATATTACCTGCAAGTTATGCGCAATTTGCGCGAAGCAATCCGTCAGAAACGTCCGAATTTGTGGAAGAACAAAAATTGGCTTTTGCACCATGATAACGCCCCTGCTCACACATCGTTGCTTGTGCGCGAATTTTTGGCTAAAACCAACACACTAATGATGCCGCAGGCATCATATTCCCCAGACCTGGCCCCCTGTGACTTCTTCTTGTTCCCGAAACTGAAGAGGCCCATGAAAGGACGGCGTTTTGCAACGATTGAGGAAATAAAGACGGCATCGAAAGAGGAGCTGAACAAGATCACAAAAAATGATTTTTTGAAATGCTTTGAGGATTGGAAAAAGCGTTGGCACAAGTGCATTATATCCGAGGGGGATTACTTTGAAGGGGACAAAATAAAAATTGATGAATAAATAAATATTCTTTGAAAAAAATAAAAATTCACCTTATTTTTTGATCACACCTCGTATATAAACATTTCCGTACTCGCGAAAATTGGTCTTATATGGTCTTGTTCAATTTATCAATTCTCTTTATTCATTTTACTCATATGTTTGATTAAGAAAAATAAAATTTTATCAATTATGATAATCAAGAATGTTTAGATTGTTAGGAAATTTTCAAATAAGTAAATTTCTTTTCAAATTTACGTTGAAGAATTTTTGTTAAAATAAATCAAAATCTTAATGTATTTTTTTTAAAAAAAATAATTTTATTTTCAAAAGGTTTGATAGAAAATGTCATAATAAAAATATGTTTTTAAAGCAACCTGTCGTGTTTTAAATTGATTAAAAGGTTTTTCCTCCTAACAACGAAATACATACATATGTAATTAAAAATATACTGATTTTTTTGATACCGTTCCATAATTTACATTCGTACGAATATTCTGTAAATTTGCTGTACACATTTCATTCCGCACAATGAATTTTTTATCGATCGTTCCATGTAAGTTACGTGTTAATTATTTTACATATAACAGCTAGTAAACGGACACGTTTTATTAGTGTTTCATTTCAAAACGGAATCGTATTAATTTGATGACATATCTTTCAGTATCAATGTTACAAAGGTTTTTTATTTCATCGCACTGGTATGAAGAAACGACGTGACACATATCGTTTTTTTTGAAAAAAAAAACAAACGTAGTTACAATCCAACGACTACAACAACCAACAACGAATGTGTCTAGTACTCGACGAACCCGAAAAAAATTAAACATCTGCTTTAGTTCCATGCAAATGAAACAACAAACGCATTGCAATTGAATATTAATTATATTGCTCGTGCGGTGTTCCGAATTTTATGTACGAAAAAATATACATTTGGTCATAAATTAGAAACATGTTGCAACAAAAGATAAATTAATTGTTTTGCATATTCGCCGTTTCCATTCGATATTTATTTATTTTTCGTATCGTTTAAATAATGATATAAATATTTTAATGATATAACCATTAAGCATACGTTTATATATCGCACACTTCAAATATGGAACATTTTTTTTTTTTAATTTGAATACACAGCTGAAATACAGTGAAACGTATGGGCTTGTACATAAACGAGTTCTACACATTTCTGATATAACAATATGATTATTTCTTTTTTATTTTGTGTAAAAAATGACATGATTGAAACGATGTATAGTTTAATGGTTAATTTCAAGTTCTATGGTCTGTTTAAAATTTTATTGTTTAAGTTCAGATCGTGCCATTTTTTCATTTGAAATTATTGAATCTATTTTAGTATGAATATACATATATACAAATGTCTTTAAGAAAATATTTTTTTCGATCGAATATATTTTGAAAATTATTTCATATTTTATAATCACTGAAACATGATATACTTTAAATGTTATTTTTGAAACGTTCATTATAATAAAAATTAAACAAGCACACACAACAGTCGTACATAAAATTATTTGTACTCTATACATCAATATGTTTAATACTTGGAAAAGTATATTAAAAATAATGTAAATATAATGAATATTTCTGTATATAAAAAATTTTTGAAAAAATTAAACTATTCTTACTTAAAATACAAAAAAAAATCATTAATTAAACAATACATATAAAACATTTTTTATAAAACTATGATATTTATTTCATTACAATTAATGAATTAATACATCAAGAAAATATTATGTGTATTCATTGAAGATTTGAAACGATTTTTTATACTATTAATTAAATTAAATATCATATCAGAATTGATTTCATTCGATTTTGGAAAATTTGATTTTTAACACATCTTTATTTGTTATGACAAATTTTCTCAGATTCTATTCTAACTCGATTTACAGATTCTTAACAAGATTCGTGTCCAAGCTTTGGGAAAACTTGACTAATAAATTGGTTGTATAGTATAATAAATTTAACTATGCAGACTATCGATTTGAAGTCGTTATCTTGTTGAAAAAATAATATCCTTAGATGTTTCATTTTCTCGATGTTCTTTTAAATTTCTAGATAATTTTTTATTGGTTTTATTCTGTAAATACTTGGAACCGTATCAGTCGATGAAAATTCAGTATTCAAATACTTTGATGAATTTTTGGACAACTTCTACAATTTACGATTTATTTCTATAAAAATAAATCTAATTACAATATCAAAATTATTTTTATCTATAATAATAATAAAAAAATAATGATAATATTTCATATTAAATTATACTATAAAATTATAAAAAAAAATGTTTCGAAATTGATTTAAAATCGATTCTAAATATAATTATTACAAGTTGTAAATTATAAATAAAACTAATTAAATGTATATTTTTAATATTTAACCATTTGATGAATATAACGTACGGTTTGATTAATATTATTGAAATTAACTTTGGTACTAAAAAAAAAGAAACATAATAAATAATGCGAAACATAATTCTAAAAAATGTACGTGTATAGAATTATATAATGTATCTATCTCTATTTCTACCTCAATTTAATGTGCAACGGATAGAATAAATAATAATTTAAAGGTATGTCATAATAAAATTAATATACTTATAATAGACGTACGTACGGAGTAACATGAAATTAAAAAAGAAAATAAAAAAAACAACACATACACACACAATATTTATCAGATATTTATATACAAATATAGTGAAGATGCAGACAAAAACGAAGATCGCCCACGGATGATGGATGACCAAGAAATTTGTGGAATGGAGGTCGATATGGTGGTAAAACGAGATCGTACGTATATTTGGATAAAGACGGACATACATCAGAGTCGTCGGATACTAACAGTTATTAACTAGTCTCGCAAGACAATGGAAACAGAACATCTGAAATAACAGAGGGAGGTATTCAAAGGATTAGTAGACGTTGATGACTTACAAAAAAATGTATATATATATATACATATACATCTCAAGAAATATTGTGTACGCTTGATTTGAATTAATGTTTTAAAATGACTTATACAAAATGTATTGTTTATTTTTTATTTATTTTTATAAATGAATAATTTCGTGTTCGATTCTTTTTTCTCCACTGTATTGTTATTGATCGATGATTAAGTCGCAGCCTGAAAATGTTAGTGAGAGTAATTTCTCACAAGCTTTTTGTTTAATACGGTTGATGTACGGTCGCGGTCGTAATGTTATTTTTGATCAAGTTATTCGAAGAATATAAGAAATAAATCCGTGGTGCATATAAGATATCAGATCGGATCTTGTACATGAGTTACGTATAAGTTTGAATAAAAGTGAACTAATAAGAAACTTAACCACAATTACATTTATATGTGTGTGCGTATGAATTTAAATAATATTATTTTCATATCCAATAATCATAAATCAATATATATATATCTATATATATATATATATATATATATATATATAGAGAGAGAGAGAGAGAGAGAGAAAGATGAATTTGAGTTAAATTGATTTTACAATAAGATTATGTTTTTTCTTTTTTTTACAAGCGTTTAATAAATAATTTTTCAAATTGACTAAAAACACAAACCAAGCCTATTATAAATTAACTATTCAAAATTTCAATAGTTTACATTTTTCTTTTATTAAATCACTATTTGTTGTTATGAATTACTTTAACACTACAAGACTGTATGAGTTAAGGGGGTATTCTAGTCTAGAATTTCGAAAAAATCGATTTTTTTATTTGCATATTTTCAAAGTTTAGACCTTTAAGAATATGTCCTTAAGAGGATTTTTCGAAATTCGAATTGTTTTCGGAGTTATAGCTATTTTTGTGCCGTGCCAACACTCCAAACTTTAAACGCGTTTTTCTCGAAACTACTTTTTTCGACACGGTTGACGTGATATCTCAAGTTCTAATGGACCGATTTATTTGAAATTTGGTACAGAGCTTCTCAATATAGCAGTGATCTCCCCCGTCTAAGATTTTTTGAAAATTTTGTTCTTTACTATTTTTAAAAAATTCCGAAAGTTGAAAAAATAGGGCAAAAAATAACTGTTTTTTCACACTGCCACCATTTTGCGAAAAATTTTTTTTTTAAATTTTCCTAGGCGAGGATACTACTACAACCTTCTTTTTTAATAATTTCAAAAAAAAAATGTTTCAAATGACCGGAAGGGTTGAAACCAAGTCAACCAGGAGACACCTTTTTTTCGAACCCCCACTTTGCCAGCCTGTACCTTTTTCAATTTTGATTTTTTTGTTTTTAATAATACTTTTTTATACTCTTAAAATGTCAATAAACGAAATAACTGATAAAAAATAGATAGTAAAAATATTTGTTGGTTTTTTTTAATAGCGTCCGAAAAATTCGTGCGTCTAGACTAGAATATCCCCTTAATTGAAAGTCAGTTGGATTTTTCAAAATTCGAAATAGATTTAATACAATTGATTACATTTTTTAAGTATGATAACATTTTAAATTGAATCCTTATCGAAAATCCTATTTAACCTCAAAAAATATGTTTAGTAATTATTCTTTATCTATGATTTAGAAATTATGAAAAAATCTTCGACTCAATCAGTACATCAATGATATTAAATATATTGAAAAATCGGAACGAATTTTAGAAACACATAATTAACTTTTCAAAAATATTTATAGAAATGATCTTCCCTACAAATATGTAAAGAAATAGTAAAGTTTAAAATTATGAAAAGAATGATATAAAGTAATATCATCAAAGTTGTTTACACTTGAAGAAGAGTAAAAACATTAAACTGAATTTAAAGGAATAAAAGTAAAAAACGAGATATTTAATCAACCATAATTTTCTGATGTATTATAAGGTGTGAAAAAATTCATTAGTGTAGAATGGAAAAGAGAGATATTGAATCATTGGAAAAGTTTTAGGTCACAATTTTATATTCTTTAAGTATCAGTTAATATATTTGAAAAAAAGATAATAATCGTGAAAAAGATGAAAATAAATATCACCAACGATAAACATTAGAATAATTGTCAATATGATTGAATTTAATAAATCCTAATATTGCAACAGCTCCGTCACGAATCTCATTTCTCCCGAACGAAATCCAAGTGGAAAGAAATCGCCCGCTCGTATTGTATGTTATTATTATTATTGTATATGTACGTTTATCGACCGGACGACCGACTGCTTAAAATTAGTTGAAACGTTATCGTTCTTGTACAAAACAGGCACCCGGGTGCACTTACCGAGCACAGGATGGCCGTGACGCGTTTTCATTAAATCTCCGTCTATGCTTCATGTAAATGTATATAACTTTCAAGTGGCGTCTATATAAAAACCTTCAAAGTCGAACTTTTAAAATAAAACTGTCGAGAATGTAGCTTCTTATTCGTGTATCGTCATTATTATCATCTTTCCAACGTCGATCATGTGGTTTCCATCATCATAAATGTCAGAATACTATTTCTGTGAATTTCGTGTGTTTCCCAAAACCGATTTACATTATATAAAAATTGTTTTCAAATCGAACGTCGGATGTGTTTACGTTCGACCTTCACAAATCGTTGGTATTTGAGTAACACGAAACGAATCACTTGTTAGAATCGACTTTTTTTACATAAATACGTATTTTTCATTACTGAGCAACGAGATAAAAAAAACATCGTTCCGGATGTACATACACTTCGTACAATGTGAGATATTTATTTAATTTTATATTGGATGAATGTGTGTTTTTCTCAATGAATTATGATTTGGATTTTCTTTCCATAACGCCATTACTTTACTAAATAAAATCTAAATTGATTATACATTTTTATCAATAGAATATCTCTACATATGTTTATATTTACATGGATTAAGTGAATATTTTTAATTTATTTTTTTACATATATATATATATATATATATATATATATATATATATATATATATATATATATATATATATATATATATATATATATATATATATATACATATATATATATATACATATATATATATATCAGCCTTTTTATCTACTACTGTTAAATAAAGGCTTTTCTCAAAACTTTTCACCTCGATCTGCCTTTTTCGTCAAACCATTCTGAGAAATTTTCTCATGTGTCTGATAAATATCCATATATATATATATATATATATATATATATATATATATATATATATATATATATATATAATACACAAACACACACACACATACATACATTTAAATGTGTTTTTTTTAGATTAGATAAAATTTTCGATAAGGATTCACTTAAAAAACATTTATATATATATATATATAGTCTCTTTTTATTTTCTTCTGGATAAAGCTCCTCCTAAAACTTTCTGTCTTAAGTGGTCTAATATTTTTTTCTTAGAGTCTATTATGACAAATTTGTAATATTTCTGTCCTATTTAGTTCTGGGTATCCTTTTAGATCTCTTTTATCTCTAGATTCTCAATTAATCAATCAGTCAATTAATATATATATATATATATATATATATATATATATATATATAAAGAGAGAAAGAGAGAGAGAAAAAAAGAGTCATCCAAATGTAACGCATAGATTTGTATTTTATTAAAAAAAGATACATATGTATAAAATGTTGTATGGAAAAACATGTACATACATAATTTCTTTTTAATAAAACCCAAATCTAGATGTTGGATTTGGATGACCCTATATATATATATAATTAGCTTCTTTTTATTTTCTTCTGGATAAAGCTCCTCCTAAAACTTTCTGTCTTAAGTGGTCTAATATTTTTCTCTTACAGTCTATTATGACAAATTTGTAATATTTCTGTCCTGTTTAGTTCTAGGTATCTTTTTAGGTCTCTTTTATCTCTGGACTTCCAATTAACCAATCAGTCAATCAATATATATATATATATATATATATAAAGAGAGAGAGAAAATAAGAGAGAGAGAGAGAGAAAAAAGAGAGAGTCATCCAAATGTAACGCATAGATTTGTATTTTATTAAAAAAACATACATATGTATAAAGTGTTGTATGGAAAAACATGTATATACGTAATTTCTTTTTAATAAAACGCAAATCTAGATGTTGCATTTGGATGACCCTATATATATATATATATATATATATATATATATATATATATATATATATATATATATATATAAAAGAACATTTTATAATAACAGTAATCATTTTTACATATGCTACAAAAGCAATAGATAATAGAAGATGGTATTTATTATAAAATATATTTTATTAATATAAGATGATTTTTGGTTAGTAGATAGAAATGTATTCCCTATTTTTATTTGAGTTAAAAAAAATCGGATTTATTTGTAACAAATATCTATTTATAAATCATCTAGAAAAAAATTTAAAGATTCAAATGATACAAAACTTTTTTCTTTCATTCTTCATCACCTGTGTTCCATGGTGATATGTTGATTTGATTTTTTTCATTCATCAGTGTCAACTTACAATTTTTTTAAAAAATATTAATTTCCATGATATTGTTAATAAAAAATAATGAATGATAAAAAACAGTCACGAAAAAATATATTTAAAATAAAAAATTGTGGATTAAATTACAAGATTGAATAATTAGAAATCCTAATAGATTGGAAATCACATTGAAAAAAGTTTTTAATCTGGGAATTTAAATTTATGATTATTAATGGTATAATCATAATTTGTTATTTTTATTGTATTAAATGAAATTTTAAATTTTATATATATTACGGGGAAATCTTTAACGCGCTATTAAATAAAATTCAAAGTAATTCAAGGTTGTTATTAATTATATTACAACCTTGACATTCAATTTTAAGTAAATTCGAGATATCTTTCAAAACATGAAATAATACAAAAAAAATAAAGTCAACAGATTACATACACACACTTATATATAAATATATATATATATATATATATATATATATATATATAAATATATAATTTTAAACATACAAGTAATGAATTATATTCTTGTTATATATGATATTATTTTAAAATAAAATATTTTTAATTATATTTAAATATAGAATTACACTCCAATTAAATTTTAGAGATTTCAAGACTGACAAAACGTTCATTAAAATATCCATCAGCTAACAAACTAGACAATAAATAATTATTGAACATTTTTGAAAAAAAGTATTGTTGAAATGAGTAATTAATTTATTTGAAAATATGTATCTTATTAATAACAAACATTTATTTATCTATCTTATAAAATACTCTATTAACATTTATTCTTAGTAAAAATTGTAATGATGATAAGCAATTTTTAGAAAAAAAAACGTTTTTTAAGATAAAAAATAATATATTTCTAAGAGATATATAAGTGGGTTAAGAAATACATATATCATAAAATGTTTAATAATGAGTAGAGAAAATAAAATTAATTAAAATAACACCTAGTTATATAAATCATGTACAAATTTATCTTACACTAACAAACATTTTTCCGACCAAACATCGAATATATAAAAATACGCCATTAGCAAAAATACCAACGGAATAATAAAACACAGGATATGTGTAACGTTATTTATATTTTCAAACACAAGTGCTTGCGAATTAACTAAGATTATTTATAATTCCGTACGAAAAAAGAACAGAAAGTAAATAATTTCATCTCAGATCACTTATGTGTTCAATTCAAAATATATAGGAAATTAAAATTGTGTATACAATTGACGTGTTTCCTGACTGTAGCGTTCGAAAATATATCATTTCTAGTTAATTACGGCTGTGTATTATTTTTAACAGTAACATTCTTTGCATAATATTTTCGGACAAGAAGAGCAATAATTAAATTTCGTATATAATTTCAGATGGTCGTGTTATTCTAGTCTTTCGATCGAAATATGCTTATTAGATATATAATTGTAATTACAGGAATACCTCGCATAGTGCGGTTAATCGGTTCCACTGATTTACCGGACTAATCGAAACATTAACTAAATACAAAAAACGTTAATTGGTTCCAAACAAATTTTTTTCCTGTTTTTCAGTAAATAAAACGAGGGTAATATATTCAAATGTTTGTATGTATCAATGAAACAAAATCAGGGATTTATACATTCATTTTAAATGCATTTTCAATTAAAATTTAATTATCAAAAAATCGACTTTACTTTTTTTGAAATTTTAAACCGTACTATACGAGGTATCCTGTATTTGAAATACTTTTTAAAACTGAGTAAAAAAGTTCATTCAGATCGTTACTATCAACAATTGATTGAATTGAATAAAAAAACATATCAAAAGATCTTCATGAACAAATGCTTATGGAGGATTCTCTAGGCGTTTTGGTTGAATTTACTCCAAAGGGTGGATCATATAAACGAAAGCAAGATGACTAATCATGACATAAATTAAGGGGTTATACGTACTTACGAGGCGCAAAAACGACGTTTTTTTAGGAATTTTTTTTAGAAACAGTATTTATTTTGCAATTACAATTTATGGTTATTTGAATAGATCCTACTTTCAAGAATAAAATAACATGTCGATCATAAAAAAATATTGAAGTGCACCGCTCCTGCAGACGATGTCCCGAACGACCTCCAAAAAAAGGCGCTTGGCGGTGATCTCCATATCGGCGGTTTGGATTATTTGAAATCAAAAAATATGGTCAATTCTTTTAAAGGATAGATTAATGCAGGTATTGAACGAAGGAATAATAAAAATTTTCATTTTTGACAAAATGGCGTCTACTTGAAAAAAATTTTTCGTTTTTTACTAAAATTTTCGCTCCAAATTGTTTAAAAAAAATAATAATAATTTTTGTAAACCTTATTCCTTCATTCAATACCTGAAGAATATTTTTGAGAAGATTGTGTGAAAATTTGAGACCGATCGGTTCAGCCATTTCTGAGATATCGAGATCACCGACTATGAAAACACCGTTTTGAGATAAACGTGTTTGAAGTTTCGGAAGTAGTTTATACATAGTAAAAATTTTTTTACAAATTCAGGTGTATGTCCGAAAATATTTATCGGATTTACTTCAAATTTTCAGAGAATATACTCAAATATATGTGCATTCCAAAAATGCAAAAAAATCGATTTTTTGAAATTTCTAAGTACGTATAACCCCTTAAGAGAAAAAACCAGAAATGGATTGGTCATATATAACGAAAAACCAAAATGTTATGAGAAGTGTTGTCATGAAATTTATAAGAAAATAGAAAACAAATCAGATTAACGATGTGGAGAAAAATATTGAGGAAAAAGCAAAAAAGGAATAGAAAAAATAGGAAAAACTGAAAACTCTTATTCACATTAGGATCATCCAGTACTGTTTTATCAAAATTTTATGTTCTATAAAAACATGATAATAATAAATATAACAGTTCAAACATTTATCTTCTATCAACCGATAATGAATAAATGAATTGAAAAGAATTAATGGTAAATACTAATAAAAATTAGAGGGTAATTTATTCTACTGCTTTTAATTTTTTAGTTGTTAATTGTTTTTAGAAAGTGTATATATATATATATATATATATATATATATATATATATATACATGTGTATGTGTGTGTGTAGATATAAATGCTTATACATATGTATAATTGATCAACGAACAATACGAAGTAATTTTACTGAATGTAACAAATGTTT
This sequence comes from Neoneuromus ignobilis, assembly GCA_029203775.1. Classification (NCBI taxonomy): domain Eukaryota; kingdom Metazoa; phylum Arthropoda; class Insecta; order Megaloptera; family Corydalidae; genus Neoneuromus; species Neoneuromus ignobilis. Next base: position 20,170,209 of record CP092096.1, on the reverse strand, counting down.
CTGTTAGATATTGAAATTGCTTAACAACACGTTTTAATTAATTCAAACCGATTCCCACGTTACATTAATTTAAAAAGCATTCTCTCCTTGTTGAATGATTACATATATAATTTTTTTTTATTTATTAATCATCTCAATGAATAGAACAACTGTGTCGGTCATCTGCTTATTGAACGAGGGTAAAACAACCCACTACTATTCATGGTATGGATAATGGTCATAAAAATAAAGAATAATAAGTACCATCGGATCCATTAATAAGCATCAGGAGGACAAAAAAAAAAAACATCGAAAGAACAAAAAACTTTTCGATAAAGCAAGAATCCAACGAAAGCCACAAGTCGAAAACGAGTTTTTGGCCGCATACAAGACCTATAGCTATTTATACTCGTATAATATATAAAACTTGAGCAATAATTCAAAATTTCAAATAAAGAATTATAGCAGTTATTTTGTTTCCAACTCCGAAACCAATAATTAGAGATCTGAGTTTTATATTTCGTTGTTTTCTTTTCTTTCTTTCTTTTTTTTTTTTGTTCTGCTCTGACGAAATTAGTTTCCGATATGAATTATTATATTCCTATATCTACTTATAACCATCTACAGAATGTTAGACAAAGATCACTGTATGTGTGTACCTATGCTGGATTCACCAATGTCTTCAGGTATGTACAGACTAGTCAAGTTAATTAGATACGTGGCTTTCATTAACAATACAACAAATGTCTTGTGTTTCAGACTCGAGTCTATTTTATTGTTTTAATTACATTTCGTCAGTGTATACATCATATATACATATATATATATATATATATATATATATATATATATATATATATATACCATTAATTAAATATTCAACTATTATTATAAATGTCGATATTTTAATATTTTTCATAACAATTTATGTAGGCGGAACAATACATTTTTTAAATTAAAAATATTATTGAAATAATGCTTGTCAACAAACATGATTATTTTCTATGAACAGATTTTATCATTGAATTATAAAATTTTTCAAACAGATCTACTTGTCTACTAAAATAAATAATATTTAAATTAATTGATGAGAGAATTATATTTTTATTGTCTTATAAATGACAATTTGTAAAAATTGTATTTAAATTTATAAATATTTTCAAATTAATAAAATGATTAATATATATAATGGATTTGAAATACTAGAATAATTCATCAGCTTCAAATAACAAGAGAAATAAGTAAATCCAAACAAAATCAAAGTTTCAAACGTTGTAAAAAGTGACAAGTTTTAAACTGAAATGGGTCGATCATATAACAAAAATATATAACTATTAATAGACAATAGAAATAATTGATTGAGAATGTAAAAATATAAAAAGACACAAAAAAGTCTGATGGATAGATACATGAGGAAATTCATTGGTGTGGAATGGGAAAGTAACAAATTGGATCATTGGAAATGGAAAGATTTGGGAAAACCTTTCATCCAGCAAGGGAGTAGAATAAGGCTGTTGATATATATATATATATATATATATATATATATATATATATATATATATATATATATGGATGAATGATTGATATCGAAATGTTAAAATTATCGTTTCTTGTAAATCTACTTTATTTTTTAATTATTTGAAACATGTCGATGTCGACTTTATTTGGCCAGTCTGTGCACTGAGCTACAGTTACTGTTTTGGCTGGCTCCTGTTACACACGAGTATTGAACTCTGCGTTCTGATCTCGCTACATGTGATTATTTCGTCTTATTGTAAATGTAACAATGCTGTCTCAGTTCGGCAAACCATGTTTGTTAAGTATTTGGCTAGCAATTGTATGTTTTTACATATTAACATATTTTTAAATTATATGTAAATTTAAAATAGTACTGGAAAATAGAAATAATATTGTATTATGTAAATTGATATATTTATTAAGCCTATACGTACATGAAAATAATCATATATATGTATTTATTCAAGAAACGAATAGTTTTAACAATTAAACAATAAGATTAATTAATTAATTTAAATAGAATAAAAAATTATTTTATATATTATAATTAAATATATACATTTTTGTAAATATTTTTTAATTAATTTTCTTTTCAAAATCAATATAATAATATTGGCGCCATTATTGAAATTAATAAATATTTTAAATAATTGTTGTCATAGAGACGAATATTTGTTTGTGTAAACAACTTTATTGATAATTAATTCAAAGTCAGTATTTGGATTATTGCAATATTTTAATCATTATTTTCTAGGTTAAAAATTTATATATAAATGTTTATCAGTAATAATTCTAGGACAATAATAATAAAAAAAAATTATTCAACAGTGTAAAAATCATACTATATACTTTTTATAAAAAAGTTTATTCGATTCTAACAAAGTTTTCTTATATTTCAGAATATTTCCAAAAAAGATATTCAAGTATAACAGATATAGGTATTCAAAAGATTTTCAAGTACAAGAATATTAACGAATTTGAAACTCAATGACAATACTCCTATTTTCAAAACAACTTGGCATACTTTCGATATGATCGAGGAAACATTGAATTTTAAACGTACGACAATAATTACAAAACTATTAATGTACGAAAAATGAATGAAGACAATTAAGAATACGTTAACTAGAAACGAAAATGGATAATTTAAAATTTCAATTACGACGATTATTTATTGAAATCGTGTATTGTTGTCTACACGTAGTTAACACGAAACCAGAAAATGTCTTATGACGGTGCGATAATTACTTTTCTAACATTAAGTATAAAATGTAAAATAGACATTTTCTGTTACTGATTAACGTCGAAATAAATGTTTTAGGGTCAAAATGTGACTCGAACGATCACATGCTGAGCTAAATACAATTGTTTTGTAACAATAATGCAGTAAATTAATACTCTAGAGTACATATTATTTCAAACATAAATAACAGTATTTCAGCACTACAATTTATCTTACGTACCTACTGAGAAATAAAGTAATTAGATTTAAATTGGAATCGGAGGAACCGGAAATGTACTGTATTTTTTACGGGAAACAAATAAATAAAACATTTTAATTAGTTCAAAAATGTCTGTTTTGCAAAGTTAGACGCATTGTTTTTCACTGGAGAAATTTTTGATAATTTCTTCTATTCATTGTTTCAGTACTTAGTTATACGTATCGTTAATATATTCTAAATAATGAATAATTCACTAATATTATCATTGTCCTAGGAATCAGAACATCTGTTAACGATTTCAAAAATAATACATTTTAATTAAGTACATGGACAATTTAAGGAACGATACTTTTCAAACATATAATTCACTTTTATCAAAAAATTTTATATTAAATTTATTATGAATTCTTTCTTCTTAGGTGTGTCATTGTAAAGATTTATTGAATTTTACATGGTGCTGGAATATTATCAATTATCAATAAAATAACATCCAAAAACAAGGAATTTATTTCAGATAGATATTATTTTTCAGTGATATATTATCTGTGAGTATTTGCTTTAATTATTATATTTTATATTTAATTTATTTATTTTTATGTTATCTGTGAGTATTTCCTTTCTTTTATTTTAAAAACATTGATCTAATTGTATAGTACATAATATATAATAGTAATTAAGGCTTTAAGATGCCAAAGCCTAATGAGCAATTATTTAGAGAGTATCAGTTAGAAAGAAGGCTTTGAAGGCAGTTAAAAATAAAACACCACCAAAAAAAACATTTCCTGGTGAAAAATATCCCTGGTTGGCCGAAAAATATCCTCGATTGGCCGAAAAATATCGCTAATTGACCAAAAAATATCCCACGTTGGCCGAAAATTATCCCACGTTGGCCTAAAAATTATCCCACGTTGGCCTAAAAATATCCCACGTTGGCCGAAAAATATCCTCGGTTGACCGAAAAATATCCTCGATTAGCCGAAAAATATCCTCGGTTTCTTCATTATTTCAAACGTATTGAGTTCCAGCATCGTGGTAGTCCGCATGTCTATATACTATTGTGGTTGGCAAATGCTCCCTGCGATCCACTTTATAATGACAAATTTGATGCCATCACATTAATTGATCACTTGATTTCTGTTTCATCTCAAGAAGCTTCTGGTAATATTAAATTACAAACACATAAACACACTCTTACATGCTATAAAATAATAAACCTCAGTAGTGCAGATTTGAAGCACCTTTTATGCACCTTCTCTCCCTACTGCATTTCTTCATTTTGTTACTTGCTTTATCCTGAAGAATTTGTTCATCTACGAGTTTTAGGAATACGTTTATCCGTGTACCTTTTTATTACTTTATTGAAAAGAAGTTTCACTTCTGGTATGTGTACATAAGTACGCATACCCTTTTTTTTAAAAAAAATGTATTTTAAATATCTTTTGAAAATATAAACTTTTACAATTACATAGTTCAATATAAAAAAAAGTTTAGAAGAATCGTTTAGATGATAGTGACTGTTTGAATTTAATGACCAACTCATCAACTACTCTCTTTCATTGGATTCTGACGTGTAATAAACTGTCATTGTGATGAATTAGTATTTAAGATGACTTATGCGAGTCAATTGTTTATCAATGTTATTTTCATCTATTTTGGTATCTTGGTCTTTTAAAGGTTGTTGATAAACAAAATTATGTAGTCTAGTCAAGTTGTTTGTCACACCTTGCATTTTTTATATATATATATATATATATATATATATATATATATATATAATAATAAAAATTGGAACTTCTTAATGTAATAGAAAACAAATATTTTTAGTACTCGAACTCAACTATATTTTCTATAATTTATGGTATTTTTTAAAAAGTCAAAATAGAATTAATGCCAACAAAGAGAAGACATTTTTCTTGAAATATTAAAGAATCAGTAAAACTTTGTAGACCTTTAATCGAAGCCATTAAATAAAAAATATGAACATTGAAATCGAGACTGAACAAAAATAAAAGAGAGGACGTAACAAAATACATAGAAACTGATGTCTTTATCCGTTTTATTAACTACCTACATAGTTCCGTCTATAATATATAAGATTTATGTCAGATCTGTCCGATTTTAATTCACTGAGAACAAACATTTGCTGTGATTTGTTGCGGTTTCTTGAGCGGCGTCTCGCTTATAAATAAATAACACATTTGTAAAGTTTTACTTCTACGCAGAATTGTTCACTGTTTTATTACTAATGAATTTATGTTAAATAATGTAAAATAATTATATATATATATATATATATATATATATATATATATATATATATATATATATATATATATATATATATATATATATGTGTATATATAAATATACATATATATATATATATATATATATATATATATATATATATATATATGTGTGTGTGTGTGTGTGTGTGTGTATGTGTATATATACCTTTATTTAAAAATTATGTACCATGAAATTAATTTTATATTTCTAACATATCTGTCTATATATATATATATATATATATATATATATATATATATATATATATATATATATATATATATATACATATAACTAAAAGATGAATAAGCTGTACTAATAAAATTTATGAAAATGATCTAAATTAGTCTATTTAATTTAAACTGAACTATTTTTATTATGATAGAAGAAATTTATGCAAAAAAGTATTTTCTTTGTTATATAATATATTATTAATTTTAAACAAAAATGTAATTAAACAATTATTTTGTATAAGGTTTTAGTTCTTGAAATGTATGTACTTTTATCACTCACACACACACATATGTATGTATTTTTATCACTTACACTAATATATATATATATATATATATATATATATATATATATATATATATATATATATATATACATACATTTATTTACTCTCATTAACTATTCTTTACTATCCTTAAGGATAGTAAGGAATAGTAAATAATAGTAGTACATTTTGGGCTATCATATATACATATATATGTATAAAATAAATAAAAAATAAAATAAAAATAATTTAAATTTCAATAATAAAATAATAAATAAATAAAATTTCAAGAAAAATAATTTAAATTTATAGTGCATTTACTTCAAAGTTATCTCAAGAAAAAAAATATTATCCATATTAGTGTTACAAACTTTATAAAATACTTAGAAAAATATAAATATGTTTAAGTTTACATTCGCAACACATAAAATGTTTATATTAAAATTTAAGGACAGAATTTTGAGTTTAAAAAGTAATAAATAAATATATAATTTCTTTTAAGGGGTTATACGCAGTTGGAAATTTCAAAAAATCGATTTTTTTTTGCATTTTCGGATGTACATATATTTGAGTATATTCTTTGAAAATTTGAAGTAAATCCGATAAATATTTATTATACCATGTAAGTTGAAAAAAATTTTTTTTAACTATGTGTAAACTACTTCCGAAACTTCAAACGCGTTTATCTCAAAACGGTGTTTTCATAGTCGGTGATCTCGATATCTCAGAAATGGCTGAACCGATCGGTCTCAAATTTTCACACAATCTTCTCAAATATATTCCTCAGGTATTGAACGAAGGAATAAGGTTTACAAAAATTATTACTATTTTTTTTAAACAATTTAGAGCGAAAATTTTAGTAAAAAATGAAAAATTTTTTTCAAGTAGATGCCATTTTGTCAAAAATGAAAATTTTTATTATTCCTTCGTTCAATATCTGCATTAATCTATCCTTTAAAAGAATTGACCATATTTTTTGATTTTGGATAATCCAAACCGTTGATATGGAGATCACCGCCAAGCGCCTTTTTTTGGAGGTCGTTCGGGACATCGTCTGCAGGAGCGGTACAAATAATACTCTCAAATGACAAGATTTTATTAAAGTTTTTAATTTGTAGTTGTATTTCCTTGAATGTTCTTATAAACAATACTTCATGTACGTTGCCACTTCTACACCACGTTGAGGTTGCAGACATGTGTAGAAGTTCTAACGTGTTAATTCTAATAAGAATAAACGATAACTAAAAGTCAATTAATTACTTTAAAAATTTTGAAAAAAATTCAGAAAAAATGAATTAACGTTATTCAATTACAAAAAAAAATAATTGCAAAATATGTAAATGTAATAAACAAGAAGCTAAATTATAAGCTAGCTAAGTAAAAAATACCCGAATTACAAATTAAAACAATGTACTAAAAATCCAAATAAATTAGATTGAAAATAGAATGAAATAAGTTAAATGAAAATATTAAAATAGAAATCAAAATTAAAATACAAAATCACAAATTATGCTAAAAATTAAATAAAATAATATCATAAATTTTAAATAAAATCATATGCTGAAAATCAAGTAAAACAGTATCCTGTAAATAAAAAAAATGTGCTGAACATGAAGATAAAATGAATTAGGGAGAAAATAAAATGAAATAAGTTAAATTAAAAATCAAAATAAACTGAAATATTGAAATATAAATCAAAATTTAGATAAAAAACCACAAACTATACCAGATATCAAGTAAAAAAATACCATAAAATTTGAATAAAATAATATACTGAAAATCAAAATAAAATGAATTAGACTGAAAGTAAAATATTTGTGCCTTCTAATAATTTTAAAAATGCGATTTAATTACGCTGTGATAATATTTGTTAACTCTAGTTTACTCAAATCATAAAACACGAATATTAACGACACAGGTACGAACACAGACGAATTTTCGAGATGTTCCAAAACAGTAATAACCATGGTAATTATAATTTTAAATTTAAATGTACAATTAATACGAATTAAAAACATAAATTATGAAATTACATATATACAAATATTGTAATATACTAATATTTTATAAAGCGTTTAATTATATATATATATATATATATATATATATATATATATATATATATATATATATATATATATATATATATATATATATATATATATATATATATATATATATATATATATATATATATATATATATATATGTGGCGGCTATGAATTTGGTGACAATAGCCGATCACTTATTGTCAACAACAACAAGAATAGACGTGAGTGAAAAGTCAAGATTTTTAATTATTTTCATAAATATTATTTTATCAAAAATTATAAAAATGTGCTGTGCTAAAAAAATTGGATAGAATAGTGCTGAGACAATTCGTATAATTGAACAAACGGAGATAACTGATTCTCTAAATATATATACAAATAGACAGATAGAAATAGATATTTAAAAGGATAGATAAGTTTATATATATTTATAAAATATTGAACATTCTTAATTATTTCTTAAGACTATAATAATTTATCAATTGTTTACATTTACACCCCGTTGATTTTCTTCCTTTAATGGTTTAAATCAATGAAAATAGTATTTTTTACAGCAAAAAAATAAAACCTAGATAAGAATTATTATAATAAATATCTATATATATTTTATGTACATAGATATTTTGAATTTACCGAAAATAATAGATCATAAGTGCGTAGGTTGAGAGAAAGTCACGTGATAGTGAACATGTATAGTGGCGTGATAATTTTAGAATTGATAACTCTTAGTCAATTAATAATAATTGTTAATTAATTTCGATATATAGTTGTAATTGAGTGAAAAAAGTGATATTCCAATAACAGAGTGTTATCTATCAACTAAATATTGTAAGTACATTTACTTATTTATATGCATGTATTAATATCCACATGTTCCCTTATTACTTGATGTATATCATCAACATGAACTACGTCTTTTTACAATTACTGTATTAATCTTTTCTTATAATTATTTAATGTATTTCCTATGATTTACTATCAGTGAAATAAACATTTTACTGTTTTATTCGTCAATTCATTTGTAATGTTTATTAAATTTGAGAGATTAACACATTGTATGCAGGCAACGTTTCGACGACATCTTTCACATACTATTACTAGAGCCCGAAAGGCGTCGTCGAGACGCGTTACCTGCATACGATGTGTTAACCAGTTGCGGTCTTAATTATTCTCGAGTGTATTTTTTTACAAAAATTGTATTTTAAAAGAAATTCGAACAATTGTCTATTTTAGATATTTTTCGATGATTTTGTATCGTAACTCTAATTTACTTTCCATTAAATATTAACAAATAAATTTTATAAATGCGTTAAGAAATTCCTGATATATTAATAAACTTGTCACGAATTTGGAATAAGATTGTAAGATATGTTAATTTTTATTAAGAAATCGATTATGTCGAACGATTAATAAATTTCGAACTTAACAAATTATAAGAAAAACGAAAAGACTGTAAAACTACAATGACAATTAGCTCTGACATGTATATTTATCTAAAATAAAAAATGTATTATGCTGTTGGAGATAGTGATTAATTTGTATAAAAACGTTAATTTTAAAAAGTTTTTAAGATCGAAATCTATTATATAGCATCATCCAAATGTGACGCCTGGATTTGTGTTTTATTAAAAAGAAACATGTGTATAGAATCTTTTGTTTCTTTTTAACCAGTTGCGCTGGAAATTAATTAACATGCACGCGTGGCAAATCCGTCCAAAGCAATTCGCAGCGAGTTGATATTTGAAATCATTTTTTTATAAAGTTTTAGACACACACACATTAACATTATAGAAAAACTCTTAAATTGATTAACAAATTTATGAATAATTTTTGAAAAGGAGTATTTCTTGGGTTTTGGTACGTTTGTTATTTTACCGAATAGAATAGAGGTATTAAAAAATTCCATATCCATTAGATAAAAGAATATTTTTTTGTAACTTTTTGCAAATTTTCTCGTTAAAGGAAAAGATGATAAATAGCTATCTTGCAGGTCTACTCCACCCATACCATCATTGTAATCTAAAACTATTTTAGGTTTTGTAATGTTTCCATTTTGGTCTGTGTAATTTATACATTTTTTCTTTTTTTGTTACAATCATTTCTGCTTTGGAATGTTTTGAAGAAAGTAAATTTATATGTTTTTTGTCCTTCCATTTTACAGCTAAGATACCATTGTAAGATCTTAAAATGTTTTTAATTTTATCGCTGCGAGATCTTTTAGCATATTCTTTCTATTAGATCTGACTGTTCCGATAGTATTAATTTTTTGCAAATGTAATTTCCGATACAGTTTTGGTGACGAATGCCAGTTATCTAAAAAAAGGATGTGTACAAAATCAACTAAAGGTCTACATAAATCCAGTATAACATTTTCTGATGCTCTATTATCAAAATAAAATAGTTCTTTGATAAAATAGTTTTTTATAATAATAAAAAAATATTATTGTGTTCTGTAGTTACTTGATTATCATTCAATGAAAATATGTAAAATTAATGAAGTTCTACAAAAAAGCACTTGCATACCTTCAAAACAGAAGTGTGACACTTGCTAACAGAACTCCGATGTTATTTTAACTTAACAAAAAATCACACGACGTGCTATGTACTCTTTATCGACATTTGGTACAGATAGCAGTTGACGTACATAGCACGTCATTCCAACGCAATTGGTTAATATCACATTCAATCATATCAAAAATGTATATTACTATTTAGCCGTGGAGAATAAGACGCCATATTTTCAATTTTCTGCATATGAAGTGATGAAATATGTTTAGTGAAACTTTTATTTTACATGTATAAACTTTTTATAACATTTGTGAACTTAAATTATAATCGTATGTGTGTATATATATATATATATATATATATATATATATATATATATATATATATATATATATAGAGAGAGAGAGAGAGAGAGAGAGAGAGAGAGTCATCCAAATGCGACGTCTAGATTTGTATTTTATTAAAAAGAAACATGCGTACAGGGTGGTGTATAGGGAAATATGTTTATATTTTCTTTCGTTTCTTTTTAATAAAACACAAATCTAGACGTCGCATTTGGATGACCTCTGTTATAGTGTATAACTTCATATATAAAGTTATTATAAACATAATAATATTTTAACATTGTTTGTTTTTATACTTCGTATCACATTATATATTGAATATTTTTCTTTATTTGTGATTATAAACTAGTGTAACAAATTGAACTTGTTTTTTCATTTAATTGTGAAGATTAAATACTAGTTCTATTGTTTAAACACACGCACACATACATTTACATGTATGGATGTTTTTTTAAGCATGATAGAACTTTAAATTGAATACCTATCGAAAGTTCTATCTAACCTAAAAATTTTTTTTTGATATACCTTGATATATACATACACACATGCTTATATATATATATATATATATATATATATATATATATATATATATATGTAATTAACCTCTCCTATGCATTGCGGGTTAAAGATCTCTTCCAAACCTTTCCATTTCCAGTGATCTAATACATTTTTCTCCTATTCCACATTTACGATAAATTTTCTCATGTGTGCGTGAGTTATATGAAATACATGTAACTTTCCCAAGGTTGCTCCCACGGGAACAACATACATAATTCATACGTTAATTGTTGAAGAATAAGTCCGTTAGTAATCATTTAAACCTATAATAAACGCGACAATCAATTTCTGATTGTCGATAAAATACCGCGATAATGAGAACTAGAGGTTTCTTTGTTACTTGTTACATTTAATAAAATCAGTTCTCGAGTAGATATGCTAGAAGGAACATCTAATTCTAGCAATGAAACGGAAGAACTCCTCGAGCCACAGTTGTTGGGCTGATGGATTGATGATTGCTCAGTATTTTGTTGTACGCTGTTGATTAAATATGTCTTATTTTAATTATTTGGATTTCAATCATTTAAAATAAAACTTGTGCAGTTTTAAAATTTATGAAATATATATATATATATATATATATAAACAATATTTTCATACATCTGAATCAAATGTTAGTTTAAATTTTGTGTTTTTCAAACACACTGCATACTTCATCAGATCGACATAGCGTATGAAATTTATCAAATATTTTTATATATAATGACTTATAATTATTTAATTATTAGTTCAGTACCCGTTTATTTTATTAAATAATTACGCACAGACGGATTTTTTTTAGAGATAATATTAAAGTTTCGGTTAGTAATAGGTAACTTATAATTTTTTATAATTAAAGGTTTTATACTGACACGCAAATAATGTACTTAATTTCTGAACAGTATCATTCTTGAAATAATATATTAAATTCTTTGATGGTACGGAATTAGAAAATTTATAACATTAACGTCATTATGTTTTTTTGTATGATGTATTTACATATGGCGGTGGTTTGGAATATATAAAAAATAAATAATATACACACACACTATATATAAAGGATTAATGTATATAGAAATGTATTTGAATTATGATCTAAGAGTTATTAATAATTTCAATCTGAATATATAATATACTACATTCTGCCAAAAAACACAAAGTAAATAAGTAGTTACTAAAAATATACATGTGGCATTGTTCAATCTCACATATATGGCGTTTGATTCATAACGGGTCCTATTGTTATGTTGCATGCGTGCTTATGATTACATTGTTAAAAAGTTAGTATGATAAAATGCAAGTTATCGTGTGGTGAATAATTATACTCGTTTGCAATATAATATTAACTGTAAGCGTGAACAGTAGTTTAAGATGAAAAAAAAGTACTGGATGAAAATAACGTGTATTTTTTGTATCACATGTTGAACTGTTAAATAAATCCATCAGTAAACGTCGTCAACAAGCGTGGATAATAATTAATTTGTTATTAATTAATTTAATTTGTAACTGATTAAATCTACTTGAGGTTTTTTTTCTCGTTAAGGAATAATCGTTTATAAAAGATTAGGGAAAATTGAACGTGTCATTCTATTTTTGTACTTCGATATTGCACATTGAACGATTCATTATATTTTTAATAAATAGAAGTGTATATATTTAAATAATGATACGATGAGGCTGTTTGAAATAATTAATCATACAAGACATTCGAAAGATTCAAATATTAATAATGTAATATATTGAAATAAAATGCTATTTATGATTTAATTGATTTTATTATTATTTTAATTAATATGCAGATTAATATTATATTTATTATAAATAATTGGCCTTGTTATATATATATATATATATATATATATATATATAAAGAGAGAGAGAGAGAGAGAGAGAGAGAGAGAACTTTAAAATAATTTTTAAAATGAAGAATGAAAAAGAATATCGAAAAAAATAAATAAACTTCTTTTAGTTACTCATACATTTTTCCTCTATTGATTTTTTTATTATATGATTTTTAATCAGTTTTTCTTTCCTTATATATGATTATCCAAATGTGACGCCCAGATTTGTGTTTTATTAAAAAGAAACTATACATATGTTTCCTTATACACATATTTCGTTATAATAAAACATAAATCTAGGCGTTACATTTTGATGGCCCTATAATTTCTGTTTGTATAAATGAATTAATAAAAAAATATTATTTGTAAATTCAATGAAACTACTATGATATATTCAATTCCATATGATTATTTTCAATAAATGAATATATAATTTATAGATACATACATATGTATAACAAATCTAAGTACATATAATGATTTTTTCCGAAATTTACCTACGAGAAGCTGATAAGACAGATATATGTAATTTGGCTAAGTATTACAATGTAGGATTTACTGACTAGGAAAAATTGTCCAAAAAATCGATATACCTTGACTTAAATATAATGAACCTGGCAACTAAGTTTCTTACTAAACCGAATTATCAATTATGTAAGTAGATAGTTTTTTAAACAATTTTTATGATAAAATAATGTTTTGTTTGGTGTCTTTTGCAAGTAAAATTTGTAAAAACCTGCATAAGCTATAACTAAATTACTCTCATCAACTTAAGAATTTATTTATATCTTTTGTAATTGTTGATTATAAAATTCTGGCAATTTCTTTGTATATTACAAACTTTGTGAAAAGTTTATATATATATATATATATATATATATATATATATATGTGTGTGTGTGTGTGTGTGTGTGTATCTAAACATTATCTATTGTATGTACTCTTGAGTATAAACCAAGGCAATTAAAACGTGCCACGGTTCGAATAAATACAGCATCCATTCGAACGTTCTGTAGGTTTGTATGATCTATTATAAATCTTTCAAGACCTGACGCCTTTGAAAATAATCTCAATTTGAATATATGTCTGTATACATATACATTAAGAAAGACTGAACACAAATCATTAAAATAATTTCAAACTGAAAGAATGCAAAAAGCAAACACCGAATGTCAAATTTATATTCATTCCGTACAAAATTACGACAATGAATAACAGAAAAAACACGATAATCGCGAGCGCACAAAATGTCTACAAAGACACGAGATAGCGTCACGTACGATTTAAAATACAGGTTAGGTATTTTTTAAATCGAATTCAGGAAATTATAGATGTTCACAGAGAGCCACAGCTCACATATACACATCTATCCATCCATCCGTCCATCCATTTATCCATATACATGGATATATATATATATATATATATATATATATATATATATATTTGTGTGTGTATGTATGTATATAAATGTATACATAAAATAATCCAAAGATTTTGTATTAACGTCGATGCGACCATAACTCAGTCCAGTTTGAGTGCGGGGAGTGTCCATTCTAAATCTAGATATAGGTATAGAGCAATGCTGTTGTCTTGTGGTAGTACCTGAGACCGGAGTGCTAGGCATAGTCTCAAAAAGATAAATTATTGAAATTATGTATAAAACTGAAACGTATAATTTCGAGATATGAATTATTAGTGTATAATATATATCTGGTAAGAGCGCAGATGTTTTATAAGAGATTCTTTCGATACAAAACGAATCATTCCGAGTAAATTGTTTGCGTGGGATGTATTATTTTAATAGACGATTTTTTCCAGTAAAATTTAAATGAAACACTACATCATTATGTTAATTATTTGTATATTGTGTAAATCCACGTACAAGTAGCTTCGTACGATTTAATGAATTTGCCAACGGATAAGATATTAACACTCGTTTATTATATGGATTTCAAGTTCAACGACTGTAGGCTATTCTTCTTTCAAATAACATTAATTTTTTTTCTATTGACACGAAGAAAAATTTATTTGTTTACCGCGAGTATTTAAGCAATCAACGCTGCTTTAAAACACGTTCTTGAAAATATATACATCTCTTATTCTGCCTTATTGAATTTTACACTTTTTAAAATTTATTGATAAAAATTATTATTAACTAGGATTGCAGCCAGATTTTTTTTTGTCAGTTTAGTTTATTTATAGAATTTATAATATAGAAGGATTATAGAATTTTTATATAGGATCATCCAAATGTGACGCCTAGATTTGTGTTTTTTTTTTCAAAAGAAACATATGTATAGTTTCTTTTTAATAAAACACAAATCTAGGCGTCACATTTGGATGACCATATATGATAACTGAATTAAATCGATACTATATAACAAAACGTTTACTTTAAAAATTCAAATACAATTTTTATGTTGAAATAAAAATGTTGATAATATTTTTTGCACTCTTTGGTACAATTATCTTATTTTTCTGTCTCTTAATTAGGTGCTATAATTAATTGTTTTGGAACTGTGGCTGATTCACTTTACACAAATGAATTTTAACCCCAACACCACAATTATTGTGGTGTTGGGGTAAAATTCATTTGTGTAAAGTAGGTGCTATAAGTTAAAAAATGAAAATATATTGTTGAAATATATTATATATATATATATATATATATATATATATATATATATATATATATATATATATATATATACACATATGTATGTATGAATATGTGTTGTGTGTGTAAATGTAGACTTGTGAAAATATTACCACAGGTGATCATAAACAACATGTCTAACAGCCACGAAATTAACTTATAAATGTAACACGAATTGATTCAGCATACAAACAAAGTCGAACATGAAAACTGAAAAGATGGAACCGTTGAGGCCGCCCACAACACAATAAACATACATACGCGATTAAAACATTAACAATAATTCGCGACGTGAAATCTATTTGACAGACTGTACCTACATATTTATTGTTTCGTCTAATATACCATAACAATTCCTATATCGACTTAATGAAATCCAAGGAGTGCCATATAAATGCATTCAACTGTTATTTATTTTAACTGTTCGGCGCGTGACGTCACATCCGTTTGTCATACGCCATACGATATTGGCGCGTGTTACATAGACTTGCGGACGTCGTGGAAACCGAAACATGTTGAATCGAAACGTTTCGATATTGATTGATGTAACCACAGGGTCGACAACGATCGAGACGATCGAGTTCGATGCTCCGCTATGTCGTATTGTTTCTCGTACTAGCACTGCTCCGCGGTTCGTTTTCGCCGAACGAACGCATGATGTATCATTAACATTATTGAAATTTGTTTCGATTATGTGTTTGACATTTTCATAACCGGTTTACGAATTTCGTATGCATCGCGTTTGCTGTTTTGGAAAAAAATATGACAAATTTTGTCATCGTCTTAGGTCCAGTGAAATTTATTAACCGGGTGTACAGTTGAAAAAAAGTAATTATTTATTATTGCCCGGTATTAATAAAATCTCGAATTACAATCACATAAATTTTACATACTAAGTAATCAATTAAACAAGAACGACATGGCTTGTCTTATGTTTGATCTACGTTTTGGAAGCATTCAACCAGATCAACTACTGTTACATAGCCTTGTGTTTTTACTTATTTAAATTATTTTCAAATGATTTAAAGAAATATTAATATATGTTTTTTCTATGGATTTATGACATGAATTATAAAATGCATCAAGATCAATAAACATGAATTCGTGATTGCAACCCCAATAATTAAAATTGAAACTGAAAAATTCTAATGAAAAATCAGTTAATACAGAAATACCACCTCAATCATCATTAGTTTTTTAAGATGATAAAGGCAGTGTATAAAAAGTGTAATTATGTGTAAAGAAATAATATTTTTTAAAAAAATATCATAATACAATTATTTAGAACAAAATATATTTTAAATCATACACAAAAATTGATTATATATAGAGGTATTTTTAAACGTGATAGAATTTTAAATTGAATCTCTATCGAAAGTTCTATCTAATCTAAAAAAACATTTTGTATATACATACATCTGTGTTTGTGTATGTATATATAAAGGCATGATAAAGATTTTTTTAAAGTTAGATAAAACTTTCGATAGAGATTCAATTTAAAATTCTATCACGCTTAAAAAAACACCTATATATATGTATGTGTGTGTGTATGTATGTATTTGACAGTGCCATATACTCTAATCCAATTTTTTATATCAACTAGATTAGTTTATTCTGACACATTATTCGATACTTTTTTCATGTCGTACTTTTTATAAATATTTTATTACTTGCTTTTAATTATATCGAACAATTGTTGTGTGTTGTAAACAAAGGATACTTTTTTTACTATCTTGAAAATCAATCCTTTGTATCTTTATTGTTCTTGAACCCCACCTTTGTGACAGCCAGAGAGCCGCCGTTGCGCCACTGATATTACGTATATAATAAAAGAGACATTTAATTCATGACGTTGATAATAATCAAGGAAGTTTAATATAAATTCAGTATATTAAAACAGCGGATTAAAAATTATATATATATATTGCATTTTTCATGCAAATTAGATAAAAAATGGAATGCATAAACAATCGTTTTATTTTTAGAAATATATACATATGTTACAAGTATATAGCTGAATATTTATCTTCTAGCAATTCTCAGTTTTCACATTTTTCTATTTCAAAATCAATTTTTAATTTATATATTTCAAAATAATCTTTCATAACTTAATAAAAATGTTCATAAATAAATATCAAAAAATGTCCTTTATACTAAAAACGTCTACATACATAGAATCTATATTATGAACTCTGTTCCGTTATTCCACCAACAGCAGCCACGCCTTACTAATTAACAATAATTAAAATAATATAATCAATTATTTGGAATTTGTTTCATACAACCAAACCGTATAACCGAGAATAAAAACGATTTTGTCATGCCTACTGACATTCTCAATTAAACCAGTCGAACCGAATATATTAATTGATCCATAATGAAATAAATAATTATACAACGACTATGAATTACGACCAGTAGTCGCGATTCTAAAATTGCGACGAATTTATAATAATACTCGGATTTTTTTCCATGTTCTCCGCTTTATGTATTTATTGCCAACAAGATTGTTTTAATGTTTGTATATTAATAGACGGTCTTTTTTTCTGAATAGTAGGAAGCCTGGGCGTAACATTGCAGTGTATACAAGATAATATGTTTT
Organism: Neoneuromus ignobilis; assembly: GCA_029203775.1. Classification (NCBI taxonomy): domain Eukaryota; kingdom Metazoa; phylum Arthropoda; class Insecta; order Megaloptera; family Corydalidae; genus Neoneuromus; species Neoneuromus ignobilis. The sequence continues at coordinate 20,151,934 of CP092096.1, read as the reverse complement.
CGAACATTGTGTTATTCATATTGTAAGATTTCATAATTTAAATAAATGATAATTAGTATTTCATATTGACATATAGTTGGCGTTTCAGTTGGTTGTTGTAGGAAAGATTTAAAGCCCATGCAATGAAATAGAATTGTATGTTAAAAATGTGGTTATTAAGTGGATTATTAATACACAGTGATTCGAAACAAGTTTTTTTTATATTAGACCATTTTGTATCAATGCTTACAAATAACAATTTATCTATTTCTATTTTATGTATGTGGATATATAAATGTACGAGGGTCGATGAATAATTATTAATAAAGATATTAGTAAAAATATCTGAACGAAAAATTCACTTCCTGCTTGAAAATATTCTATCAACTTCTTTACTTATTTTCTTATAAAGAGATTTTGATGGAATTGCAAAATAAAACTACATTTGAAAACGTTATGCAAAATGAAAAGGACATTTGGTCAATTCAAAAAAGAAGAGATGATGAATGTTAAAATGTACTTGATTTGATTTCAAGCTTAAATTCATTGTTTTTATTGGAAAATAGATTTTCAGTTTATTTTTTTTATATTTCACTTTGTTTTTTTAATATTTTTTTTTGGATTCTTGAATTCTATAAAAATATCTTGAAATATGTAAATATGTATTAATTTATATAAAAAATTCATAAATTGTATGTATGCATTCTTTAATTTAATTCAAAAGAGAAGTGACATTTTTAAAAGTGGACATGAAAAAGTACAAGAATACTTCGTATAATCCACTGATTAGCCGGAATATTTGAAACCGGACTAATCGAAACATTAACTAAATACAAAAAACGTTAATTGGTTTCAAACAAATTTTTTTCCTGTTTTTCAGTAAATAAAACAAGGATAATTTATTTAAATGTTTGTATGTATTAACAAAACAAAATCAGGGGTTTATACATTAATTTTAAATAAATTTTCAAATGGGTTATTAAAATTTAATTATCAAAAAATCGACTTTAATCTAGAGTTGCCAATCGAAAACTAATAGAAAAAGAAAAAAAGACCACAAAACTAGAACTGCGCATACACGATTTCGGTTTTCTTTTTTATTACGTTTTTGTAATAAAGGGGAAAACTTGAAAATTTTCGTATAAAAATAATTTTATATATTAATTTTTTGGATTTTTTCAAGAAAAACTTTTTAGTAGGATTTTTTCAGGTAATTTTTTTTTTTTTTTGAAATTTCAAACCGGACTAATCGAAGCCGGACTATGTACTAGTTTTTGTACACATAAATCTATAATAATACCAAAGATGTAGTGAACAAATTAAAACATGCTCTTCTTTACTTGTTTATTTATACAAAAAAAAAATACATAACTTGTTTACTTTTCGATTAATCCATTCATAATCATTAATTTTAATTAGAATTTCAACTATAGTTGTTACTAAATAACTGTTATATTTATTTTTATATTTTATTTCTCGATTGATTTTTTGACTAGAGATAGAAAGATCTGATAACGTTTAATAATAACGTATGTATATGCATTGACATTCTTATGTATATTCATAAATGAACTCGAGTTTTTAACAACCAGCCTCGAAATTACTCGAGCATAGCAACTAGTTTGTGAAGTATTAAAATCCACGATTGAAAAAAATAACTAAATATAACTTGTAAACAAACAACCGACGAATTGTTAATGAAATAACTATTTGAAACAACATTTCGAACATGACAAGAGATGTCTGTCAGTCAACATACACACATCCGAAAACAATCGAGAATGTCTGTATGTGTGTGCGCGAGTGTGTGTACACATAACTCACTGTCTTCATAGTACGTACGTACGCCAGCTTCTTGTAGATCGTGAACCACTCGTGACATAATGCCCTGCGTACTACTGTAGTTTCCTCCACTTCGTCACCGGATTTACCTACTAATACGAGTTAGACACTGAACTCGTTACTTGTGTGCGAGGGTGTGGCCGGTTTACCAATGACAGTCACTGCTCGAATTTAATGTGTCAGTGTTGAATAAACGTTTGAATTATGGATAATATTCAAACATAAATATGACTTGTATATGATGAAATGTACATTTTTTCTTGCAGATATGTATAACAGTATTTTAATTTATATTCAAATTGTTCGAACTTTTTTAGATAAACGTTGCTGCGATATAACTTTTAGACATACTTATATTCAAATTATGATTGCTAGAGACTCGTTTCATTGACGTCATCTCTAACCAGGTAGAAATACCTTACTATAGATTAAATACATATTATTTAATTATTTTACATCTACATGGCGTACAGCCTGTAAAACAAATTGAAAAGAGGAAGAGAGATAATAGTTTGACATCATAGTGCAATGTTCGGTTCAATATTGCAATGTTTATGTCAATGACTATGTACGTATGTCAATGTTTTAGAAAATCTAACCTTATAAATTAATTTATATGTTCATCTTGCTCTAATTATATATATACACACACATATTAATATATATCATATGTAAATAGTAGAATTATTCTCAATTTGTATTAAAGATAAGAATAATTGTAATTTCATGTGTGATAGTCGAAACTGAGATAATGTGTATATAAAAAAAACTATATGACATCAAAACAAACCGTACATCAATCTATCGACCGAATATAATAATGTATTTCATGTGAGAACTGAACTAAATTCCACATTCCGATCTGCGACGAATAAAGTTGTTTTAGCTGTAAAACTAGTTTTCGTGTGACAAAAAAAAACACACACACCTCGAGATTACTCCGGTATTAATCTCTTTCTCCGTAGAACAACACACATAGTCCATTTAGATGCATCTCGATGTTTTCTAAAAACATAAAATAGACAGGTTATTATTTATTGGGTACCGTAGACGGATTTAATGTTTGTTGTTGATTAAAATCGTCGTGTGACCTCGCACCCGTTTATTTTTTCTCGCTTAGACGCTGCGTTTTTTTTGAAAACAGTCACTGAAATAGTATGGTCGATCGACGTACCATTTTTTCGATGTTCGGTATAAATTTTATTTGAACACGAGATGTGTGTGTGGTATTGGAATTGTCCACTGAATTGACTTCTGTTGAACATAGTTGTTGTTTAGACAATGACGAAGATTGAGTCCGATGGAGTTTAATGTAACAACATTAAAAATGGATTCCGATCATTAAATATACCTACACACACATATATATTCTCTACATATAGAAGGATTAATAAATGTTTAACTTTTTAATTTTTTGATTTTATTTTTCACTCTGTTAACATTGAACTCTTATAATATTGAATCTTTATTACTTTATTTCACTTCTTCTTATATATCATTTATGAAAATCTTAAAAAATTCCTTATTTTTTATCGATTTAAAATTCACAATTTTTCATTCCATTTGTCTGTTAGATATTTTAACTAGTAATCAATTAATACTCGATATAATAAAATATGTATTTACATGCAGGTGCAGTTAAATATGAAACGTTTTACTCACATTGTTAATACTAAAATAAATATAATTCAATTTTCATTAAAGTACAATTGGATCGATGAATTTGAATAGGTGAACGTTATGTCTATTGACGGAGTAATATTATTTTATACTATTTGTGAACACACAGTTAGTCGGTTATATTAAAGCGTAATAATTAGTGCAGACCAGAGAGATCTACAACCACTTAAGAAACGAATTCAAATATAAAATGTAATTGAACATACTGTTCCACTTAAAAGCTATAACATATATGTATATAAACTGAAATTTATATTTATTATGTTGTACAATAATAAAACAACAATTAAGTAAATAAATCCTACACACACATCTACAAATATTGGAATAATTATATACAATTAAATCACGTCCGCCAGATAAAATAAAATCTTTTTGAGAAGTGTACTCGATGGTTAAACATTTCACTTTGGATAATCGATGAAACCACATGGTTAATTAAAAAAGGGAAACGGTTCTTAAAAAATAATTAGCATGTTCAGCAATATTCATATATATGTATAATTAAAAATCTACTTTTTTCGTTTAGATTTTTCAAAATATGTACAATTTTTTCTTTTAAAACAAATCTATAAACGAAGCTTTTACATTTTTATTTTCTCTTATGATTTTTATTATATAATTTCAACAAAATTAATAAAATAAGCCTGAATAGTTATCTATAGTTTTTTTTTTCATTTTAGAATAAAATCATTTACAAGATACAAGAAATATTTATTGATATAAGAATTTTTTTATAAACCAATCTTGTAGATTTAAATAACAATTTTGTCTATATATTTTTTTAAAAACGTATATTCCAATATCAATATGTGAGTCAATTTTAACAAAAGTCAAAATAATCATATTTACTAAATAACTATTTTCAATTTCCTACAAAGGAAGAAAAATATTTAATTAATTAATATATATATATATATATATATATATATATATATATATATATATATATTATATATATATGTATATCGAATATCAATACTAATTTATAATCAATTTAAAAATTAGATACGTATTATTTCCTTTCACTACTTCCGACCATTTATCACTTTTAATATATACAAAAAATCGAAACATCTGTGTTTACACAATAAAAAAATCGAATATTTTCACAGGTAAGATTACCAAGCGTTTATTTTTGCCAGAAAAGGGTAAACTCTCGTATAAAAACTGTAGTTCTGTAATAAGATCCCGTTGCAAAAAAGGGTATACAATCATGCTAAAGGGTTGATTGCGTCGAGTGTATAAAATCCGTGAGAAAAGGGTAAAAAAATTCGAACTTCATGGGAATATCGTTTCCGATGTCGAAATTATGATAATTTTTTTTCTAACGCGTCATTCAATCTATTTTCGAATCGGTTATGCAAATCAATTATTCGAGAAATCTGTATCAAAAAATCTATCAATAATAATCGTAAATAAAAATGATGAAATTTTTATTTAAATTCGTATTAAACTTATCTATATTTTAGTTTGGATAACACTTTTTTTTCTACGCCATATTTTATCAAGTTACATGTACAATAAACGTTTTAAGATTTTAAGTTATTTACATATTAATTAATATATACAAGTTACTCACTTAAAGAATGTTGTTTCTATTTAAAGATGAATTTCTCGTCTTAATGATATTATAATTAAAAATATAAATTATAACTACAGATTTATTATCGTCGTTTTTACTTGATCAAATTTAGCAGGAAATGCAACAGAGTTACTAAATCGACATGCAAGTTGTATATTTTGATCAGAGATATTCAACAAGTTTGTTATCAATGTCGATATGGGTTTATATGATTAAATACAAATATAATATTTCATTTATTGAAAATTATATTCAGTTGTAGTTGTACTTGTATTTGTATTCTAAATCTAGATTTTTTTCATTTCATAATGATGAATTTTCTCATATCTCTACTCACATCTATCCATGATACTCTTCTGAGATCTGTTCGTATTTCTAAATTTTCAAACAATAATTTTCTTGTTCTTCAGTGAAATTTTCTTCTTGTTATATGATCGGTCTATTTCCATTTTAAACTTTTCAATCTTGTTATAAGACCTGTAACTTATATTGATTATCAATCTACTTGTTTCTCTTCTTATCTCATGTGTTATTCTAAATATAAATTCTTTACATACTTGTCTGTATTTTGAGTCAATGAATTATTCTAGAATTTATGTCCATGTTTTATTTTCATAAATGAAAATATAGAGAATGTATCGATTAAAACTTTTTTTTGAACAAAGAGGAATAAATAAAAATGATATAAATCTCATCAAGAATTCGCAATAAAATTAAAGAAATGGTTGTAAATAAATAAAAATATATTTGTTGGAAGAGATAATAAAAATTAATTTCATCAATACAAAACAGGATAAAAAAGTGATTTAAAAATTAGAAAAAAATATTATTAGATATGATATTTCTTGAATATTTTATATCATTACTTTAAACCATAAAAAATATTAGAATTTTATTTCGATTTTCAGAAAATATATTTTCAGAAACATAAATAATATTTTTTAAAAAAATTAACAAACGTACTGTACTTTCAATGATCTCTTTAAAAGACAGAGTAACATCTAGAGACACGTTTACTTACCGAATTTCGTCACTTAAAAATGCATCAAGTCTAATTGTATTCTGTTTTATATTTATCATCATCGAGTAGTTTCTAATTGCGCCACTGTATTTTGAACAATGTAATCATAATATTCAAATCTATTTAATTGTTTCCTTTGTATCCATTGAACACAATTAGTACTTTCACGAATTTTTTTACTTAGCTTTTAATTTGTGATTTTTAAGTATATTAATAGCTCTTAAGTACTTCTGTTCGTTACACAAATACATTATTCTTTTAAATGAGGTTAATCAAAGGACAGGACGTTACAGAAATGTCAAAACTCTTCTGAAATACCGTAATATATATATATATATATATATATATATATATATATATATATATATATATATATATATATATTGATGATGAAATTAAAACACATCAAATAAATTAATTTTATAGATTTCAAAGTGAAATTAAGTAAGTAATTATTTGCAAACTTTTATATCATATATTTTCAGTTTCAAGTTTGTTAAACGATGACGACAATCGTATAATATTATATATATTTTTTTTCAAACGAAAAAAGAACCTGAATACTTGTATTTATAAGAATGCCCCGTATACGAGATATCCACTGATTAGTTACTTAAAAAATAATTGATTTATCATTAAGTGTTCGTTAAAGTTTCTCTTAAGTGATCGTTTTAACATAACAGTTATAATATTTATTTTGTGCAAAATGATAATTTTTTTCGTATATCAATTTAATCGGAATGAATACTTCAGTACACAGATGTATTATGAATAATATATACATATTTTATATAGTACGGTATAATTAAACATATTGAAGACGAGATTGAATCAGCGCATTAAGAAAACAAAATACTTAATAAAATGACAAATATGCTGCGGACGGACACCCGTCCGTACTCAAACACCATATTGTATTTAATTAAGTAAAAATATGAACAAACACTCGACAATGTAATTCCAAAATTAAGAGAAGTAATCAAATAGCAAATAGTTTTTTTTCTATTTGGTTTTTTTAATTAACCATAAAAGGAAGGAATGTGTGTGTGTGTGTAACGTAGACATTTTGTCATATTTGATACATTAATAACAGATGTGTAGTACATTTATAAAAAAATGCTTTATTAAATACACACACATATATATATATATATATATATATATATATATAAAATAAAAAATGACTTCAACAACTAATAATAAGAATTTTAGCAATTCAATTTCAATTATAAATGTCAAATTCTAAAGAATTTCATTTTCATATTTAATAGTTTTTTAATTATTTCCCTTCACTTTAACTTTCTTGAATATTGAAATTAGGCATAAAAAATAATATAAGCGGATTATTATTTAATGAAATTAATTAACTGATATGTATTTTTATATGTTATCAAGTAACTGTTCAATAGAATGGTATGTTATTTTTACAGCATAATTAATTATTAATCTAAATAAAACCTAATCAATTTTATAACACATATTTTTTACATATAAATATGTATAAAATTACATTTAAATATAAACTATGTTAATAATATTATTGAAAAGATATTAAAATTGACGGAATGTAAACATAACTATTTATATTTTTTAAAAAAATATTGTAATACTTAATCTAACTGAATAATGTTTATAAATGAACCTAAATCACTTTTTATTTAAATGCAAAGTATGTTTCATTAACTAATCTTGATGATCTATTCCATTATATTTTAAAATTTAAATTTCAATTATAGATATTTATAATTAAAATTTTAATTGCATGTAGCGTGACAAATAACAAAAATTAATTATGTACAATAGTTTTAGTTGCATTTTTTAATTATAAATCATGTTAGATTTAAAACCTTATTAATTATACTTATAGTGGAACTTAAATATAGTGGATAATTTAAATCAAATTTTTCAGTTTTTTTTTTTTAAAAAAATATTGTTCTCTAAAAAACTTTTTGGAAAAATTCATACTAAAAAAATAGATGTTATTTGTAATCTCTAATTTTTAATCAGAGCTTAGAGTGCTTGTAAGCTCCGAGTAGGTTTTCCATTTCTCTATTTACATCGTTATCTGGAAAATATTGTTTTATTCGTCACTTGAAGACATTCTTTCTGTGGGTTACAGGTTTATGATTTTTAAATAAAAATATACATATATAAGTTTAGTTGATAGTTTGAATCAATTTATAATTTAATTGTTAACATCCTAATCCGTATTCATAAAAACATATCGACCTCTGATCTTCTATAAACCAAACAATCAAAATAAAATAAACGAAAACGTGAAATTCTGATGCGAAAATATTTCCGAAATTGTTCAACGTATGCATAAATATTTTTTTTATTCGCATATGGTAGTAAATTTCGACTAGCGACCACAAAAACAATCTAAGAACCACAAACAACACTTAGCAGTCTTCAAACACATACGATGTAAATCTCTAAAAGGGAACAAACAGAAAAAAAGCAACAGAATTACAGATAATGGACGTGTACATGTGATACCATTAAACTTATATAAAGATTAAAATGATAACGGTGAGATCATGCCGCAAGAATGGCCGTAGAAGAGATAAGTACGATCGGAGATTAGGTCCTCGATAGAACGCGAAAGAGATCGAAGATGTTCAATTCGAGATATTTGATTGAACAAATCCTTGTTTTCGTTATTTTGAGATAATCGAATCGGATAGAATGGACAGAACTGATATAAAAAATTACAGAATGCACTTATGAAGTCATTATTTTATAACGGAAGGTAGTGGTGGGAAATAAAATATTATTATTTTGGATCAATTGCATGTATGTACATACATAGATCATTTAAATAATTCACTTTAATAACATAAAAAAAGAAAAACATAAAAAACGTTATTTTTTAATATTATTTATTTTGAAAATTTTCACTAGTAGAACTAAATAATTTTATTACTTTTTCAAATATCCAACTTTTAGTAAATATCTATATAATTAAAACTCATAAAATGTCATAGAAACATTATTATAAAAAAACAAAGATAAAATATAAAGAATGAGATAAAGTTTTAATTTTTATTAAAGAAAATATATACAAGTAAAAAACATTAATTTCAAAAATTCATTTCACAAAAATAATAATACATAATGTATATAAGATTTTATATGAAAGAAAATCTATTAAATAAAATGTAATATTAAATCATCATTATTATCATTCAAAATTATTTTCTATTTTTTAAAAAAAAAATTATATAGATATTTATTACAAAAAAAACTTTTCAGCATAAATTATCTCTATTGATAAAATTAAATTTTGTATTTTTTTGTCTCCAGTTGGTATTGTGTTATTTTGGATTTTTAAATTGTATGAAATTCATTATTGGACAAATTTATTTTTTTTTCAAACAGTGATTCATTAAAGAATTATAAAATAAACTATTTTCTCATCTAAAATATATAATAGAAATTTGATAAAATTGTTATAATCGCCTATTGAACTTTCTCTATCATGATCTTTTGACATAATTTAAATTAAATTATCTATTAATCAGACAAGTTTTTTTATTTAAATCTTATCCGTTAATTAATTCACGAATATTTTCTTCAACCATATCATTAAATCTTTCTCCAGTATTATTTACATTCTTCTACTAGATTATGACAGAGTAATAGATTGAGTTAAACAACAATTTTTATAATTTGTTAAAAACATTAATTGTAATAATTTATTTAAAAAAAATGTCTATATCATTTATTTTTGTTGAACCGAATCGATGAAAAAAACATCTCGCTGATTTTTTTATTTAAACAAGAAACCTATTCTTTTTTTATCTTCTATGCAAGTAGTGGTACTTTCATTCTTGTCACGGCACGGCAGCACGCTTCATCGTTAATGACTGCACGCCCGGCTTGTTTGCGCTGACCTTTTGCACATTTCAGGCATCGATAACACATTCATTACATCCATTAGTGGTGTGAATGTGTAAGTCGATGATTTTAATATAATCTTCCAACGAGACGACTTTGTACTGAACAAGAAATGTACCAATATCATTAAAGAGCAATATCGAAAAAATGGGATTCCTAAAAGTATTGAATTCGTTGAAATATGAATAGGCTTGTGGTTATTATTTATTTATATTGTTTGATAAATGAATTTTGTCAAATTTAAATAAAACATTATTTTTCCATTAACATTTTATTTATTTGTAACTAAGAATGAAATTAGTAATCGACAATTTTTTATTTAACATTAACTTTAAATAAAATTTATTTTTAAAAAAACTTATTTATTATCGATGTATGTTTTTATTATTTTTATATAATTATATCGGTACCAAAAAAAACTTTCTCTTTGGGTATCATAAAAAATCTATTCTATATATAATAGCGATATGGATTTAATAAAACTTATTTAATCATATCGTTACAGTTTTATATTATTAATTAAAAAGCATTTTAATTATAATAAGAATTTCATTAATACATTTTTCGATAAGTACAAAGTCTGTTATAAATTGAAAAAAAATCCAATTATAAACAAAAAGGCAGATTTTTAATTTATTTAAGTAGTGGAAATTTTTTAGTAATTTTTATATAGAATATAAATCATATATATATATATATATATATATATATATATATATATATATATATATTATCTTAATAAAAATTAAATTCAACGAGAAACACAATAGTAATTAATGTATACAATTAAAAAGACATTTAATTAACAAAAAATGAATAATAACTCTTTTTTGTTATCGTCGCATAAATTTAATTTCTAGATTAATTAAAGAACTGCCAAATACGTAATATATTAGGATAATTATTTATGTAGTTTTTTTTTCTAGTATCTATTTTTAAAATCGTATATTAATTTCTTGTAACACATTTAAGGTTTCTTATATTTTATCGAATGTCAATTTGAAAGGTATTCGTAGAATAAAAATATCAATAAATAAATAAATACACTTAGTTATATTTCTGTACAGATATATAATTATATAGATAACACCTACAAAAATAAATTATTGTCAAATGATACTTTCTTTTATCATTTTTTTTACAGTGACTGTAAAAAAATGATATAAAAAGGTGTCGTGAAATCTAGTCTGGAATTTTAAAAAATGTCTCTGTTCTAATTGAAAACTAGTAACTTATATTAATATAAACTACACTAGGGATTTTTCACAGTTAAAAAAATAAATCAAATAAATTATATATAAATAGGTGTGTGTGTATAAATTTTTTTAAGTAGTTGAATTGTTATTATTATTATGAAATTTAAAAGTAAGTAAATAATTATATATAATTAATAATTAAAAAAAATTATCTGATTTTTATTGTGGAACAATTTTATTTAATTATATATATATATATATATATATATATATATATATATATATGTGTGTGTGTGTGTGTGTGTGTGTGTGTGTAAGTACATAAATCAATTTTCTAGGGTTATAAAATATTTTATAATTATTTTAGACGATTAATTATTCATATGATATTTATTGCACATTGAATAAATGAAAATACTGATTTAGCATTGAAAAAATACAGCAATAAAATTAAATTAGGAATTTCATTATTTCTATGATTTTTTTTATTTTTTATAATATATATATATATATATATATATATATATATATAATATATATATATATATATATATATTGTTTAGAATAGATGTTTTTACAGTTAGTTTTACTGACAATAAAATAAAGTACGTTAATTAGTGATATTAATATTTTTTAGCAATGATGAAATCCGTTAACGATTTTTGTGGTTTTGAATATCACTATTATTTTATTTCATTTTTTAGCTGGTAAATCGTAGTTGAGACTGTTTTTACATAAAGAATTTTTTAATATCTAAAAATGTTTGTGGTTTGAATGTTTTTTTTTAAAAAAAAAGTTTTATTTAATTTTTTAAATATTTTTTTTAAAAAATCTTATTAACTGAAGTATATGTGTCTGTGACACACACACACACATATATATATATATATATATATATATATGTATATATATATATATATATATATATATATATATATATATATATATTAGCCTCTTTACATCCACTGCTGGATGAATGCCTCTACAAAAACTTTCCACTAGCAATCCAATATCTTTTTTTCTAATGCACATCGACGATTTTTTCTTATATTTTTATACTATCAATGTACGAGTTTCTTCTTGAACTTTTTTCAATTTATAGATTCATAATCAATAATTTTTCATGTCCATTAATGCTCTTTTTTCTATCTGACTATTCTATTTCATTTTTAAACATATCCCTTTACAATGAAATTTGTAATTTTGATTTTCTTTCGAATCCACTAGTTTTTTTTTATTTCAATATTTTTTTACCTAACATGCATCTTTCTATGTTTCTCTGTGTTGGCTAATCGTTGAATTACTCTGATTTTTAAGATCCATATGTCATTACCATAATTAAAAATTGGTAGGATGCATTGATCAAACACTTTTTTCTTCAAATACAAAAAAATGTTCAACTTAAAAATGTCTTTCGAATTGTTATCAGCTTTTTTTTAATTACTTCATCTACAGTTATTTTTTTTTATGTTAATAATGTATCTTGAATACTCATACTTTTTAACTACTTCTATTTCTATTTTTTTCGTTTGATTTTTCTTTAATCTGCAAATTCATTGTACATTACATTAATAATAAATGTATATACTGTTGTGAAAATATAATGAACAAATAATTTTAGTCAGTATGTACAAAACTTACACGAATTGGTTTAAAAATGTCGAATAAATTTCCAATTTATTTGTATTATCAATATTCGCAACCCCTTCATTTGCTCTTACTACAAAAGAGTATACATTTTCACATGACGTAAAAAATAATTCCCAAATTGAAAAGATGCACATGTCTGAGGTAACCCGACTCGATATTATATATTTTCAAGCAGGTAGACACAAATATATCGATTATGTAAAAAATAGTATAAATAATAGCGAAAAAATCATTACGAGAAATTCTCACAACATTTCGGAAAAAAGTCATGTCGATTTCACCCTTTTATACCTGATTTCTTTCTGCTTGGCTAGATCAGATTTCTTATAAAATTCACCCTTTTTAGCGCAAAAAAGACCTTGGTAATTTTATACCTGCTTTAAGACTTTTTTATGTCATTTAAGTAAATACAGCTGTGCGTTCCGAATAAAAGACTTTTATCTAACTGACTGACTGACGTACGAAGCAGCTTAGAGGGAAATACATACATACATACATACCTACACATAAGTTCACTACACGATGTTTTTTTTTCTTTTATTCCGGGGGATTTTTTTCAGATTTCTTTATTTATTTTTTTACTTCAAAGGGGTAAAGTCTGATTATACATATATTTCTTTTTTTGTTTGAAAAATGAAAAAAATCCAGCATCTGTTTTCTAAACCAGGAACTACATACATTTTAAGACACATTTTTTAAATTACTGTCATATGTTGTATAATCAGATTAGGTAAATTTGGATACGTTTCTTCTGTTTGAATATGCCGTAAATATGTACATTCTTCATTTTACATACGAAGAAACACATGTAAAATATATTCTGAAATACTAAACACTCTTAAATTATATACGACGAGTTTTATAGCTTCAGTATATCTTATTTCCTGCATTTACACGTTTGTACTTCTGTACGACTATGAATGTATTTTTTAATTTGGTTCTTCCTATAGTAAAACGAATTCACATAAATTTAGTCTTAATGAAAAATGAAACATCTCATGAAATTAAATTTTAATTCATAATAAATTAATATATATATATATATATATATATATATATATATATATATATATATATATCATAAGCCTTTTTCTATCCATTGATGAACGAAATCCTCTTTAACAATCTTCCACTTATTTAATATCTTTCTCTTCAACGTCACACCCATACATTTTCTCATTTAATTTTATTTATTCATGGATCTCTTCTTGTTTTTTTTTTATATATTTTTGTATTCCTGATCAATAATTTTTATTATTCATCATGATTCTTCATTTTTGAAAATTTTGATCATCTCTGAGTTTGAAAGAATTTTCAATAAGTGGTAGAGCAATTTTCTAAATCTTCAGTAAGATTTTTGGGATGTTTGGTCAGCGAAACTCCAAATTGTCCACAATACAGCCTGACCATCTCGCTGTAATCGTTTGTCTTGTTTTGGGACATTTAAAATAGTTGTAATAAATCAATGGTATATTTTGTAACAAATCCATCAATCTTTGTATATTTTCCTTTATCACTGGCGTGGAATTTTCATATAATGATAATAATTTAATATTTTCATATATTTTTTGTCTCCTATTTTCGGGTATAAGAACTAAAATATGGAATTCCATTTCATCATCTAATGATGCTATATAAAACACCTTATAAGGGGAATTTTTAAAAATCGTTTTCAATTGTATTTTTAACAAATTAATACGATTTCCATTAGTATTTATTATTTGAGTCAGTTTTCTTTACACACACACACACACACACACATACATAAATTTATATATACGGGTCGTTTGATAAGTATGATAAAAAAATTACCATAAAATTTAAAAATTTAATTTTTCATAAATTTTAAAATTTACCATACTTATTAAACGACCCTCATATGTACATATATATATATATATATATATATATATATATATATATATATATATATGAAAAAAGACAGAAAATTTATGAAAAGCTAAAATTATAAAAAATACTGTATTATTGAATCGTGTAACATAGTTGATGGCCAGTAGCAAAAATTGATTATTAAACATTTTTATAAAATTTTGTGGCATTGAAATGAAAATTCATGTAAAAACATTAATAAAAATTTAAACATTAATAAAATTAATGTAAATTCATGTAGAAAATATTAATCCACTTGTGACAAAATATAGATTTTATTGGAACCATTGCTACCAATTACTTTGTTTTAAAAAAAATCTAACAATACTTATCATAATTTTATAAAATTACATGTGGACCTTTATAGATTTCAAATGAAAAAAAATATTCATAAGATCTTAGAAATGACTAGTTAAATTTGAATAAATGTTTAATAAAGGTCAATACTTCTATTAAAATAAAAGTATAGCTTATAGCAATTTAGAATTTCTTAAAAAAGAATTATTACATAAGAATTTTGAAAAAATTATATATATATATATAAATAATTAATGACTTAATAATAATATACTACATTTTCTTATATTCTCAATAAATAATCGATATAGGATATATTGTATATTTCAAATGACCTCGAATTAAACAATAATTTTTTAAAAAAAATAAATACACAATTTAGATTTCATATCTACGTATTTATCTATTTATCTACAAATATATATATATATGTATGTATGTATGTATGTGTTTTCCACATTCACACCTTGTTTCGCTAGAAATTGTTAATTAAAAATTCTCCGATATAAATCACATTGTCTATAAATATTTGCACATATCTTTTCTGCCTTAATCGTTGAAATCTCATTACTCGATTCACACACCCACTAACACATATCGGCTTGAACGTTATTTTGCGTTAATTTACAATACGAGCGTAAACATTTTATGATTATATGACTCAATTATGAATATTTGTGGTGTATTAAATGAGGCAATTGGCAAGCTTGTTTTATGCGGAACAAAATTCTCCACGTTCTTATAAATTAGGTCGAGTTTCAACTGCTCAATTCAGCACAAAAGGCGTTCGCTCATAAGCGTATAAAACAATAAATTAAACAATTGAGACTTATTTGCGATTTGTACCGTACGGTATTGTTTAATCCGTCATGTATTTACACATGTACGGAAGATAATTATACATGTACGTGTAGTGCACTTTCGACGATCGCTTTTCATTATATACGATCGGTATGGTTAATTGTTTCGAATCTTTTTGATCTTCGCCGCAGCTTCACACTAAACTTACGACGATTATGCACTGAACGATATTACTGATTACTTCATTAACGAATAGAACGTTTGTCAGAAACTAATTAGATCACACCGATCGACGTTTTCATTTCGTATATTCATATGTGTGTGTATTGAAATGTGTGCGAAATTAAAATTTCAAATCTGTATAAAAATTGCTCAACACTCCAATATCTAAACTGCAACCCTTTGCATGTACGTTTCTTCGACTCGTGTGTATGTTTATTTGAAAAGAAACGTTCGTACGTTTGTGTATAACAACGTTACGAATGACTAATGAATTTAATACAAAAATATTGAAATAAAACGCACAGAGTGTTGAGAATATCTTAAATTTTTCGAATAAAAAACATTTTCATTCGTTTTTTTAAAGACCGTTTTTAATGTTTCCTGACAGATTATCATAAATCATTTTTTCAAGAAATATTTCAAGTTTAAAGTTAAGAATCGATCGATCATTCGAACTATTAATCATTCTGGCTTTTTTAAGGGTAAAAAACGGGTACCTACACACTCGTACGCACACATACACACACGCACACCGTGGCTGCAGGCTGTGTATACACACATGCTCCCGCTCGCTATTCACAATTGTAATATACTTATCCCTGTTCGTCATGAACGACCCGAATGCCCGAATGATGCAGGTAGGATGTATCGGTGTTAAACATTAACATAGAACACAGGGCAGTTAATGTATCGAGTTTCTATAAATCCTTAAAAAACGCGTGTAACATTTTCTTAGTGTCATTAATGGATCTCTATGTATATAGATACACATTTATATACATTTTTTTCTACCTGTAAAATATGTATATATGTTTTGAGGAAAACCCTTTTGATGTGAAACCGTGTATTTCTGGTGTCCAAAGTGTGAGAATTTTTTTTTTAAAAATATTGTTAATCGTTTTTCGATAATCAATACGATCATGCGTGAATGACGTCGGCGTAATGGATTATTCTGATATTGTAAAAGTTACTTTTGTCATTGCTAACGTATTTTTGTGCATTTTTTTATATTATAAATTGGTTATGTGATCGTATTTTTTTCCAACGAATACGCACATAACTTTTTCAGTTATTACTTATAAACGAACATTTATAAATATAGTCACTCACGAAATTATTCGAATAATTTAAGAGATTTATTTAAGTAATTGTTACAAACAGGAAACTTTTTTTTAATCAATCGATATTTAAAGGGGTTGACTCTTATATATATATATATATATATATATATATATATATATATGTGTGTGTGGAGGGAGTGGGGAGGGTGTGTGTGTATGTATAAATGTATGTATCGACTATATTAGGTGTCATAAAAAATCAGCATAACAATTTCCATATTCCATTCGGAATAATTAAAATAAATCACGTCAAAGGGTTGCACGCAACTGTCGTCTTGTCGCATCCCATTTCAAAAAAATAAATACGTCCATAAATAAGAAGGGATGCATAAATACAGAAACGTACGAGAACTTCACACGCGCATATGACGATCATACACTCAGTAAAACCATTCACTCATTTTAAAGATAAATTTAATTTTAACCCTCTTAAAACAACCAGATGGATTTTTTCGTAGCGCAGAGTCTGTTGTACTTCCGGCCTGCTATAGTCGAATATCACAAACTTAATCCTTCAAAATGTAAAAATGGAATATACACGCCATATCTCACAAAAAATACTTACATGCATAAGTCTGTCTGCATATGAAAAATATGTATTTTAAGTCGAGTCGCGCATAACCCTTTTACTTCAAAACGTACAACAAAAAATGCTCATTATAAAAAAAAAACGAGATCTTATTCGTGGCCGTGGATCAGTGTACACTACACACATACATATTCTCTCTGTGTGTGTGCGTGGTACGTTTATTTCGAAGGGAACTCTGCTAATGAAATGATTCTTTTCATATGCTTCTTATATGATTGGTTCGCGTTCATCTGTGAACTGCTTTTCGAATAAATTTCATTCATTATAAATACGTTTTTTAATACGCACAAACGTATGAATATGTAAATACAGATGTTGTTCAGTTAATAGATTTCAATTTTAAATATTGTTAATTTAAAATCTTATTACAAATTTAAATACTTTCTAGGTTATGTTTTGATCTTTTCAGTCAGTGATTTTTCATCGATTTCAAATAACAAAAATCTGATGTGATTTTTTTTTTCAAAAAAAAAAAAAAACGAATTATAGGGAGAAAAATATTTTTCATATCATCAGCAGATATACATATTTTTTAATTTAATATATCATAATTAATACATACATACATATGTATGTATTTTAATAGAATATTTCATATTTACAAAATCTAAATATGAAATATTCTTTGTTAAAATTACTAGGAAAATATTTAAAATCTCATCTCGATGTATCCGATAATCGTGACCGATACAACGTTGGTCGCATTTTCGTCGACTCGACTCGAATTGCAATCATCTCCAAAAACAAATGTTCGACTATAAAACGTCTCCGGTGGTCGCGGGGCAATTTTTTAATAGTTTCCATATTTCCGTTTAGTGTTTAACGTGAAGATGTGACATGTGTGAGATTAAGTATTGTCAAATAATAACTGAAGAGGTGTTCAACATGTTTTCAGAATTTGTTCAAATAATGTCGAATATCTTCACCAGATGTAAAGCTGCACGTATCGTTACACAGCAAACAAACCATGTACTTAAACGTTTTAAAATATATTTTTTAAGTACTTTCGTTCGAAGATCTACTTAAAACATATTAATGGACAATATTTTTTTAGAAATATTATTTGTATCCGAGAATATTAAAAGCGTGACTCTGTTTTATATCAATTCGGAAAGAATTTACAATTGTACTCGTCCAATTTAAATTTTATCGTTTGTGTTTCATGTTTAAACAGACTGTTTAATATCTACATATATACACACACGTACACTTATATATATATATATATATATATATATATATATATATATATATATATATATATAAATGGATATAGAAGAATAAGGACATTTTTAATTTTATTTTAATTTTCAAGCAAATAAATATAACTAAGTGATTAATATATTGAATTACTGACTATTTCTGGATTTAAAGTTAAATTTCTAATACAAACACTTTTTTATCCACTGCTGGATGAATATCTTTCTCAAAATTTTCCATTCCCATTGGTCCAATGCTATCTTCTTTCATTCTATTCTTCACCTATTTTTCTTGGACTTTTTTCTATTTCTGAATTTCCAATCAATAACTTCTATTGTTCATCGATAGTATTTTTTTCTTCATACATGACAGGCTTATTTCCACTTTGAACTTTTCACTATTATTATAATGTTTCAAACTTTTGTTTATTGTCGACTCCATTTTTTTCCTGAGCATATTTTTCCTACTTGTCTGTTTTATCTGAAGTTTTAGAGCAATGAAAACTGGAATTATTGATTGGGAGAACTCAAAAATATAAAAAGGTTTAAAAAAAATATCCATAGAGATATGGGATAGAAATATAAAAAAATCAGTTTGGAATGAAAAGAAAAACTGAATCACTAGAATTGTAAAATTTTTATTAAACTCTTTATCTAACAGTAAATAGAAAAAGATTGCTGCTGCTGCTGATGATTTTTTTTTTAAAATAAGAATATTTTACTCTTTTAATTATATTTGTTATTTCTATATTATAAACAAACAACTTACTATAACTCTATTGTATAACAATCCATTTTTTTCCTTAAAAAATCACTCAGTAAATGTGAATTTAAATAAAAATCTGTTACGAATGCACAGTGGGCGTTTGTGTTTTAATGACATTGTTTATCGCGTGCCACGAGTGGCACGCGTGTTGTCCATTCGAAAATGATATCCTAAACTACTTGACTACAACTCATATGTCACGATAAGCCATTAGTATTCGCATTCTATAAACATTTTAGCAACATTTATCTTTCATTAGTTGTCCGTAAATACAACAAATATCATCCTCGACATTCGCAAAATCAGCAAAATGTATTCTTATCGTCCGTCTTTACAACTATGTATATTTGTGACTTTGAATACTATTAAGTATGTTATATGAAAAAACAATGAATCCACTATTGTTACATTTACTCTTATGTCAGCAACGGTTGATACATTGAATTTGATAAGCTGTACATAATATCTCCGCCTACATATGACGACGTATCATAAGATACTTGGAAATTTTCTGTTTATAAAACAACATGATGATGCATGTTGTCTTAAACGTTTTAATTACCTCTTTTTATTACATTTATTGTAATCAACGTCCGGATAGATAACTGAAACAAACATTTTATTATTCAAGATTTTTTGATAAGTAATTAGACAAAATGTTCGTATATCATGTTTAAGATGGATTCTTTTTTTTGTTAATATTCTTCTGAAAAGAATAATTATTTTTTTTAATACAAAAACGAATAATTTAAAATTCAATCTCGAGTTGTTATATTGTTCTGAAAAATTATAATAATTAATGAATAGCATTATGTTTAGATAACAGATGTATTTTAAATTAATGCTCGGGTAAAAAGAAATAAATATTTATTTTACAAAAAAATAATTAATTAACTCACATTTCAATTTTACTGTTTCGATTGAAAAGTTATATTATTTTAAAATGTTCTCTGTGTATTTTGGAAAACAACCATCACCCAAATCTGACATTATTAAAGAGATTTAAACTTTGGTTTTATTAAAATTCCATTTTTTGCCTTGTAAAATCATTGACCAAACCCAAAAATATATATTAAACGAATGACAATTATATAGTTTTTTATTTAATTGTAAACTTTTCCAAGTATTCGATTTGTTTATTTTCGATATCGTGCATATAATGCAGGTGTAGCATACGATGAATAAAAAACACACATTGGCTGTATAGTTCGTTGACCACTACATACATTTGTATGTCGTTCGAAAAATAAACGATTATTAATTTTAATGTTCGTTTAATTGGATCAATTAATTTGTTCCAATATTGAGACGTGTTGAAAATTCGATTTAAATATTACTCGATTCATAACTGTGTTATGTATGTAAATAAATACAAGCTGCGCGGTTTGTTTCTCGAACTGATTTCGAAGTTTAAAAAAGAGTCACCCTTCGAATATTATACGACTAATAATAATAATAGACGTATGAGGAATGACGAAGGGGAATTTCAGTTTGAATGCTCCTTTTATACCTATATATATATATATATATATATATATATATATATATATATATATATATATATATATATATTATGTTCGTTTACAAGTAATGATACTATTTATATACTGATTTTTAAATAACTTGTGTGAAATAAGTAGTAAGTATTTTTTTCATATTTTACATGTTTTGTATGTGTGTACAAATATTTTTTTTAATAACTATTTGAATTTAATCGAGATTTCAATATTTTTAATAACGCAATATGAAAAAAAGTATCTATGATTAATTATATTATTTTTTAAAAATATATATATATGCATAATAAACAAAATGTATAATGAAATCTTTAGGAATTATATTTCACTTATTGCCACATATTTATCATCAATTTTTTGATTTATGAAATGAACCACATGATGATTGATTTGTTGACCTGAGACGATGACTTATTGAAACAAATTGTCTAAAAAATCGTTGACAAACATTTCATTAACCTGTCAAACTGAATATAAATTATTTAATAATTACTCATTATAGATGTTTAAATATAACATCAATATGCTAGAAACTTGAAATATATGTAATTGATTTTTTTTATTGTTATTATTGAAATTTCCTTCCTTATATTTTACTCTATTAACCTTGAGACTTTAGAATTACTTATTTTACAAGTTAAGACAAATGGATGTCACTCTAAGATTTGTATATTTAAGACAATTAAATGATTAATAAAATGTCAAAAATTGATATCTAGAAATTAAGCTTTTAAAATGTAATAGTCAGAAACTTTTTTGAGTATTAATTTTTGTACATTTTTTTAATATGAACGTTTATATATATATATATATATATATATATATATATATATATACACACACACACAAACGTGCATAAGTCATCGCCATATGGGTAACATAAGAAATTTATTGATATAATTCAATAAAGTCGTTAAATTTAAAAAAAATTATTTAATTGAAAATAAATAAATTGAATATTACATAATGAATAAATATAATGAATATTATATTTATTATCAATTAAATATATTTTTTTATTTAACGATTTCATTGAATTATATCAATAAATTGCTTATGTTACCCATATGGCAATAACTTATACACGTATGTGTGTGTATATATATATATATACACGAAAGAAAATAACTTCAATTTGAAGCAAAATTTCCAGTCAATTTTTAAATAATAGCAATTAATCAACTTAACCTATAAAAATCGTTATATAAAAAATATAATCATAAAAATTTATTAATAAACAAATATGTACATACATATATAACAAAGTTATTAAATCGTTGTATTTCATAATATTCAAAATGCATTTCATACAATCGATTGTTAATTTCTTTTAAGTATTCAGAATGTTATTGACTGAAAAAAAGTACATACATATGCTAGTGTACTCAATTGAAATTATAATTGAAAAACTCGTAGAATTCGTCTAGTTGATCCACTAAAAATCTAATAAAATATTACAATATTAAAACTCGAGTCTCAATCCACAGATTTGGTACATATCAAAGTTCTTTTATTGAATGATAGCTAAAAGAAATTATTAACACACTGTCAATTAACCTGTCAGTCATGTCAATTACTTAAAGACAAAATGTTAATAATGTGTTTTTAAATAACATACTTGAGATAGTTTATGAACTCGAAAAAACCGAAACTATTTAAATATATTTGTTAAAATGTATATCTTATTCAATACTAATAATAACTAACGATCGCTTTCTTAAAAAAAAATATATGAAAATGGTTAACCCGTCATTCTTGTTTTAAAATTAGAATAAATCCAGTGTAATATGATAATTAGTATGGTAAAATAGAAAATAAAATAAACATATACTCAGTTATAAATGTATAAAGTACGAGAAATATGACAATTATGCTAGTTTCGATGATAACTTCATCGGTTTTATAATACTTGTACTTTTTTTTCGTCCGTTTCAGAAATCGTGATAGATATTTTTTAATATACATTAACGTAAATTCGAAAAATGATTGGATTTATGATAATTACACACAATTAATATGTTATTTATAACGTCTAATGTCTTTATTAAGATATCAGAAACGAAATGGATTCAAACACGTCGTCTCTATTCGCTCTTTCACAATTAAACAAACGTTCTATCCGTAAATAAATTATTACCTGCAAATTGTTTTTTATTGTTGACTCATACTTAAAATGTTAATTATTACCATATGATAATAATTAGTTATTAAGAAAAATTTCCCAGTATATATATATATATATGTACAGCATGGTTCTAAAAATATATACAACAGTTTAGTAAAGAATAGATCACTTGTATCTTTATTTATTCTTAACCTAATAATTAATTTACATAAAGTAAATACATGAATTGCTAAAGATAAAAATAGATTTTATTTTTTCTTGTTTTGATTTGAAAATAAATCAGTAAAAAAATGTTAATCTCTAGAATTGAGGTTAACTTTCATTATAAAATATAGAACATATTTTTTACAATCTGCATTCATTTTTATATTTCTTCTCGTGTTCTCTTATTCTTTCTAAATTTATAATAATCCTCTGCTACATTGT
Organism: Neoneuromus ignobilis; assembly: GCA_029203775.1. NCBI lineage: Eukaryota > Metazoa > Arthropoda > Insecta > Megaloptera > Corydalidae > Neoneuromus > Neoneuromus ignobilis. Next base: position 20,128,128 of record CP092096.1, on the reverse strand, counting down.
ATTCTGTTTTGTTGTTGACATTTTATTAGTGTTAAATATTTTCTGTATTATTTTTTCATGCAACATTACTATAAATTGTTCTTAGATAATTGTATTAGGGGAGTATCCATAAGTAATGTCGTTTTACAAAATTCTCTTTTTATAAAATGAGAATGATTTTGAAGTAAATTATTCATCGAGTACTGTTTTGACACTGAAAAAGATGACATTACTTATGGATAAACCTAATACATCTTCGTTATATTTCAAATAATTACACATTAAGTGGATATTTCTATTTAAACTTGATTATATATTTTCAATATAAATTTTAAACCGAAAATAATAGATCTATCTTGTATAATAGAAATTAAAAAAAATGATCATATATTTTTCGGAACAACTGTATATCCATGTATATATTTTTTCATATAGGTGTGTATGTATTAAATTAAAGGTTTATTTTATTAGTATAAACATTAAATAAAACATTAAATTACAAATTTATAATATTTTGATTACAACTTTTTACGTAGTTGTTTTTTAATAATTGGATTGTGATTTGTAATTATGTACATAAATCGTAGATTATTTCATTACATTTTATAAATAAATCGTCATATATATATATATATATATATATATATATATATATATATATATATATATATATAAATAAATAGTAGATAGAGAGATAAATATGTGTGTGTATATTTTATTAAAATCCGGTTGTATATTAAATATATTCAATATTAAATTCAGATGAAAAATATGTTTATAAAGATGTAATGTGTTTAATAGCTACGATTTTTTATTATTATTTATAAATATTGATTATTAATCTCTGGATTATAAAGAGACCGAAAGTGAAGTGTGGTTTAAAATGACGATTATTATTATTATTCAAATAATATGAATAATAAAATTTTACTAGAGTAATCCAGAGTAATAATAGAACACTGTTAATATTTTTTTAAATCAAAATTAACGTTTTGTATTATAATTGAAAAACGAAAACGATATTTGAATGTTTTTTCTTGAAACATTTACTTACAATGTATGCATGTATAAAAAATCTATTATTCGGAAATGAAGCAATCGAAAATGAGTATAAACGAAAATATTAATAATAAAAAGAACTCTTCAAAAACAATGTCACCTTTAGCCTTGATATTATTGTTATGAATGTACGGAATTTTTCTTTCGTGCTGTACATATCCGTTCTGAAAAGACATTCTGTCATAACAATAATAATTTATTCTAATCGGCAAAAATATTTTTTTTATTCAATCTGACATTTATACATAATAGATCGATGTTCGCATATTAAAATATGTCACGTATATTTTGAAATAATGATGAAAGTATGACTACATTGCGGAAGTTATGCACATATATGAGTATAGAATTAGTTACTAATATCTATACGTATGTATGTATGTGTGTATGTACGGTGAAGTTTCGATCGTTATTTAAGAGAAACGTACGATTTAGTTAATTAAAACAATAGGATCGATCGTTTCGCTGACGTATTTAAAATATTGTATATATTCGAATATTCGTTTCTCGCTTCGTTTATAATCTCTGACACAGATTCTAATGAATCAGTCAACAATGTATCTCGAATTAACCCCTCGTAACCATATGACTCATTTAATCGTGACGTTTGATGCTCGACTTCATTGAATACATGCATTTTTAACGAGTTTAATATGTTTTAATTTATAAGGAAATATTTTATTCTGCATATATACACACACACACATATATATATGAGTTTCATTTCCGAGTAACAAATATCAAATATGATATCTAATTTTTTCTGTACAGTTTTCCTAGAATCTTTCTAAAATAATAAAATAGAAATTAAAAAATATTAAAAAATAAAATCAAGTGTTGTATAAAAATACTATATCTATGAACAAAATCTCTAGATAATACAATAGAATATAAAATTAATATCTCATAGAAAAAGTATTAATAAAATGTAATACAAATTCCAGTTTTAGAATTTTCGATATTAAAATCGATTTGATCATCACACATGTGTAATTTAAAATAGATTGATCAGGATAAATCGATTTTTAAATAAATTAGTAATATATAACAATTTAAATTAATTATGACTTTGTGAAATTTTTCTATTTTTTAAAATAGTTTAAAATTATTTTTGATTTTTAGGAATTATTTTTATTTTTTATAAACATTGTTCTATTACATATACAATTTTATTTAACAATAAAAACGTTTTATACAGAATTTAATTGGAATATTTTTTGTAATCATTTATATTTTGATATATTAACCCTTTGCACTCGAAGCGTTTTTTCACTCATATTCTTAGCAACTCAAAGCAGCAACTTAAATTTGCAGTTCGCTAAAAGAATAAGAGAACTTATTACAATTTGTTTTTGTCCTTATATTATGAATTGAAAATTATTTACGTTGGCTCCCTAGCGGAGTCTTCGAGTTTGAAGACAAATTTTAAATGGTTCCGCTTCGGAGCCCTCGAGTGGAAAGGGTTATTTTTTTATTTGTAACTAATTTTAATTTTATATTAAAATCAATAAAGTTTTTTTTTCTTACATTAAATTTTTGTATATATTAATATAAAGAGAACAAATTACTTCAAGTATCCCAGTTTGATTTTAATTAATTAATACATATTATTTATTCGTTTCTTCCTTATTTGTAAAATTACGAGAAAATTATTCACTTATTAATCATGTTTCAACTGTACAAAGAAAACTAATATATTTTAATAGCTTATCATGTTATCTTTTTTAATACAAATTGTTGGAAAAATGTAAATTAAGAATAATTAATAACAGTTCTTGTAAAGTACTCATGATAATAGTTTAAAATATTAACACTAAATTAAAATGGTAGGTATTTGAAACGTGAATAAAATTTAAATTTGAATTACCCAGCGTTCTACAAAAAAATATAGAATCTATTATTTTTCCTTCCCTGTACAACGTCTGTTCGAAATAATTTATTTCTAAAACAAAAAAAAAGATCACAAAACGCATAATTTAACATACACTTATACATATATTATTATGTCAATTCGTAAGGCTTGGTAAAATATAAACTACATAATATTAGAATTAGACAAGATACATTTATTAGTCTGCTAGCATATATAAACCACGTGAAGTATAACACAAAGGCACAGTACACACACACACGTACATACATTTGATTCATTTTGTAGTAAAATTGTGAAACTGGTTTTCAATAATTTTATATTCTTGTGATACAGTTCATCAAATATGAAAACATTTATAATAATATCGGAAAAGAGACGGCGATTCTGTTCCACTTGTACACGATACTATCGAATTCTTTCATTTAGAAGGAAAAAAAATCGTTCTACAAACATGATTGTAGATATTAGAGTAATAGTTTATATTAAAAACAGGAAACAATCACACCGGTATTAAATTTCATTGTGAATATATCAAGTTTTCTTGTAAGAAAATAATGTAAATCGTATCGAATTTTATTGTAAAATAGTATTTGAATTAAATATAATTTTTAAGTTTATGTACACATACATACATACATATTAAAACAAGTTTAACGTATTTATATAAAATGGAAACACGGAATTAGTATTCAAGTATTTTTATTGTGTTTCTTGGAATTTCGAATAATAAGAGTTTGTGTAAAAAGAATGTAAATGAAATGACAATGAAAATATTCATAAGGTGTGCGATTGATAATTATTCGTTATGACTGAATATTCATGAATATCATATGGTAAATAATTCTTCTTAAATTATGTTCAACAGAAGTAAGGTTACATTTTAAAAAGAAAAATCGTTAGTGTTTGAAAAGTCAAATAGTATTTCTTTATATAATTAACAATTATTTCTATATACATATATAATCATCATTAATTTCAGCTTCTTTCTATACAAGACCTCTTCCAAAAATTTCTACTTCGACCAATCTAATATCATTTTCTTCTAATCCATTTTGATAAATTTTCCTTATGTCCCTCTATTATATAAATATATACAATGACGTGTATAAGTCATCGCCATATGGGTAACATAAGCAATTTATTGATATAATTCAATAAAGTCATTAAATTGAAAAAAAATTAATTGAAAATAAATATAATGAAAATTATATTTATTATCAATTATATATATATTTTTAATTTAACGACTTCATTGAATTATCAATAAATTGCTTATGTTACCCATATGGCGATGACTTATGCACGTCAGTGTATATTGGTAACTACTATGAATATTTAATTTTTACACATATGACTTAGCTTAATACTAAAAGTATTTTTTATGAAAACGTTCACCAATCATCAATTGTTCCATTTTCCGTAATTAAAAATCACTGCTCATTCCATCTATATGTCTAGAAATCAATTTTTGTACACCACTGGTTCAGAATTGCTGTATTAAACTGTCGTTACTCTATAACAAAATCAAGTAATCATTAGTCTATTTAAATTTTATTGCCATAAGTGTACCGTTAGTGTCGTAAAATCGTTACAGTAGCCGTAAGTAATACAGATAAGTGTAATATAAAACTTGTTCTCTAAACTGAATTACATGTTTTCTAAATTGTTTACAATTTCGTTTCGTATTTCTTCTAATTTTTAATTAACTAAATATAACAGAATTTCAGTCGAAAGTAAAAAATGTCGAGGTTTCCCACTACAAAAAAATAAATCAATATTCAGTTCACTTTATCGAATTGTAATACTGTTTATCATTTAGACATTATATATATATATATATATATATATATATATATATATATATATATATATATATATATAATGTGTATGTATGTATAGATAGATTTTTGTTATCGTTTATTTAAAAATGCCGACTCTATAATTTATTCTTAAGGTATAATTTCTCGAAAGTTGAATTAAAATTTGAACACTCGATCCGTTGGCCATTGATTTAATATGCTACCGGGCTGTTAGAATTATTATAATAACATAATATAAATATTATTAAAATAAATTATAGAGACGAAAATGTTTGTAATAATAATTAATTCGTTCGTATAGAGAGATACATACATATCATAAAATTTTATTAAAATACATTTTTGTTCAAATTACACGTGACACTTAAAATTGAGAACAGTATTTTTCTCAGAACAATCAATTTATTAATCAGACATTCAAGATTATGAAATTCATAGTTATTATACAAAAAATGTAATAACTGGATGTACGAGAAAAAATCTTTTAATAACTATTCTCGAATTTATATAGGGTCATTGAAATTTGACGTCCAGATTTGTGTTTTATTAAAAAGAAACTAGACACATGTTTTTTTTAATAAAACACAAATCTAGGCGTCATATTTGGATGGCCCTATATTATTATTTTTTTAAAATATTTTCTAAAGTTTATTAAATGTTCTATAATAGAGATAAAAATTGTATTGGTGTTACTGTTATAAAAATTCCTCAATAAAAATATTTCTTATAAAAATATAATAAAATAATTTTAATATATACTAAAAAAGCAATATAAATATCAAAAAAAGGTTTTTTTATGTTCACAAATTAAAACCGAATTACAAATTTACCGATTATAAAAAATACGTATTTTCTTCAACGCTTCTTCAACGACGTCAGGTATAATGGCATTTGATAAAAAATTTAAAAACGAATAAAATATTATAGTTTATTAGACACGTTTGTGGTAACACAAGAATATTTTTCATATTATTGATAAAACATTGATATGTGCTAGTGTAATATAATCTACGAAACACTTTCTTTAATTTGAACAAACAATTATGAAATTATTTATTGATTATTGTTTATGTGTGAATCGTTGTTTACTTCATTTGAATAAATTATATAAATAAATTATACTTACTTTTTTCTAGAAAATATCATTATATTCTAGAATTTATAAGAATGACTACAAATAAATAATTTTACATTATAAAAATCATTCTTTAATTAAAAATAAATAATATACAGATACAAATCAATAATTAGCTAATTTTACACACATATATATGTATGTGTTTTATAAGAGGATCATAGATATGAAAATCATGTTTCTTCAACAATACAGTTTTTTTTTAATGAAATATATTAATATAATTCAAAATAATATTTCCTCGAATAATCGTGCCTATTGTTTCGATTAAATACCAAACAATTTCCGCTTCCAAAAACGAACAATTATTGAGATTTGTACAGTATATATATATAGTTACATGTGCGGCTTCGTATTGATGTAAATCCTAATTAAAACCAAACGTCCAAGTAAATGTAGATAGTGAGAGAAATTCGTCGTTGACACGCCAGTCAAGTTTCCCGAAGTAATAAATGTACATCGGCGATCGCCATTTACGGCTCTCGCACAATAGTAGTAGTAAAATTGTACAAAAAAAGGTGAATCACTGTAACGCATTTCATTAAAAGATAACGCGCGTGACGGCAACACGAACAACAAATAGACAAAACGGGCACAGAACGCGAAGTTATTCGCGAAGCGAGTACCTAAGTAGTAGGGCGGAGTGCATCGTCTTAATGACGTTTGTTCGTTCAATGTAATCGTGTGCGAAGACAGCTCAAATCTCCTGTAAACTGTAAAAACGCTCGTATGTCATTGTCAGATACACTGTAACAAAACGTGTACGGACGGCACGCCTAAACCGTGTCCCCGCACTTAATTAACATATTTGAATATCCCTAATTACAGAATTATACAAATTGTTATTTTATTAAAACTTTTCAGTTTTCGAGAGATAAATAATGGCGATGTCATAAAGGTTTAATATTTCATCGCGCGTAATCATGGACCGCTGTATCTTTGTCAGACTGTTTTGAGATTCTGTCTGCTGTTCAAGACATTAGACATGAAGCCTACACGTCGAAACAATATCGTTGATAATTAAAAACACCATTTTATGTTTCTCGAACTTTAATGTTTCACAGATTTATTTTTTTACATTATATTTAATATTTGATATTAATAATCCTTTTACGCTATAATCATCTATGTTTTAATACTATCGACGATCATCAATCATATAATTAAATATATACATACATACATACATACATACATACATACATATATATATATATATATATATATATATATATATATATATATAGTCAATGCGACACGATCATTAAATTAATAATAAAACACATTTAATATATATATATATATATATATATACGTTTTTTGTATTTGAATTCTTAGACATGGTACCAGTTTCGACTTGATTCGTTATGTTTTTACAACTGCGACATCGAGAACAGGAATTGACAATCAGATACAATTCATTTTTATTTATGTATATTTGTTTGTATGTACATATTTATTTAGAAAACAAACGTTTTTATTTATTTATTAACATTTTTTTTTAAAAAAAAAACATTTATTATTTAATATATTGATAAAAATATTTAATTTTCATAATTATAATCCGATACTGTGTTTGATGAACTCATTTACATTACTATCTAAATATATAGGTTATTAAACTTACAACTACAGATCTATAATTTTTTGTTAATAATTGGTTTTTATTTTTTTTCATATATTACATTAATTATCAGTTGCATAAAATCTTTTAAGAAGTGATCCCTTAATTTATAGTTTTTATTACTCAAATTATATATATATATATATATATATATATATATATATATATATATATATATATATAGAGAGAGAGTTTTTTAAAGTTCATAGAACTTTAAATTGAACCCCTATCGAAAATTATATCTAACCTAAAAATACCTTTATCATAACTTTATATATATATATATATATATATATATATATATATATATATATATATATATATATATATATATATATATATACTACTACTGATAGCCCACATCGCCCACTGCTGGGCGAAAGCCTAGTCGAATGTCATGATTAAAAAAGAAGAGTTTTCCGAGCCTCTTCCATTCTTTCCTGTCGCTGGCCAATTTCATCCAACCTCGGCCTCCACAATACCTCACAATTTCATCTCTCCATCTTTGATGTGGCCTTCCTTTAGGTCTCTTTTTATCTCTTGGCCTCCATTCCGTAACAATATATTCGTACATCTGTTATCCTCTCTTCTCGCTATATGCCCATGTCCATTTCAACGATTTAACTTGCTCTATTATATCAATTACTTTTGTTTGTTCCCTTATCCATTTACTTGTTTTTCGGTCCAGTTTAGAAATTCCTCTTATGATAGAAACTGCTCGTGAAATAAAACCATAGGGAAAAAAGAAAAAAGAGAAAATCTCAGAAGAAACTAAACAACTGATGGAAAAGAGAGGAGAGATGAAAAGAGATTTGGATGGTAGAGCAGCTGTGGAATATTCAGAAATTTGCAAACTACTCAGAAAGAAATTAAGGTTTGATGTTAGACAACATAACACAAAGAAATTAGAAAAAGTAATAGAAGAAAACAAAAGTTTTAAAAAAGCAAAAAAATATATTATACTTGGACAACATAAGTTAATGACAATAAAAGATAACGAAAGTAACCTACTAACAGAAAAGAATAAAAAAAATATGAATATATATAAATGTAATGTTTTTAGGTTAGATAGAATTTCGATAGGAATTCAATTTAAAGTTCTATCACGTTTTAAAAACACTTGTGTATATATACATATTTATATATATATATATATATATATATATATATATATATATATATATATATATATATATATATATATACACTGACGCACATAAGTCATGGCATACGTGGGTAACATAAGCAATTTATTTATAAAATTCAATGAAGTCGTTAATTAAAAAAAATATATTTAATTGAAAATAAATATAATATTCATTATATTTATTTTCAATTAAATATATTTTTTTAAAATTTAACGACTTCATTGAATTATATCAATAAATTGTTTATGTTACCCATGTGTGCCATGACTTATATGCGTCAGTGTACATATATATATATATATATATATATATAATAATGTGTAGGTGTATGTGTGTAATCCTTAGATATTTTTTACGTAAGACAAAAATAATCTCTTATTAAAAAAAAGAATGGTCCCTGACAAAAAACACACACAAACATAATCGAAACATTCACACAATATTGTGTTTTCGTTGTACATTACAACCGAAATAATTATTTATTGTCAAAAATATATGCAAAATATTTATTAATTGTATACAAATTAAATGTTACCTATCTACGAAATTTCCTCAGATAAAATTTATTACAACTTTGGCATTCTTAAGCACTCACCTTTCACCTGCCTAACTTGCGTGGGATATTTCAATTAGAGAAGCCTTGTTAGAGCGTAACTTGGAACCCACGCAATATTTGCTATAAAATATTGGTACATCTAATAGAAATTAATGTAAATAAGAAATCTATGATTCATTAAATTAATTTTATTCGTTTTAAAACGAAATTTGTTTCTGTATGTTTCGTCATACATATTTATACTCAAATATATATAATCGGTCCATAAGTTATGTCCAAATTGAGGTTCTTGAAAAACAGTTACAAATTCTACAATAAATGTAATTTTGAGGTTTGGAGGAAATAAGTGAAAAGAATAATTTGAATTTATTTGCGTATTTTGAAAAAATGGTTCTGCAAAATTCAGAATAGATTGTAATCATTTGAAGCAGTTTGGAAAATAAACAAGATATGGATTTTTTCCTAACCTAGATTTTAAATCTTACTGTATGAAACTGTGCACTTGTTTTAGTCTTGTGTCACAAAACACTGACGATTGATTAAATCAGACTTGTTAGTTCAATGTTCAAACGTTTTAATCTACTCTAACCATTACATTAAGTGGTAGTAAATCAAAATGAATCATACCAATCATACCTCACAAAACGTTTTACAAAAATGTCCTATGGTTAGGGTTGATTTTGGATTATCTATAACTGATTCGTTGACACTAATCCAGTGCCTGAGTCTCTTAAATATTCTTCATAAAGCTTCTGTTCCACTATTGTCCTTTCTAAATATATAAAAGTCTTCGATTTAATGTACTCGCCGTAAAGGTCTATTTGATTACTAATAAAATTAAGTCAAATTAAAGGTTTCTTTTACTTATATATCAATATAGAGTCATCCAAATGTGACGCCTAGATGTGTATTTTATTAAAAAGAAACTATACACATGTTTCTTTTTAATAAAACACACATCTAGGCGTCACATTTGGATGATCCTATATTTGCACATGGCTTTGTATAAGATGTTTTTTTTAAAATCTGATAGAACTTTAAATTGAATCCTTATCGAAAATTCTACCTAAACTAAAAACACCTTTATATGTTTTAATCGCTGAAGCAATCTATATAAAATAAAAATGGTGTCATAATTTATATATTAAATTTTCAGAATGACCTGATATATATATATATTTATATATATTTATATATAAAGATAGAGTGAGAAAGAATTAGAATGTTTGTGTATTGGAAATAAATTGGCAAACATCGATGATCTAAACAAGTATATATATATATATTTTGACCGAACAAAATATGCACTGAAAATAAACAAACCGTATATTATCAATTACATTTATGTCATGAAAACAACTGTTCCAATGTATAAATTCAAATGTGGCTCGACAGTCTGTTACATAGATTTGCAATATATAATAAAATAATATCCTGCGTTTGTAGACTAAACATGTACGCTTGATATGCCAATTGACATAAATTTTCGTCGAGCGTAGCAACGTTGTACGTATTCGTGGAAGTATATAAGACGGGTTCTCTCTCATTGTTTATGCTTCAATCTTGACCATTGAGTGTGCATTATTTATTTTTCTTATGGCTGGAGTCCAGTTTCGCGATCAGTCGACGAATAAAGGTTAACCGATAGAATTAATATCGACATCCGTTTTATGAACTCTACGTTCCAGTGTTGTATTTATGCAACTCGGTCGAAACTGTTGATATAATTAGGGAATTCAGTCTAGGTTTTTATCATTTCTTTTTTCTATTTGTTATGAATTTAGATTATGATAATGTATATACTATATAGATTTTTTTTAAAAAAAAACAGTATGATCTTTAGAATTGTTTCTATCGTAGGTTTTGTTACATCAAAAGATTCAATTTAATTTATATATACATATATACACTCGCTGGAAAAAGTCTGAGTACCCTATCAATACCGATATATTGTTTTTTTATCAATTCTATAAACTACTAATTATTTATATATGACAAATCAAAACATTTTAAATTTATAACAAATAAACTAAAAAATAAATAACACAAGAGTTCATACAAATTGAACAGAAAAAGTCTGTGCACACATTTTATTAAAATGGTAAATCATCGATTTTTTGCAATATTTGCACTTATTGTTATTTTAAAATTATCACAATTTTATGTCATAGTTCGTAGATTGCAATTGAAACACTAAAATATCATTTTTAGTAACTAATAGTAAAGTTTTTTGCAAAAAAAATAAATAAGATGGAATTCAAAAAAAAGGAAATGCCTGTTAGCGAGTGTAAAATTACTTTAAAGTTAGGAAAAGAAGGAAAAAGTTTTCGTGAAATAAGAAAAGGTGTTGGAAGACAACACATTCTTCTATTCAAAGGGTAGTAATCAATTTTAAATCCACATTTGAAACCGCTTTCTGGCCAGCCGTCGAAGTTAACATTTAGATAAAAGCGTAATATTGTAGCTTCAGTGAAAGAAAATCCCCGTATAACTGCATCCCAAATTGCAAAAGATATTAAAGTACTATTTAAAAAACAAATCTGTGCTGATATTATGCGAAAAAGAATAAAAAAGGGTGGGTATCATGAACGTGTTACGCGTAAAAAATCATTTATTTCACGTATCAATAGATAAAAACAGATTGCATATGAACATATTAATAAACTAATCCAATTTTGGGAAAACATGATTTTCTCAGACAAGAGCAAATATTTCATTTTTGGAATAAAAGGACTCAAAATTGTATGTACATCACTAAATAAAAAAAAATCTTGTTCCTACTGTGAAACTCGGTGGTGGTAAAGTAATGGTTTAGGGGTGTATAACAAGTAAGAGCGTGAAACAAATGGAGTTTTTAGTATCCACGATGGATAAATATGCATACTTAAATGTTTTAAAACGAAATATAAAGCAAAGTACTGAAAAATTAAGTCTAGATCCCGATTATAATTTTTTGCATGACAATGATTCGAAGCACACGACAGAAGTTGTTGAGCTATAGATATTATATAACATTCCAAATAATTGTATTCACCTCACAAATCTCTAGACGTAAATCCTATACAGCATATTTGTGATTTTCTTAAACGTAGAATTCGCCAATATGACATAATTTCAAAGAAAATGGTGAAGAAAGTTATAGAAGAAGAGTGGAATAAGATTAGTACTAAAGAAATTACAAAAATGGTATATTACATGAAAAAACTATTATAGGAGGTTCTTGAAAGAAGAGGTTACCCAACCATTAGTAATTCACTTTAAAAGTTTATTTTAATTTATATTATTTTCGATTTTCAGTTTTTGTACGCAGACATTTTCTGCTAAATTTGTCTGAATTTTTGTGTGTTTTATTTTTTAGTTTATTTGTTATAAATTTAAAATGTTTTGAATTGTCATGTATAAATAAGTAATAGTTTATGGAATTAATAAAAAATATATTTGTTTTCAAATTTACATTAATAAGTTTGTTTTATTGAGAAATATATCCGTATTGATAGGTGTACTCAGATTTTTTCGAGCGAATATTTATATATTAAATTACAAACTAGTACATATCATATTGAATATTTATAAACATTTTTGACTACTGTATTTTTTTCACTGGGAGTTACTGTACATGGATGGATAATATGTGTGTGTGTATGTTTAAATGGGTATAATCTGAAATGGTATTTGATCGTTTGTTTATAAACCTATTATGTTGATTTACATAAAATAAAATGATTCTTTTTTTGTCGTCGTTACGACAAAGTAGTGAACCGAAAATTCTCTATATATTTTTTGTTCGTCAAACAAATACGTAATTGAGTATATTCGTCAAATATGTCAGCCACCTACTGATATTTGACGTGTATCAAAGTCGAAAAAAAAATATTAATCTGTTACTAAATACGTGCGCTGCCGTTGTGCTCGTAACGTGCATACATTAAAAAACATGTGAATTTTAAATATCGTTATAAATAATGAATGCAAGTATATAAACGTAATCTTAATAAAAGCTTTGACGTTTCACACGCATGCAGTTTATTAGTGGGATTCATGACAAACGCTCATAAAGATATTTAAGAACAAGTATAACATATTTCATTAAATCAACACTCGACAATAACGACACAATCGATAATTATAAAATATGTGGTCGACAGTCGGAGAAAAGTGCCGTGAATCGAAGAAAATAACGAACGGTGGTGTTGGGCAGATAATCTGAACAGGAATTCCGAGAAATCCGATTAAAAAAAATGTGTTTTTATCCATCGGCGATCGGGTTGTTGTACGTAGTGGTTTTTTTCCCTTATATTTGTATACCGGTTGCTCGAAGCTAATTTTACTCATTTCGTTAATATATTACACTCATACTATCGTATCAGAAAGGTTTTGTACAATAAAACACGTATATATCACAGCTTAATTGCTTTTTTATTTTCTCGTTTAAATTATTTTAAGAAACTACATTTGAATCATTTTTAAATAATACAAAAGACACACTCTATAAAAATCAAATATATTCAGTAGGTCAGTTAGACATAATTTTAAAAAGTTTTCGTTATATATAAATGCACTTAATAAATAAGGGTTGTTAAAATTCGTAAATAATGTTGTTTTGAACTACAATATTTATCTGTATTAGAAATGATAAAATGTTATCAACTAAAATATTTCTTTTAAATACGATACGCTGTTTGAATTCGAATCCACAGCCAATCATTCACTAGTTTATTATATTGACTATTGTAATATGAGTATCTTTCATCCCTTGCGTTACAAATTTTTCATCCAATTGAAATTGAATTTTAACAAAGAAATATTTGATCTCCCCCTTTTAACAGTCAATACAGAAGGTGCACTCCTCGTCACACACTTCTTTGTATGTGTACAGATTTTTTGTGCGTGCATGTCTAACATAAAGGAAACAGTAATAACGATTTGTGGAAAAAACATGTAAACTAATTACAACTTTTCGAATTTATCCTTGCATCTCAAATATGTTTTGGAACGAGAGACAAGTGTGTAGTTAATATCAGAAAAAATGTATATTTAGTTAAAAAGCGGTTTTAGATAAAAGCGTATTTCGTTTAAAGTTTCAATTAGTAAATTAATTATTGGTCGAGATTAAAATTTTAACAACGTTCATTATTATTATTATTTAGAAGGAAAAAAGCGTATCTTCCAGAGCACCTGCTTGTTTCGTTGCAAGAACACAAACTAAAAATGTTTAGTCGATTCCATACACGAGTGTCAATGTACCCTAACTGTATAATACGAACATGGAATTGAAATATCTAAATTATAAATACATAATAAAATTGTTCTCGATAATATTTACGTTCAGTAACGCATCAATTATTTTTTTTCAAACGAATATGTGAAAACCTGCTAGAATTTAATTACCGCATAATGTTATTGCTTTACTATGTATGTACACATAAGGTAAAATAAACCCGTCGACAATAAACAACAAATAGGTTATAAAATACAATTCAACATTATAATATTGTAAAAGTCACATAGATTTCAATCGTGCAATAAATCTTTGGGGAATGTTCGAAAAACGTTAAAATTACTTTATTATTTTATTTCGGATAGTTTGAACTAACGAGACGACTGTTTTATATTTGTATCGATTGATATTTTAATAAGGTCACTTACTTTTTCAACATGGAAATGTTCTCGGTGTAAAAATCTCACCGAATATATTTTTGTAAACATATTCGAGATATTTTAATGTTTTTATTGAATCAGTTCCACGAACTCGACTTTAAAATATCCACATTCATATTTTGATATCGAAAACTTTCGAAAATTTTACAATTCTTTCTTCGCCTTTTAACATTTCTGCAGATTTTGATTTATGGAATTTTTTGACAATTAAAATTCAATACTAACTAATTTCAATTTTTTTTAATACTTCTGGTTTCTCAAACAATAATTTCTGTTATCCATTGATGATCTCTTCTTGCTGTATAAAAGTACTATTTATCTCGTTATAACATCTGTAACTGTTTTTCTTTAAAATCCATTCGTTTCTTTTTATTCCTAATACATATTTTTCTATAATTCTGTTTATTGTCTGGAATCATTGAATTATGTTGATATATAAAACTTGTTTCATTCCTATAAATGAAAACATGTAGGATGTATTAATAAAAAAAACATTCAGTTCCTTTATAGTCAGAGGCTCTCAGGTACTCAACTACTCTACAACTTCTAGCAACCAATTTCCAGTCTTTCTTGCTGCAACAACTGATTAAGCTAACAGAATATTAACCACAATTTACTATATACTCTGTTATCATACTCTAACCTCAATCTAATAAGAACTTGAGAATAATCTCCAGTGGAATTGCACTAAATTCTTATTGTTCTTTTCAAAAAATTCAGTTCCCTTTGAATCAATATCTGGTAGGTACATAAGATGTCACAGGAGGTTTTTTCCTATTCTTAGAAGAAGCCATCAACTTAATTTTGAATAGATGACAATTAGTAGACAATTAAAGTATCTCATTTTTAATTTTTATTCTTTTAGATTTTTCTCTTAAGAGGTTATACGCAGTTGCGAGGCGCAAAAACGACGTTTTTTTAGAAATTTTTTTTAGAAACATTATTTATTTTGCAATTACAAATTATGGTTATTTGAATAGATCCTACTTTCAAGAATAAAATAATATGTCGATCATAAAAAAATATTGAAGTGCACCGCTCCTGCAGACGATGTCCCGAACGACCTCCAAAAAAAGGCGCTTGGCGGTGATCTCCATATCGGCGGTTTGGATTATTTGAAATCAAAAAATATGGTCGATTCTTTTAAAGGATAGATTAATGCAGGTATTGAACGAAGGAATAATAAAAATTTTCATTTATGACAAAATGGCGTCTACTTGAAAAAAATTTTTCGTTTTTTACTAAAATTTTCGCTCCAAATTGTTTAAAAAAAATAGTAATAATTTTTATAAACCTTATTCCTTCGTTCAATACCTGATGAATATATTTGAGAAGATTGTGTGAAAATTTGAAACCGATCGGTTCAGCCATTTCTGAGATATCGAGATCACCGACTATGAAAACACCGTTTTGAGATAAACGCGTTTGAAGTTTCAGAAGTAGTTTACACATAGTTAAAAATTTTTTTTTCAACTTACATGGTATAATAAATATTTATCGGATTTACTTCAAATTTTCAGAAAATATACTCAAATATATGTGCATTCCGAAAATGCAAAAAAAATCGATTTTTTGAAATTTCTAACTGCGTATAACCCCTTAATTTAGCATCTTGAACATTTTTAATGCCAATATAGTTTTGATGACATTACCATCTTCCACTCTTTTCTCAATATTAAATATTTCTTAATTTACTTGTATGGAAGATGTATTTTTATAAATATCTCTTTTAAATTCAATCTATATTTTTTCAATTTCCTTATTATTTATTGCATTCAATATCGCATATATATATATAAATTATAACTAGCATATAATATCTATTTAAATATATCAATTTTGCATAATAACATTGATGAAATTAATCTATTTTACGTTCAATATACTATCGTCTCCATCTCTACGTCATTATATATCAATTTATGAATATTATCTGCCCACGTGAATGACTCAGTTGTATGATTTTCTATATCCAGTATCTGTATAAATAGTGTAAAAAAAACTTACACATGTCCCGAGGTTCGTCGTACGTATATATTTTACGAAATCGACGATCGATTATATTTTTAATTAAGTTAAATATCTGCAACTATGTTATTTTTGTAGCTTGTGCGTAATTAAAAATTATGAAAATTTTTAATCAACTATAATTTTATTCGGACAGCTTTTATGTATTGGAAATTTAGATACCATTCATAGTAGTTATCGTAGAATTTTTATAAGGTAATAGATATGTATGTACTTTGTTTATTAATTAATTTCATGAGTGAGGAAGTTAGAATAGTATTTTTATTCAAGAAAATAATTTAAATTATATACAGGAATATTTTTTTATATAATTTTCACACTTATTTTAAAACCCAGATAAGATTATGATTTTACTTATTTTCTAATATTATAAAATTGTTATTTTGTACTTTAACAATTTTGATTTTTATTAATGGATAAAGGACTCTCTTCAAATCTTATATCTCTATTTCATATATTCAAGCATTTCTTCCTGGACCTCCTTATCTATCTACGTTCTCAATCTATAGAAATTGTTATAAATATTGTTTAAACTCGTTTCCTCTTGTATATTTTTCTTTGGAGTTAATTACATCGTTTAATTTTTTTAGTAATTAAAAAAAACATACTAATATATATTTTTAAATATCTTATAGCTAGTTTGTAATTGATACTTGTTCATAAAATTTTCTATGTAATTCTATATAATACATCTTCAGCTTAACTACATTAATTCATTTGACGTTTTTTAATACTCATAACGACAAATTACACATATAGGATACGTCCACAGTATTTTTTAAAAAAAATTCTTTATTACCTAATTATGTTTTTGAAAGATTTGCATACTTGTAATTCACATCGAAACAGAACTTATTTATTTGTAACTATGTTAATTGATACATTAAAAAAAACGATATTGATAGAAACGTACCATGTATTCAATTCGAAAAACGTTCATTTTAATTTTTAGAGATAACTGCAGTTGTAATAATAATAATAATTAGCGGTGTATATTAAAGCACAAACTAGTTTTTTTTTTTTGAGTAATAGATGATCCTATTGTGTCAATATATACACCGATGTGAAAACAACTATCGATAATAAAAACGAAGTTGTTCGAGTCTAATTAAATCTTATAACTTCCAGATCAATTATTTCGATAGTGTATTGACCGAGAATAATTTATTTCTATGCTGGGATTATTTTTAAACTCGAATTTCAATTAACACATGCTATAAAAAATCATATCTGCACACACACATATATATATCGACTGGATATTTTTTTTAAATAATTTTGATTAATGTATTTGATCTCTTTTAACTTAAAAAATTGAAAATCAATCTTAAATATAAAAATAATTAAAATATTTCCAATAATATGAAATAGTGTATGAGAGAAATATAGAAAATGGAAAATAATAATAAAAAAAAGTTATAGATATTGTAATAAGAGAAAATTATTTGATATCGAAATTTAAAAAAAATAATAGTAATTTATAGTTGAAGTTGAAGATATTTTTTTCTTTCAAAGGAGTTCTTAAAAAAATGTTATTTTTTCTAAAAATATATATATAGGATATAGATTCTATTTATTAAAAAATCTGTCAACAGAAAATAAATAACATAAATGTTTAAGAATAAAAATTTAAATAATTATGATATTAAAAACAAGTTTAAAAATATCTCTTAAGAATGTCATATTTATTTTTTTTGTATTCAGAAATGACAATTAATAGTGTATAATAACATTGTATTTTTTTTCATTCTATTGACTGCGTAATTATTCAATTACGAAATTATAAATATTACTCACTAATAATTTTACAACGACGTTTGGATTTAACATAAATCTGTTTGTGTATCTGTTTCTCTCTCCCTCTCTCTTTATATATATATATATATATATATATATATATATATATATATATAAATTTAGGTATGTATGTACTTAAATAGAAGAGGCTGTATTAATTTTCATATTTATATTTGAATCGATTATACAGAATATTTGTATATGGTATTAAAATATGGTAAAGAATTCAAGAAAGGGAAAAACGTCAATCCGTTTATGTTCATAACCATATAAGTTTTCATAAAATATTTAATATGCTTCCATAAATATTTCGTATTCACAAAACGATTTCAATTTAAAATAAGAATATAAAAAATTG
The DNA here is from genome assembly GCA_029203775.1 of Neoneuromus ignobilis. Lineage (NCBI taxonomy): Eukaryota > Metazoa > Arthropoda > Insecta > Megaloptera > Corydalidae > Neoneuromus > Neoneuromus ignobilis. The sequence goes on along the minus strand of CP092096.1, from coordinate 20,109,093 downwards.
AAATGCGAATCATCGTTTTTTATTGTTTAAATATTCATTTCTTTTTTCGAAACGGAAATGACGAAATCATTAATAATAATAAACGCCAATCGGTCATACGTTCTGATTATTAAGTGGCGTTTCCATATAAAAACAAATAAACTTTAAACGTTATCTGCATTTTAATTTTTACATTTGTTCTCAGTTTGTGGAATATTTGCACAATTTATGTGTGGAATGTATGTATGTATGTAGCGACTAGTTGCGTACATGTTAGAATTTCACACTTTCTGGTTACGGCGTGCTTTCATATCGAACGGACGATTTAAATGGTTATAAACGGAGTAGGGCACGATCACAACTGGCGAGAGATGGTCGCTGATATTGACCATAATCGAATTATGGACATTTCTTACCGAGGCTTGTAGAACGAATGACCAGACAATGTGTCTGTTCGTCGACTGAACGTCACAGGACATTTTTATAAATTATTTCAAAACAAACAAACGATACGACACTGTTATTCCTACACAAGGAAATCTTTTTCATTTACTAACACAACTTTTCTAAAAAAAAATGTACACAGTTTTCATATCTTCCATCTATCATTAAACATTTTACTACTACATATTGGTGTTATTCAAGCCATTCACTATATGTGCAATTGCCTCATCAAATATCATTACATCTTCTTAACCAGTTGCGCTGGAATGACGTGCTATGTACGTCAACTGCTATCTGTACCAAATGTCGATAAGACGTACATAGCACGTCGTATGATTTTTGCTAAGTTAAAATAACATCGGAGTTCAGTTAGCAAGTGTCACAGTTCTGTTTTGAAGGCATACAAGTGCTTTTTTGTAGAACTTCATTAATTTTACATATTTTCATTGAATAATAATCAAGTAACTATAAAACACAATACTTTTTTTATTATTATAAAAAACTATTTTATCAAAGAACTATTTTATTTTGATAATAGCGCATCAGAAAATGTTGTACTATTGTGATTTATATAGACTTTTAGGTGATTTTGTACGCAACCTCTTTTTAGATAACTGGTATTCGTCACCAAAACTGTATCGGAAATTACATTTGCAAAAAATTAAAACTATCGGAATAGTCAGATCTAATAGAAAGAATATTCTAAAAGATCTCGCAGCGACAAAATTAAAAACATTTTAAGTTCTTTTAAGATCTTACAATGGTATTTTAGCTGTAAAATGGAAGGAGAAAAAAGATATATATTTACTTTCTTCAAAACATTCCAAAGCAGAAATGATTGTAACAAAAAAGAAAAAATGTAGAAATTATACAGACCAAAATGGAAACATTACAAAACCTAATATAGTTTTAGATTACATTGATGGTATGGGTGGAGTAGACCTGCAAGATAGTTATTTATTATCTTTTCTTTTAATGAAAAAATTTGCAAAAAGTTACAGAAAAATATTCTTTTGTCTAACGGATATGGAATTTTTTAATACCTCTATTCTATTCGGTAAAATAACAAACGTACCAAAACCCAAGAAATACTCCTTTTCAAAAATTATTAATCAATTTGTTAATCAATTTAAGAGTTTTACTATAACGTTAATGTGTGTGTGTCTAAAACTTTATAAAAAAAATGATTTCAAATACTAACTCACTGCGAATTGCTTTGGACGGATTTACCACGCATGCATGTTAATTAATTGCCAGCGCAACTGGTTAATAGTTTTTTTTTTAAATTCTTTAATTGTTTCTTGTCTATGGCTAATTTCATCTTACCCTCACCTCCACCATACTTCATAATTTCATCCTTCCATTTTTATTAGGATCTAATCTTCTTTTTTGATTTTTTTTTGCCTCTTGGTCACCATTCTATAATTATTTTTGCTCATCTATTGTCTATCTTCTTGCTATGTGTTCTGTCCATGCTCATTTCATCAATTTGTTTTATTATATAAATTACTCTTGTCTATTCGCATATATATATATATAGGTATTTTTTTTACGTGATAGAACTTTAAATTGAATCCCTATCGAAAATTCTATCTAATCTAAAAAACACCTTTCTGAGAGTATTTTTTTTTAACTTAGATAGAACTTTCGATAGGGTTTCAATTTAAAATACCATCACGCTTAAAAAAATTCCTATATATATATATATATATATATATATATATATATATATATATATATACATACATAACATATATTCATTCATATGCATATCTCAGCATCTGAATAAGTCAATTGCAAATTGATACTAGTAAAGCAAATGTACATAAATTACACTGCAACCATTACTAATATTTTTAATTAATTATGTTCATAAAACAAACCAGTTTAATATATTGTAATAGTCTGACCAAATCTCTTATTATTACACACGATATTATAAAACATGTTTCTGAAAAAAAATTACCATGAAAACATGTTTTCAACGTTAAGTTACTCATCATACCTGTTCTTTTTATTTCATAGTTAATATTACCTATAGAATATATATATATATATATATATATATATATATATATATATATATATATATATATATGTGCATTTATGTATTGTATGTGTATATAATGTATTTCAGTGGAACGTTCTTTTGAAGAACACAAATACGTACAGAAAATTCTTTTTTGATTTAAAAAAATTACAAATGTTACATTACGTTCAATAAATAATTCTTTCCAAAGATACATTTGTACAGGGTATATTGAATATTATTTTTATGCTTGTTACGTTACGTCGAAATATTCGGTGGGTATTTTGTTGCTCGACTTTTGTACATTTTGAAAATTTTATTTATACGTACATACATATGAATAATTTTTATTTATAAAATGATTTCAATATATCTTTCTTTTTAAACATTAAAAGACTGATATTTTTAAGAAATGTTATTTATATATATATATATATATAGATATATATTTACTTAAGTTGTAAACATATTAGTCAGATTTATTTTTTCTCTAAAAATGTTCATTTTTGTTGCAGGTTAATAGCGTGTGTTTCTTGTAGAAGATTTTTTAAAAAAAGAAATTGTATAATGGAACTGATTCATCATAAAAAGGTGTGTTATTATTATTATTAGTTTATGAAAAGTTGCACATAATAATGTTTTTACTGAATTTGTTAAATATCTTTATATAGTAATAATAATATGTATTTATTTAAATAATTTCTGCATACATTTTTTCATACAATTTTTAATACACTAATTTATCATATATATTTTTTTTTATAAAACTAAGTAATTAATTCAAATAATTTAAATTAATATACGTTTTATGTTTCACATAACATTTATAATTTTAACTATCATAGTTTTCGAAATATTTTCAAATACTTCAATCTTTTACGTACAAATCAAATGCTTGTTATATTTCTATTGACTTCTACTTCATATTTTTTCATTACATTTTTCTATATGTTCGTAATATTTAGTTTAAGATCATCAAAACTTAGGACATTCTAAGCAATATTTCTATAAAAAATTATTTATAATTTTTGATTCTATCAATAATTAAGCAGAATTTGTTATTAGGTTCAAAGTTTCCTGAAATTCTCCAAAACTGAGCTCTATTTTTGACAATTGTTTCTAATATCGTACCAGGCATTCATTTCAATATATTTCTTATATATAAATTTTCTTACACTATATATAGATTTCTTGTTTTTATTGATCACCATTTTCTGGGCTAGATTCTATGTACTTACTAGAATACATTCCCAAATATTTATATTTTTTTACTATTTCTATTTCATCATCTTCGTAATACATTTCCATCAAAGTTCATGGTGGTCTTCTTTTCTTGCTGTATTATCAATCCAATTTAATTTCAAATTCTTCAATTTTGCTTTAACATACATTTTATATATATATATATATATATATATATATATATATATATATATATATATATATATATATATATATATATATATATATATATGTTAGATAGAATATTTCGATAGGATTATATATATATAATATTACATACACACACAAATATACATATAAAAATATTTTATTAGGTTAGATAGAATTTTCGATAGGGATTTAATTTAAAATTTTATCACGCTTAAAAAAACATCTATATATATATATATATATATATAAAGGTCACAAATTCATTCGAGTTCTATAGACGAAAAAGACAACCATAATGTAGATATATCCATTACACGCAACGATGTTAGCCTATGATAATTATTTTCGACACAGTCAATAATATATAATAATATGTTAATAATTAATCTCTTTTGAAATATTTCATTTATGAGTAATGAGACATCATTATAATGACAGAGTAAATACTAATAAAATATTACGAATTTATATCAGTATGCAAATAACGTTTAACAAGAAAAACATATAGTAATTAACATAATGTATTAACATATACACGGTATTTTTATAAAACGAAAATATTAGAAACGAATAAATATGTGTTTGTTTCCGACTAATCCGCGAATGTTGATCAGTAAGACTTTTACATTTTTTAAATTTTTTTTTAAATAAAATATCGTTAATGTTAAATGTATAGAGATATTTTTATAATTGTATATAATTTAATATTTCGTTTCATGTTGTCGTTTATATTTTTTGACAAACATTAAGTAAATGTAATTAAATCAAACAATGATTAGTAACTTTTAAATAAAAATTAGTTTTTAAATTTCATAAAAATCCATAGGTTTTTATTTTTAATTCTGTAACTGCTAACAAAATATTTAGGTATATTATTATAAAACGTATTATTATAAAGTATTGCACGAAGATTTTAAAATTGTTTCTTCATTAAGTGAATTCAAGTTTTTGTTAAAGAGGAGTGGCATTTAATTTTGATTTAGTCTTTCTCTCTCTCTGTATATATATATATATATATATATATATATATATATATATATATATATAAACATGTTTTTTTCTTAAAACTAAATACCAATACTCAATCAAGACAAACGTATTCAATAAATATTACCTGAAAAATAAACACACAGTACTGAAAAAAAAACCATACAGCGCAACCGTTCATAATCTTCAATCAATACCATCGTTAAAATTTTTCAATAAACTGTCAATAAAATGTGAATAACCTTTTAGTTGGATCTTATGCAATCAAATATAATATATACAATGGATTGAACGAAGACATGGGCCGCGCAACGGCCATCCGTAGACTAAATTCATTCAGCGGTCAATAACATAATAAAATATTTAATAATATTCCGAAAGAGGATAGAATATATCATATTGCCAAATCAAACACTATTCAGAATAGTAATTAAACAATAGCGGGTATGATAAAACGTATGTATACTTTCGAGATACCATTCTTTGCAAAACTTTTGTCTAACAACAACGATATTTATTTCTCTATACATACATATGCATATATATATATATATATATATATATATATATATATATATATATATATATATATATATATATTTGTCGTCGTCCGTTATACTTGTTATATGATTTATCATTTTGTATTTTAAACGTAGAAAGGTCGATGAAATTTCTTTATTGACCTAGAATTAGAGCACCGCATTCCAAAGCGGTTTGGTAATGAATTTTAAATGTGTATACAGTATTATTTGCCTCGGTGTAATTTATTTTTCGAAAAATGTATATGTATAATTTATGACATCTGACAAATAAAATGACAGAATTGTGTATATTTTGAACCAAATAATGGTGGTGGTCCGTTTTTGTTGTTAGTCCGATTTGCTGCACGTATAAAGGGAATAAGGAGAAAAAAATCATTTTTTTATACATAGTATATGGCACACAACTAGAAATGTAGACCTAATGCTAGACATGTACACAATAAAAGAATTTGTAAGAAATTCGCTTCCGAGAAATTTGTCATTCGAATATACGTTGCCATAAATTTACTAGTTTCTTAACAGAGTGTGTGTACGTGCGTGTGTTTTTATTTTTAATTTTTATGAGACCAGTTCGGTCTTGATTTCAAATCTAATTAGAATGGATAATATCCTCAACTTGAAATCAATTCATTATCTGTGAATCATCACAGATTATTTGTTATTTTTAGAAAATTACGAAATTATTATCACTTCTATTAACTGTATTTATATTAGAAAATTAGATTTATTAAGGGGGGTTATACGCACTTGCGAGGCGCAAAAAAGACGTTTTTTTAGAAACAGTATTTATTTTGCAATTACAAATTATGGTTATTTGAATAGATCCTACTTTCAAGAATAAAATAATATGTCGATCATAAAAAAATATTGAAGTGCACCGCTCCTGCAGACGATGTCCCGAACGACCTCCAAAAAAAGGCGCTTGGCGGTGATCTCCATATCGGCGGTTTGGATTATTTGAAATCAAAAAATATGGTCAATTCTTTTAAAGGATAGATTAATGCAGGTATTGAACGAAGGAATAATAAAAATTTTCATTTTTGACAAAATGGCATCTACTTGAAAAAATTTTTTCGTTTTTTACTAAAATTTTCGCTCCAAATTGTTTAAAAAAAAATAGTAATAATTTTTGTAAACTTTATTCCTTCGTTCCATACCTGAGGAATATATTTGAGAAGATTGTGTGAAAATTTGAGACCGATCGGTTCAGCCATTTCTGAGATATCGAGATCACCGACTATGAAAACACCGTTTTGAGATAAACGCGTTTGAAGTTTCGGAAGTAGTTTACACATAGTTAAATTTTTTTTACAAATTCAGGTGTGTGTCCGAAAATATTTATCGGATTTACTTCAAATTTTCAGAGAATATACTCAAATATATGTGCATTCCGAAAATGCAAAAAAAGTCGATTTTTTGAAATTTCTAACTGCGTATAACCCCTTAACACTTTGTTTATATCTTCAAATTATCATTAAAGATTTCAAATAGATGTTGAAAGATACTTTCTCTTTAATACAAATAAATCACTCACTCTAACGAAATTTTATAAAAATATACGATAATCAATCTTATTTAGATTTTATAACTCAACAATTTGCAGATTGACAAAGTAAACAATAAATAATTATTGAAAATTATTATCAAATCACATAGTGTCAGACTGAATAATTCATTTATGCTAAAGTGATTTTGCCACAAAACTAAATCACAAATATACAAATAACATCATCTTTGTTCTGAAATACAAATGCTAATTTTTATAATTTTCTCTTACTCCTATAATTCTTTTATACATAACTATATTATTAACGTTCATATGATTAGTGATGAGGATAGTTTTATATTTTTTTGGAGTTAAACCTACAACATCAAAATTTAATTCTGTATATATATATATATATATATATATATATATATATATATATATATATAATTGTAAAACTCGTTTGACCTTTAATCCAACCCATTCGATTCAATTCAAGTTTCTGGAATACTACTGACTTATAATTCCATTCTTCGAAACATACAATTAAATTCCTTTTTCACGCCATGTAAAATAACAAAAAGGACATATTTTAAAAATTTAAAACAAGTTTGTAAAAAATCTTTCTTTGACAATCGTATTGTGGTATTGGATTTCTTACAGAGTGTTTGTTAGAAATATGTAAAAAAAAATTATAACGAATTGATATCAATAAGCGATTTTCAATCCATGTATACAATTATATATGTATTAGTATATTTATACGACGTAGTTTATTGACTAGTGAATAAAGTTATATTTTATAGAATTACATATTAACTATAATTGAATAAAAAGAAACCGGATATTTTATACATAACTTTGTATAACGTCGCAAGTAATTTATAGAAAAATATTGCTGAGAAAATAAATTAAATTTACAGTCACTAGAAGTCGATCAACTTATATATATATATATATATATATATATATATATATATATATATATATATATATATATATATATATAATAAAGAATAACATGTATACGTATATAAAAATTTCACACACACGTATTTATAACTAACTGTATGCTATTTACTATAAATATTTATTACTATGTATAATAATTAATACTAGGCTAACTGTAAATTTTTTTTATGAATTTATTACCAAATCTCAATATTTTAAGGAAAGTAGATCAGTTTTTTGAACAGTGTATAACTAGTTTTTCAACATTTATTTCACTATATACATATATAAAGTTAAGTGCAATAAGGTTTTAACATAAAAATGAAGTTCACATAACCTGGAGCGTTTTATATCTTGAACGTATAATTTCTAATAATATGCAAAAATTCAGGTCGATTAATTTGGAGATTTGGTCTGAAATTGAAATAAGAATATATATATATATATATATATATATATATATATATATATATATATTGATAATACAGATGCTATAATTAATATTTTTTGGATAGAGTAGGATGAATAGATAACAGATAACATTTCGTCGATTAACAGGTACTTTTAATGAAATCATTTCCATACTGTTATACTTTTTCCAATTAATTTTATTTATATTAAATTATAAGTGTCGAGGAGCATTGGACTTTAATAAAATGTCATTATAAACAACACAACCATCCACAAAAAAATATTCTACAATACCAGGAGGCTCTACCCCTTAATTGCTTCACTTGTCGATTTCCAAATTTGCTTTTATTTGACATTAGAAATAAGTTATGAAAAATAAAATATTTAGAAAACTGATTATAATATTTAATAACAATACAATTAAAATTTATTTTGTTCGAAAATCTATCTGAAAAAATTGTCAAAATTTTTTTTAATTTTTATATTTCATAAAAGTGATTCTCGGAACAGCAGTTTGGGAAAGTTCGAAAACGAAATTTTCACATCTACATGGAGATGGAGTATCATTCTTTTTTAAATGGTGTAATTCCATTTAGAATTTTTTTTTATATTAATGAATCGAAGAAAACCAATAATACTGCTTACATTATACATATCAAATTGTGAAATTCAACCCTTAAATTCCTATGACTTAATATTTTAGAATCTACCGAATGTTTTTAATATTGAAACCAAGTTAATGTAATTTATTGTTGATTCATTATAAGGAACTTTATTAAAAAAAAACTTAGAGAATCTAAAAATTTTAGATTTGTCTGATCGGCCGACACATTTCGTAAAATTTATTGAGATATTAAACTCATATTGTTTGGATATAAAATATTCAGTTTGCAATACAGGATTCTTTAATAGAATGTACATAGTTTCATTTCAAAAAAAATCTGTCTCCAGATTGATTTATCTTAAACAGATGTACTATTATTGTATGTATTTGTATTATATCTTAAAATATTGTTATATAAAATTAATTTAAGATTACAATTTTAAGATCAGTTTCAAACACTAAATTACAATTTAGTTTTTTACATTATATATATATATATATATATATATATATATATATATATATATATATATATATATTTATATGTTTATATCCATTAAGTAGTAATAATAAATTACAGTAAATATTTTTTTAATTATACTCGGTTATTTACTATTCATATAATCCAGCTGCTGCAAATTAAATATAAAAGTATATATTTATACAATACTTAAATTCTTTTAAAATTTACAATATGTTCCTGTTTTTATACATACATACACACATACACACACACACACACACACATATATATATATATATTTAAAAAATAATTGTTTAACGTTCGAGTTTTAAGTATTAAAATGAAATATTTAGAGCGAGTTTAGAAACTCTTGTCAGCTATATATATATATATATATATATATATATATATATATATATATATATATATATATATATATATATATATATTTATAAAGATATTAAGAAAGTATATAAGTGTATTGTAGAGCATAATTAACTACTAGTATGACAGGGTAATAATTAACAAGTGCAAATGTTGTCTTGTATATAGATATATACAATATTTATATATATATATATATATATATATATATATATATAAATGTGTGTGTATGTATACTTAAAGAATATTTCGTACACAATAACATATTTTAATTTATACGACCGTCCGAAAATTTTCAGTACAATCGGTTGATGTCTGGATATGTTCATTTATAACACTAATCTATTTTAAAAAGAACTATGTTACAAATTAACAAAAAAACTCGAGGTCTGACATTGGATCATCGATATTAGTCTAATCTATGACTCAGCAACGTTTTAAGGAACATATCTCGTTATGTCGGACTGTTGTTCAAATCTCATTAGGTTATACATTAGCCTTTTATATGAGATATAATGATATAGATTAGAGAATCATTTTTCTTAAATTAATTCATGCGAGCTTAATGCATTATTTATCCGCTATCAATTATTGTTTCACGTACGTCGATGTTAAAAGTATCTTCCTTTTTTATTACGAATAGGTATTCGGAAATTCGGCTCAATTTTTGATAGAGGTTAATTATCGAGGAGACTGGACGATTGGGTTCAGGCAGACAATGCAGCTTTCATCGATTTTTTTTTTGATTAGTATTTTTTGAGAACACTTGATTCAGACAATTATTTTTTTTAAACCGTAATTAATTTTCAATCGAAAAATTAAACCAGTAGTGAAGATAAGTATAGAATATTTTACTAAATTGTGATTTTTTATTCTTGAATTGTTCATTTTCTCTCAAGATTCGAGGTATCACATTAAATTGTTTTAAACAAATATATATTTATATGTATAATATAAATATAGAGTATATTTTAAAATAAAATAATAAAACCGACTTTTTTTATAAAATTCGAAGAAAAATTTAATATTAAAAAAAAATATTATAAAATATAAATCTATTTAAGAACGTTTCTTTTTCTATTTGAACATAAAATAAATGTTTCTATTGTAAATTATTTTAAAATCATTTTTTAATAAATGTTTTCAACATCAAACAGTTAAGATAAATCTGATATAAAACAAATATAAAAACCGTGTATTGAATAAACCAATATGGTAACGAAAACACTTTATTCTAATATTTATTTCTGTTCATCTTGCTACTAAAACGTTCAAAGACCAAACACGTATTATAAAAAGTGTTGGTTTTGGACGACAGCAATTCATGCATATCAGTGATTCGCGCATTACTAGTAAAATACATTTAAACTAATTATAAAACTACACAAGACGATCACTCTGACAAGAATACTCAACATAGTGGTTCCAGTCCGGTAGCTACATATACATAAAATCTTGTTCCGTTGGAGGTCCAACACTCAACACATATTATCAGGAAGCGGTCGAGTGTGCCATACCGCCTCAGCACGCGATACAGAAACGGACCATAGATTTCATTTTATCTGGATATGGCATCTCGGACGATACACACACCTCTGTAGGTGTGAAAAGAACAAAAAATAAAACTAGTACAGACATCTTTCTACAAAGATCTGAAATTCGATCGTACAACAATTTCTATATTCTCTACTGTACGTTGTCAATAAATGTTGTATTAGAAGAATTTATTATTGAAAAAAGATAATGAGATTAGTATATTCAATTATGACATTTTTATAAACATATAAAAAACCGTCATGTATCTATAAAAAGACATAACATCTTTTATAGTAAAAAATACAATACTGATTTCACAGTTCAGTGAAATTGAAATTGTCGCTTGTTATAGTTCGGTTTTCCAACAAGATTCTCGTTAAGAACATTAACTCGTTTCGTGTATTTTATTTCATTGCAGTAAAAACAGATCAGTGTTTTACGAAATTAAATAAGATGTGGACGGTTTTTACACATTCCAATTATATGTATGTATATAGTTTCAGTTGTGGTCGCGAGACGAATCTGTTTTTTTGTCATTAATAGCAAACACTATAATGTAGTGGTTTGGTTAATCGAAACGTAACAAAAACATCATGTTTTGCTTGACATAACAATTCACTAATGTTCTATAATTGAATATGTCAATTGAAGTGTATAATAAATTGTATTAAATAGCAATTAAATTACAATTATTGATATTTTAAATAATGTATATAAAGTTGCAATTATTTACAGTAAAGTAATATAATTGAATACTTCAAATTTTATTTATTTGTTTCAAATAAATGGCGATGGGATAATTGAATTCTTATCATGAAAAAATTATACAAAAAATAAGTCATTGAAAAAAAATTAACAAATTTATATATTTCTTAAAAAAAGTACTTATTTTAAACTGTTCTGTGTTTATATTTCTATATTTTTAACTAGGATAATAATTTTATATATTTTGTAGATATTTGTATATTATTTCAAACGTATATTTTATATATCATCATCATACAAACCCATATTAGCCCACTGCTGGATGAAAACCTCATCTTTATAAATGTTTTACCAAGATTCTTCCATTGTTCTTGTTTATGGATAATATCATCATTTCATCCCTCTATATTTAATAGATTCTCTTCTTTAGTCTCTTAATTCTATAATTGTTTTTGTCAATCTATTATCTTCTCTTCTTGCCAATATATAGAGTTTTCCGATAAGCGCTTTAGAAGAAATGGAAATAAAACAAAAAGTATTTAATTAATTAGTTATTTATTGTTTTCATTTCTTAGCATAATCTATGGCAGAGCTGTCCAAACTGCGGCCCGCGAAGGGGCTTTATACGATTTTTTTAAATTATTACCAGAAGGAAAGTATCCTAAATTGCGAGACTTTGGTCTTAGAATAGGGCCAATGCTCGGCAGTACTTATCTTTGTGAAAGTACCTTTTCAACAATGAAATTTATAAAATCTAAATATAGAAGTTCCATGATGGACAAATCATTATCAAATTTACTGCGTTTGGCTACTACAAACATTGAAATTGATATATATGCAAAATTTCATTGAAATACACAATTTTGTTAATATTGTCTAATATTTCAATAAAACATAGTTAAACAGCAATAAATGGGGTGCATAAATTTATTTTCGTATTGCGGCCCTTGGGTTCCTATAGGTTGGACAGCCCTGATCTATGGCATTAATTATGGAATATAATTTCACTCGTATGACCACCAGGACTTCACTTGACATAGTTCATTCGTTTAGTCCAATTTTAGTCACTCTTTCATATAATTGTGATTCAATTTCATGAATTACACGTTCATTGTCTATTTTTAATACTTATGTTATTTGTGGTTTATCAACATAAACAATGATTTCACATAACCCCACAGAAAATAATCCAATGGAATTAGATCATTTGATCTTGGTGAACAATTTTGATGGATCCATTTTGTGAAATAATGGATTTATTAAACTTTTATTTCAATAAGTTCATTGAAGTTTTTTACAATTTCTAAATGTTGTTGAAGTATTAAACGTTCCATGATAATTTGTCAAACTAACTGAGTTGAGATGTAAAAATGAAATTAAAAAAATTCAAACATAGCTGCCACAAACTGTTAAAGTACTGACAATCTTATTGAAAAATTATATATATATGTATATCACGAGCTTCAATTTATTCAATTTTCATTTACTTTCTATTAATCTTGAAAAAGCATGAAATTTATAATTCACCGACACCCTCAAAATTCACTGTTGAGGTTCTTCGAAAGATTCATCTTTTGCAATGTTATACGTATAAACCATATCCATGCAGATTTGATCTATACACTTCACACACACACATCTAGAAATCGAATAAATACACACATGTAATTATTATTCTGCTACACGTTCGATCGAGATGGAAACTTGTACATTTGCATCCGGCACATAGGTCTGTCTCTTTTGCGCGCACGCGCCACCATAATGCCGCTACCGTAAATTCCACAAATTATTTCGATTGAAATTAACATTTTATGTGACACTTATATGTGATTGCATAGGTATACGGTGTGACTTTTCGATTTATAACTTTATCATATCAATAGTGATATATGTTCTATACTTTTATATTTTTATTTGTACGGCCGTGTCAATATTTTCACATTAAATACGAATTTATATCCTTAATGCTCTTTTATGGGATTATTTGAACACACATACACAGACACACATTATATATACATACATATATGGGTGTTTTTTTTTCGTGAAATTTAATTAATATCGATATTTATTATAATTGTAATAATTTAATATGTAGTGAAATATTTTGGCTGGCTCACGTAGGCCGCCAAGGTTGAAATTTACATACATCAAATGAAATTATGACAGTAAATAATTAGTTGCATTGTTCGTTTTCATGTTTCGAATTCGGTTGATTATTAAGTTGTAAACGTATACGGAATATTTTCAGTACGAAATTCAATTCTTCTATTCGTAGAGTGGGTTTTATCATAAATACATACATACATACATACATGCATACGTACAAAAATATCTGTCAAATTGCGTTTTCATCTATTGTATGCTTTTTCAACGAATATATTAAGACGTGGATATTTTTATTATAATACAGAATTTGTCATGGATAATAAATGTTGTATAAAGAGATCGATGTTTCGTTCGTTTCTATTTTCTGCTTGAATTATCTATAATAAATTTCTTCAACAACTGGCCGTTCTGTAATTTCGTGAGAAATCATCTATAAGTTCTAAAAATATAAAATGATTCATTGTTTATTTTTAAATATTTCTATAATTGTTTAGTTGGGTGTCGAGTTTACATTTTTTCAAACTTTTTTTTTAACAACAGATAAAAAATACAATTTACGTTGAATAACATAAAATAATAATAGTATATAAATATAGAACGTTATTAAAATTTGAAATAAATATAAAATAACATGTTTTTATATGATAACAACCGACATATAACAAATAATATATTCACACGTCAAGCCACACCTAAAATTTGGCGATGATTCAACATCTTTCTAGTTTCTTCAAAATTTTATACAAAAAAAATTATACGATGTATGTACATTTTAGAAAACAAGATGATTCAAAAAAACGACGAGATGATTTATTATAAAAATATCTATTCTTGTTGTTATTACAATGTTAATCTCTGCTTTAAAACGTTATTTTTTTTTTAAAAAAAATATTTATTTCAAATGTTCATTTTTCTATAATTATCTATTAATTACTTTATTCAGAATTATATTTGTTTTATTTTCTGGAACGCAATTTTATAAGGTTTTCATTTTATGATAATAAATTATTATAAAACTCTTTGAATGTGTTGTAAAATCAAGAAATTAAAAAAGACAATACTGACTAGAATAAGTGTTTAAGATATTTAACTGGAAATCTAAAAAAATAAAATGAGATATGTACTTAGTCATCTAAGAATTATTAATGAAGTTATTATTTATAAATAAGTTCAAATAAATTCAAAAAGTTAGAAAAATTATGTGGTTAAAATAAATGAACGAATTGATTTTATGATGGATCATAATAATACAAAAGTAATGTTTAATGGATTTCCAGAGAGAAGAAAAAATTAATTTAATGGAGTAGAAATAAAAGAAGTTACAAACTATATCTGTTTGAGGCAACTTATTAATACAAAAAAAAATGTAGATGAAATAAAAAAGTGAATAAAAATGAAATGGTGTCAATTGAAAAGAAATTGTTAAATTATAAACTCCACTATTCTCCTGTTTGAAGAAATATATCGTATTTGTTCTCATTTATAGCAATCAGGATTAAGGCCTTAAATTTTTATAAAAAGAAATCATTGTTGGAAGTCAGCAGACATAAAAAGACATAATTGAATAGAGACATGCGAAAATTCTATAGTGTAAGATAAGAGGAATGATATTGGATCATTGGATGAAGAAAGTCCTAGGACAGACCTTTATTCAGTAGTGAATAGAAAGAGACCGATATAAATAAATATCATCATCTAGATGAAGTCCTATCCCAAAATTTTCCACCTTAACTGATCCAATACTTTTTTCATTCCACCTTGATGAACTTCCTGATATTTCTATCACATCTATCAATGGGTCTCTTTTCAGAGCTTCGTTTATATCTTGGTTCCCTATCAAATGTATAAATATAATGCATTATTTTAATTAAATATATAAATCATTATTAGAAGCAAATATTAGTGTTAATCTGAAAAAAACACGTTTCAGATCCAATTAATATAGGTTTTAGCAACAAATTAACAGTTCAATAATTTTTAAGTAATAAATAAAGATTTCAACAACTTATAAATATATTTATAACGGTTTAATAATAATCTAGAACGATTTATTTTCTCTAATCTGTTTTTAAAAACACTATCCAAAAACCGATCAGAATGAAAAATATAAAATTTCATTATTAACTAAATACAAATACGAATTAATTTAATATTTAATTCCGAGTAGACTGAGTTACGCTACTTAGATTTGAAATTAATTACGTTAGTATATCAATAAAAATATTAAGATAATATGTTTATGGCGTGTAAAAATCGTTCTGAATTTCTAGATAGTTAATGCAGGAGGCATTTTTCGTAGTAATTAAGTCTATTATTACAGATAATTCGAAACTAAATTATATTTTATATATGTGAATAATTTCGAAAGAACAGATAATATATTATTAATGAAATTAAACTTGTGTTTGCTGTGCATTAGTCATTAATTCAAAGTACGTACTGGGTCACTGAGTTGCTCTTTTACTGTCTTTGTTTTTATTGTTTATTATATTTAGGTTGTTTGAGAAATGGAAGGTTAACATTTCAATATTGTTAATTTTGAAAGTTGTTAAATAAAATATATACATATATAATGTAATATAATTGTTTATTTAATACAAGTTGAAATTCGATTTTATAATCGACTAGTTATTTTGTTGTGTTTAAACTGTTCTGTCATATCTCAATCTGAATATAATTTAATATACACTGACGCACATAAGTCATGGCACACGTGGGTAACATAAACGTTTTATGGAATAATTCAATGGAGTCGTTAAATTAAAAAAAAATTAATTGAAAATAAATATAATATTCTTTATATATTTTTTCAATTAAATATTTTTTTTAACTTAATAACCATTGAATTATATCAATAAATTGCTTGTTACCCATATGTGCCATGACTTATGTGCGTCAGTGTATGTATGTAAATACATATACAAACATATATACATATACATATGTATGTATAAAGACGAGTATACAAGTTAAATAGATATGTACATATATTATATAAGTTAGATAAAAAAATATTAGATTGTGTCATATGAAATGTCATTTTAAAGGTAAAAGAAATTTGAAAATTTACAAAAATGACATTTTTGTTCATTTCCATGCCGTCCATTTTATTTAAAAAATTAATATTCTGATAAGTCAAAAATGTTTTTTTTAAAAATTTTTGTTACAAATTATTCCAATGTACTATTAACATCCTGTTGATTTAAAAATAATCTAGGAGATTCCTGAAAATCAGTGAGATGATAAGTCAGAAGAATATATGGGTATGCAACAAAATTTCATATCTCAGCTGTAAATGTTTTTGTACTGCAATTTGATAAGTGGTCTTGTTTCGAGTTATCATGCAAAATGAAAGACATGATTGCTTCTGGAGTTATTTCTAATGCTTTAAATTTCTGATAATAACTTCCTGCACTGATTATTTAATTTGGCTGTTGAAAAAATAATGAATTATCGTTTCTACTGTTTGATATCTGTTACTAAATAAAATTGATTTTGGAACATACATATTTATAACTCTTGATTTGAAGTCACTGTTTTGCTTTTTATGATTATCATACAAAAAAATTTACTCTTCATCACAAGTGATAATGTGTCTCGAAAACGAGTTCTTATCGTTTTTCCATATGATAAAGCTTTTGTATTTTGAGGATGGGAGTTTCACCATCCAACTGTCGATTAATTAAAGTAAAAGATTATATGTTTTTTAAATTGTACAATAGTTTATCCAAACTTGATCAAAAATAATAACGATTCACTGTTTTTCGATTAAGATTTCGTCTAAATTTTCAAACGTAGATAATTGAAATAAAAGTTCATAATGATAACCTGTTGTAAACAATTAACGAGAAACTTGATAATACTATATTTGAAAAATACTGATATATAAGAATGCCTTATCGATGATAGGAATTTTGCAGTGTACTGTAATTTGTTATAAAAATATCATGAAACTTGATGTGTTCGCGTATGTTTTAAAACGATTAAACTATGTTGGTTCAGCAAAAAAATATATTTAGTGTCTGATTTCATAAACGCAATGTTTATTAATAATTATACGTACTTATATATATATATATATATATATATATATATATATATATATATATATATTTGTATGTATATATGTATGTGTGTGTGTGTGTTGTTTACGCGTATATAAATCATAAATACCACAATACCTTCTTAGAAAAAATATATTAATTTTAATATTCTAGAATTTTGAACGCTCCGTGAACATAACCCGAAAAGATTCCAATTTACACCCTATTCTTTAACCCCTTTTCGGCTTGACGACATGTGTACGAAAACGAAAAAAAAATCGAACAACAAATCGGTTATCGTTCGTTTTTAAAAACAATAACTTTTTTAATAGCGTCTGCAAAACTGCAGAAGTCATAAAATGTAAAAATTGAAATCGTTGCATTTTTATGTTAACAATTCTGGCAAAGCGGTGAGAAGACAGAGAGATATTGACTGGTGGTTATACAGTGCGTTCGATTAGCAATGAACAGCGCGAATTTCGACGCAAATTCGTGTATTCGTCGGTTATTTTAAATATGAATTTCGTTTAAATGTTCTATACCGTCTATGTATTTTTTTTAAATAAAATCAATTGGCATGAGTCAGGTGACACTCTGTCAAATGATAAGAAACAAAAAATCATTTGCATCAAAATAGAATCTTAAAAATTAAAATACTCGATAAATATAAATTCTTATGTATAATTTTTATACGTATAATTGAACTCTATATAACGTTTAATTAATAATAATTTATATATACATATGTATATAAGTTAATATCATGAATGAATAATTTTTATTCACACTTAATACATATTTATTGCTTTAATATTTGTCACATGGTTATTAATCTATGTGTTTAATAAAAAAATGTTTAATAAAAAGAACATGTGATGAAAGAGCTCGAATTAATTTGATGTCAGAGTTCAACTAAACACATCTTATTCATTAAATTCATCGATGTTAGATTGATAAATTCCAGTCGACTTAATTTCGCCAGTTTTACGATCCTAGTTTTCAATTTATTTTAAAAAAAAAATAAATAAACAGAAATGATGTGTCTTAGTTATGTATGTATGTACATACATATGTATGTATATGAAATATTATCAAAAAATATTTATGTGTGTGCATAAGTATATAATTTTTACTACGAATTTTATGAATTTTTTTGTTGATTTTTAAACATTTAATCAGAAGTATTAGCCTCTGTCTATCCACTATTAGATCAAATCCTTCAAAATTTCCTAATCTCAACAATCCAATACTTTAGTGACAAATTTTCTTACATTTCTAGTTCATTTATCCAATTTTTCTCTATTCCAATTCTCTTCTTAAGGTGGTTGGTCATAGTCTTACAGGGACGCGGGGTAAGGAGTAGTGGTCTACACTTTTGTATGGGCTAAAATAATGATTGCCAACTGCAATTAAATAATTCTGTATAGTATACATGGTAATGAACACGCGCATCGTATGTGTCACGTGCCTACAGTACTGAGCCGTGATTCGTTCTGACTGTAAAGGTCGTACTGATTGTAACTTTAAAATCATTCATTTACAATTCTTTTTCAACTAAAACGGCGTTGTGAAGATGTTTTACTCGAGTGATAATACTATTAAAAATATAAGCTTTACAATAAAACATCTTTTAAAAAATTCTTGGCATTTTTTAGTGGAGTTTCAATGACTTAAGTTTCAATTTATACCACACCGCCATAAGAGCCCATTGTTTTAAGACACAATTTTCATGTTTTAATTTTTCTAAAACGGGATGGAGAAAAATTTCAAAAAAATTCTTGAAGAATTTGATCATTATTATGATCATTACATTCAAATTTTAGACTAATCTTATCATATTTTTTAACAGACCAACCTCCTTAATTAATTCATTAAGTTCTCTTCTTGTCTCTACGTGTTATTTCTAAAATGAATTTTTCTATGCTTTTCTATATCATCTGGAATGGATGAATTATTCTGGTGTTTAAGATACATGTTTCACTACTATAAGGAGAAATAAGTTGAACATATTGATCAATTACTTTTTTTAACATATAAAAATAATTATTTATATATTGTCAATAAATTACATTTAACCCTCTTACTGCAGATGGGCCGATTTATCGACCCAGTTAGCTTGTTAGAATATACATAGAAATTTTGGTCAGCAGTACAAGGGTTAAGAAATAAAGGACACGAGATAAATTAAAAAAGACTACAAGTTACTCTCGATTACAGTGTTACATTTACAAACCTGAAAATAATAACATCATAAAATCACTGATAACCTTCCATATAAATATCTATTATTCTTACTGAACTGTACATTTGTTTATTTAATTTCAATCTGACTTGATATGGCCGAGAGACGAACAATAAGTTTCTATAATATGTACACTGGTCGCAGATTGGTTATCCTCGACATACAGTAATATAATAATACAAATTAAACCACTCTGAAAAGTAAAATTAAAAAAAAAAAACGATATGCGCACAACACAACTCTTAATATTGCCATATGTATCACGTACTTCATGTGTGTATAAAACGATTAAAAGTTTATTTAATTGCATGCTAGTTTCATTGTTGCAACATATATGTATAGAATTTTATGAAATTGTGAAGTGTTTTTTTTTTTTAATTATATATTTCATTCTAAATACTTATTTATAAATAATCTTTATGTGAAAATATGGTCATCCAAATGTAACGCCTAGATTTGTGTTTTATTAAAAAGAAACAGAATGGTGTATAGGGAAACATGTGTATAGTTTCTTTCATTTCCTTCTAATAAAATCCAGATCTAGGCGTCACATTTGGATGGCCATATATCTATAAGAAACTCGTATACAATTTTCATTTGTAACAAGTCTGTATATTTAAAACTATTAAATCAGATTGCTATATAGAAATTGCACTTACGTACAGTGTAGTAAGTGCGATTCTGTATCAAACATTCACAGTTTAGTCTATATTTCATATAGATAAATTTACACGTAACAGATGTAATTACGTTCTAATTAAAATGTTGCGATTTAAACGAAAAATAATTGTAGTTTCGGCGGCAGGGGTGCCTATAAATTAATTTAAATGTGAATGTTTACAACAGCGAGA
This sequence comes from Neoneuromus ignobilis, assembly GCA_029203775.1. Classification (NCBI taxonomy): domain Eukaryota; kingdom Metazoa; phylum Arthropoda; class Insecta; order Megaloptera; family Corydalidae; genus Neoneuromus; species Neoneuromus ignobilis. The sequence goes on along the minus strand of CP092096.1, from coordinate 20,087,935 downwards.
CCAATTTATCCTAATTGACCTGTTGTGGAACATAAACAAATATGTAATCGGAAAATATACAAATATGCTCTCTTCGAGATAGATGTGTAACAGATTAAGATTCTGTCTTCGGTCAAGCATGACCAAGTTTGACAGATATTAACATACATTCACACGTCCATTCATTCATTTATCCATCTATATATACATACATATATATATATATATATATATATATATATATATATATATATATATATATCTATATATGTATGTATGAGCATACATATGTTTAAATTATAACAACAATGTGGCTTAAATATGAACGTTTGAATATTTGAGGTTATAATTTTTAAAAAAGAAAACTTTCCTAATATAGACGATCTACAAAAAGCTCTAAAATAATTATGGTATAAAATCGAGCTAACATTATATATTTAATTATAATTTATTCTAGAGTGTATAAAAATATTCATGCTTTTATAAAAATAAGATTGTTCTTTTTGATTAGCATTAGGTTTACTTTAGTTAATTGGAGAACAAATGATAGTCATGTATTTTACAATGTAATTAATTAATTTTATATATATATATATATATATATATATGTATATGTATGTATGTATGTCTATGTACATACAAACATATATAAAATTCTTACTATATGATAAAAAAGTATGTTTCTAAATCTTATGTCTAGATCTAATCTATGATTACAAACTACGAATGAGTCCATGTTAATCATTCCAGTACTAGAAATTAGCATACAGCATTTATATTTAATACACGAGAAGAGGAAAAAAAACATCCGTATTTAAATAATTTCTATGTTGGGGTTGTGTAAATATTAGACGGACACAAAATGCTGTTTTGAAATTTAAAAAATTCAATTTACGTTCGAAACGTATCATATTAGTTAATTTATTCCATCCACCAGTTTTTAACTAAATCAGTGATGTAAGAATAATGAATATATAATTTAGTAGATTATTTATAGAGTGTTTTAATTTTGATTATGGTTTTCGAACGAATTCGTTTCAACTCGACCGATCAATCGAATGTGTTTTTAACGATGTCAGTTTCGAGTATTTATTTTTTTATGTATATATTTTAAATTATTTATTTATTATATCATCAACGAAAATAGGTGTTTCGGCGTTTGTTCGCAGAATTTGTTTATTCTAGAAAAGATAAGAAATATATTAATTCGATATTGTGAATAAAAATAAATCTGCTGGATTTTTTTTTTATACAAAAAATATGTTGTGGTGTTTTGTTGGTTTTGTACTATTATCGTTATGTCTTTATTTAGTCAGCGGTTTTATTAAAAAAAGTGTTAAATATAATTGAAAAAAAGAAATAATATTCCTGTAGAATGTTGTTTTAATCTTAATATATTCTAATTGATACTTGTAACATCTTACATCACCTATTTTGAATAAAGATGATCATTATTCACCATTTGTTTGATATTGTAACTAATTATTTTTTTACCAATGAATCACTCACATCACAAGATTTTATAAAAAAAAGTCCATTGTTTATTTATTCATTATCACGAATTTCAATAGGCATAAAGTTAAAATAAAATTCAAACGATTAATAAAAAAAATTGAACAATAAACAATTATTAAACACTTATTAACTCTTTAGAGCAGGGCTGTCTAACCTCTAGGAACCCAAGGGCCGCAATACGACAATAAAAATTATCCGCGGGCCGCACCCAAAATAAAAAAATATTTATTACTGTTTAACTATGTTTTATTGAAATATTAGACAATATTAACAAAATTGTGTATTTCAATGAGAATTTTGCGGTAACTCTGATTCCTCTACTAATGTAGCTATATCAATTTCAATGTTTGTAGTAGCCAAACGCAGTAAATTTGATAACGATTTGTCCGTCATGGAACTTCTATATTTAGATTTTATAAATTTCATTGTTGAAAAGGTACTTTCACAAAGATAAGTACTGCCGAGCATTGACCCCATTCTAAGACCAAAGTCTCGCAATTTAGGATACTTTCCTTCTGATAATAATTGAAAAAAATCTCCTCCTGTTTCACATTCGTTACTAAACAAGGGATCTGTTTGCAAATCACACAACTCTAACTGCAAATCGGATTTTACGTTTGTAATATTAATAGTTAAAGGTTGACTAAAAAGTAAAATATCTTGTTCAAAATTTCCAAAATCGAAATATCGTTCTTCAAATTCCTTGATTATATCTTCAATATATTCTACATGATGAAAATGATGTTCCCTCAAAATTCTTCATTTCTTCGAAATGTTCCTTGCAACTAGGGAAAAAAGTAAAGTCGCTATTGATAAATGATTTGAATAACTGCGACTTTCTTTTAAAACCTTTGCAATGACCATATAAGTTTGCAATATTTTGACCTTTACCCTGCAGTTTTAAGTTGAACTCGTTTAACCCCTTCGCGGACCGCGATTTGGACAGCTCTGCTTTAGAGCATGGCAGAGTTAAAAGTGTCTCACCTTTTTGATGACTAAATATGCATGGTGGAATATTTTTTATATCACCTCAAAAAATTACAAATAGCTTGAAGAAAAGAGGATTACATATTAAACAGAGGGGCTGTTTATATCCCATCCTACAATTAAAAACTTAAATGACTTATTTTTTTTTGTATTTTTACTTACTAATTAAAATAAACCAACTTTGTTAAATTTTATAAAAAATGGATCTTTTTATTTTCTAAAATTCCATGCCTCAAAGAATTAAATCTAGTGATTGATTCTTGTATAAGCATTTTTATAAAAATAATTTATTATGACATTTAAATTTATTTCATGCATTGTGAATGAATATATTTTAGATGATATTTAATTATTAACAAATTTAATAAACAAATATTTATATATATATATAAACAAATTACTGTTTCAATTATTTTGGTAATTAGATCTGTTTTATTTGAAATTAATTAGATAGATAAAAAGATTGATTAAAATATTTAAATAAAAATTAAAAAGTTACATTGCTTATACATAAATTTATAAATATTTTAAAGTGTGTTTATTGAATTTATAATTAAATTTGTTTCTAGGCAAATATCTTTTGAGATATATTTATTCAGAGTATATGAAATAAATTTAAATACTTTAAAATACAAAATCAAAAGAACAGAAAATAATTATAATCAATTATTAAAGAAAAATAATATTTTTTTAATAATATCCGCAGTCTTGGTTTATTAGCAAAACATAATTTACTCATACTATTGTGTATGTATGTTATAAATATGAGAGATATTTTAAATGTGTACAGGATATTTAAATAACGTATAATTACTTGTAATAAATGTAAATATTGTGTAAAATCATCAAAAACATCACCTAATATGGATAATTAACATATAAAAGTCGAAGAACGAATTTGTCAACAAGTCTAAAGGGTTTTGTCCGACAAACCCACAGAACCTGTCTTTAATTTCAACTAGACCACTGGTCAAGATACAAATCGTATCTAACAAACATTCAAAGGAGGGCTAAGGACAGTACCTTTATACTACTAAGTACCTTTTTTCTGTCAAAACAATACGTGTAGTGTGTAAATAGTTACTGTGAACTGTCAACGCCTTTAAGTCGAAGGTAATTTAGTTAGGAAAAGAACTTTTTTTATAAAGGATATGTTACTATTCGATTGTACATTGAAGATATTTGCATAATGTGTATGGAAAAACGTTTTGAAGTTGTATGAGTTTTTGCATGGATTCGAAACTACATTGACGTAATTAATGACATATGTTAAATATATGTAAACAGTGTATAGTTTTTTTTTTTTGTAAATCGTAACGTTGGACTTTATGTATAGAGCGACAAGGATGCCATAATTCAAATATTAAAATGATAGATTTGAAACTGATGGATTATGATCTTGAATCTTTATAGATGGACGATAGAATGTTGATACATTTGATTAAATTATACAAAAGTATTTTGGTAAATATCTGTGCATGCATATATATAATGGAATTGTCTATAACAGCGGTTCCCAACGTTTTTAACGACGTATGTATGTAGCATTTTTTACGGACCAGTATGGTAAAAAATTAAAGAAAACATTTCGCAAAATAAATCATTTAATAATAAATAAACTTTTACACTGTACAAGAACAATCTGAAATAAATAAACATCCATTCTTTATAATAACAAAAGTAAACAGGTTTATAATTTAAAACGTTCGGGATAAAATAGTAATAAGCCACATTCGTATTAAAATTTAATTTGAATTTTTTCAGTAACATTTTTAAAACATACTGTTATTTCTCTGCGGACTGGCGGTTGAAAAACGTTGGTCTAGACCAGGAGTCGCAACCTTTTTTGGCTACGGGCCAAAATCAGCGAAAATGTGATTATTAAGACGTTTCGGGTCAGTGGTATTTTCATTTTAAAACAGTTTTTTAGTGAATAATAAGATAAATTTTATTGAAAAAATAATTACAAGATGCTTTTAAAACATGAAAATCCAAAATTTTAATTGTAATTCCTATAAAAACAAATATAATTGTCAAGTTTTAGTTCATTAATTTATGAACTTTATTTATAAACTTTTTCTTTATTTTTAATGGCTCCCCTGATGACAATATTTAGTCACTTTGAGACAAATACAAGTGTTTGAATTTTCGGTAGTTAAGCTGCTCCTATTTTTACTTAAAATAAATTTTATGTGTGAAAATATTTGCTCGCATTTATAAGTAGAACCGAACGCGGACAAAATGGCAAAATTAATTTTTTTCAAAGATGAAAACTGTAGGAAGTTGATATCATAAGAAGATGATTATCTTCGGTTTTTTATAAATCTTTCCGCAATGTCTTGAATTTATCCGTCCGCAACGTTGAACTTTTAAAATCAATCATTTCTAAACTTAAATTGTCAATTTTAAGATATTCAATATACTGTAAATCTAAAATATTTTTGTCTATTTCGTCGGACTTTATTATAAATGTAAACATTTCACCGTGCTTCTTAAAACTTTAAAATCTACTCTCAAATTCACTTCTAATGTCCAAAATTCAACTTTTGAACATATTTAGATTGCTTTCATCGATATCTTTTCTCATATTGGCTTTTTAACAAAGGAAAGAAAAAAAATATTTTAGTTTTTATGTCAGTTTCAAATAATATCAATTTTGAAGAATTTGTTTGATAATTTATTTTTATATATTATAATTTATTTGTGGAACTCAAGTGGGTCACTTGAAATTTTCAAATTGGTCACTTGGTGACCCACGGGTCATAGGTTGCCGACGCCTGGTCTAGACACTTGTTAATAAAATTAATAGTTTGAAAATATTTCAAATGACTAAACTATTTCTATTTTTTTTTCATTTTTATTAGTATGTTTTAATTTCATAATAGCATTTTTGAAATCATTGACTTTTAAACAATTCTTTCTAATTTAATTTTCTAAATCATTACATATGAATTTAATTTTAAATGTTATACACCTGTATTAATGAGTACTTGAATCAAATATTATATATTAGTCACTGATTTATTTTTTAAAAAAAATATCTAGTATATTATGTATTTTTGTTCTCGTTTAGTTTTGATTTTAATAATCAATCGCCGTTAAGAATTTTCTACGATAATTGTACGTGTATTAAACAATTACAAAACTATTTCCTTTTGGCAATCGATCTAAAAGCTGAATCCGATTCCGATAGATTTTCGATTGTTGCGTTCGACGGGGCAGTGGGTCACGCGCGCCATGCACCGCACGATGGACCGTACGCGGTGCATCTCGGCCGTACACATACGTACCGTTGTGCACTATAGTGGCGTAGACTGGTTTTTTAAATTCTTTAGTCCAAAAAACGATCAAAAACTCCGACCGCGCTGCATCGGTTCTTCGTTCTTTTCTTATGACTCGCTATAAACTGCAGCAGTATTCGAATTTCAACTCTGTAAAAATTCTCAGACAAAATAAATCATAAAACTCGTTATGACCAAAACTTAAAAGTGTATTGCCAGCAAACGCATTTGGTGCCCGCGTTGACAAGAATCTAGATGCGACGAAAATGTATCCGGACATTTCGCAACGTACTGCAGTTTTATTTTCTCGTGCGTTAGACAGGATCACGATATGTTTGATTGGTAGGCTTTTACTATAAAAATATACCGAAAACGAAACTTGGTATAGGCTGCTTTTTAATGTTGTGTTGTATATTTGCAGCAGTTAAAATTATATATATATATATATATATATATATACCGAGAGATTTTTTTTGCTTGTTTATTTAGTTTGCAGTGTTCGACCAGCATGTGCATTCAGCAAAGAATTGCATTTTTTGTGTTCGCTGTTTGGTCTCAGAAGACGTATTTATTATTTTAAAACTGATATTAATTCACTTTATTACACTGATATCATTTAACATAAATATTTTATTAAGTTGATGTCCGATTCTTGTCCCTGTTTCAAACCGAATAGACACATAATACAGTAATATACACATACATATTAATATAAACTATTTATTTGTTATTATATTTAATGCGATCGTTAAAAACTGATCGTTTCCTTTCACGAAACAGCTTCATATCTGAAATAAAATATATGTCTTTCATTCAATATGATTGATAAATTGGTCATTAAACACGCGTCACACGTAATGAATGACTATTAGTTCCATACATTAATGCGATTAATTATCCTCTAGTTGCATTTTTGGTCCATGGAGTTTGTTTTATCGAACGTCATTATTTTTAAATCAGAACCAGATTTGTGTCTCTTGGTCATTCATAACGGTTTGTTATTGGAATTTTTATATAAAATAAATAATTGATAAAATATATAATTTGTAAAATTAAAAATATACACATTTATATATGTATATTGAAACATTTTAAAAACAATCATTTTCTATATCTTTCACATTATTTCTAGTGTGAAGGAAACCATGATTGATCGAGTCCTTCCACCCCCTCCATTTCGCCACAGTATCAAAATGTTTCGTTCTATTTACAAAATTATATTCGGTAGAAAAAGTTACATTCTTGGTCTGCAATGCATTTCGAATTATTCAGAAATATTTTTTTTTAGAAATTATTTAACACGATTATGAGCTATGTTCACGTCTTGATTTCATGTAGTCATTAATGGCATGTTTTGTTCATGTGTTTATGGATAGTTAACTTAATGAAATTTATTTTAAATTTCATTAGATTTGCATATTTAAGTATGAATTAATTTTACATAGTGGGTAATTCAATCTATGTAAAAAATCACAATATGAAATATGTTTTGAAATAATTTTATGAGCCGGATTAAAAAAAATTTTAAGATACGGTTTCAATATTTTTTTTATTGTGGTCGATTGTACATAGAACTAAATGTATGATTATATCAATATTTTTCATGTTTTTTATTTAATTATTTTTAATAAAAATACAAATATCATCGATATGAACGTAGATTTATTTCTATAAACTGATTTTTTACAATAAATTAAATCCGTTTAATTATACATAAAATATAAATGAATTTTTCACTGCTTTATCAATAACTTTAAACTGGTTTTATATAACAACATATATTCAAATTGTTTAAAAGATACACATATTTAGTTATTTGATAAATTTTCAAAAGAAGTAGTATATAATTTGTCAACTAATATTTTATCATTTATATGTGTGTTTATACATATACACCCTATATATATATATATATATATATATATATATATATATATATATATATATAGAGGGTGTTTTATTAAGCGTGATAGAACTTTAAATCGAATCCCTATCAAAAGTTCTATCTAATCTAAAAAAAAACACCTTTAAAATGTGTGTATAAAGATGTTTTTTAGGTTAAACAGAACTTTCAATAGGGATTCAATTTAAAGTTCTATCAAGTTTAAAAAAATATCCTAAATCAAAAATGTCTCTATATCAGTTCATTATTGAAAAAAAATCTCATCAAATGTCATTAGGTCCTCTTAAATGTTTTCTCAAGATCTTTCCATTCTTTCCTGTTTATGGTTAAAGTCATTCAACCCCCTCCTTCATAATACTTTACACTACCATCCCTTCATCTTTAATAAAATCTCTTCTTTGATTTGTTTTTGTCTCATAATCTCCATTTTATAATGATTTTCTTTATTCTTCTTATATGTCCTACTCAAATCATCAATTTTACTTGTTATACTAAATCAGTTATTTACAAATTTTCTCATACTCATTTACAAATTTAAAAGATTTTAACATTATTTTTTCCGTGCTTGATTGGTTTGCCAAAAGTTTTTGCTTCATTTTTGTATTCAGTGTCCAAGTTTCTGTTATATGTTTTCTGTTTCAGACTAGAAATAATGTAATATTAGAAATTTTAAAGAAGCAAATACTAATTTAACTTATTTTTGTATTTTAACAAGAAGCAAATTTATTCATTATTCTAACCCACTGGGTTAAATATAATTAGAAATATAATTATCTATCTTTTTTGATTCATTGCTTATTTATATATATATATATATATATATATATATATATATATATATATCATAAGAAAAATTGAAATTGTATTACAGATATAATTACAAAAGAACACATGTATAAATGAATAACTAATTCCAAATGTAAAATGAAAAAGAGTTGGATTAATAAGATTATACGATTATAATTTAGATAAAAAAGTTCGTTTTTTATACATTTAAATAATTTATATATATATATATATATATATATATATATATATATATATATATATATATGTTTATGAAGAAAAGTCTTATAGCTAAGACGTTCAATAGCCCAATAAATATATCACTATTATTGAAAGATATAGAGGGGTGTATTAGTTTAAACGGATCATCTGTCCGTTGCGTAGTCAATACCTGTGCTCCCTCCATTTAAAATACTATCTCATTCAATAGGGGTCATTTTCACACCTGTTTAAGCATAAATAATATTTTTTATGCGTCAATGAAAAAACGCCAGACATTATTGATTCGACTTTTTCTATAAGATAGAAAAAAACTTATCATTTCTTTCTGGGAACTTTGCGTTTTTATTATACGGTTATGATTTTTTTTAGAAATTCGATAATAAGGACGGTGACAACGTATCGTGTGAAAAGATTTCTTTTTTTGTAATTTTGAGATATATTAGTACTGTAATATATGAATAAATGCATTTTTTATAAAGGGAAATATTCAAAAACACAAACAGTCAATACGATAACTTTTTTTCAATTTATTGTACGTTTAAAAAGATAAATAAATATTTAAGGTATGTAGGTAGTTCGAAGAGAGGTAGATGTTAACTTGAGTAAATTATATTCTAATGTTAAAAAAATACATACACAGCAGTGTTATATCAATATTGAAATACTGGTCAAAGAATTTGCATTAGTCTACAAATAAAAAAACGAACAAATGTTCCATATTTGTTGCGGAATATTAGAATTATTTCAGTTATTTGTAGAATATTCGTTTGTCAATAATACAAAAATAAAATTGCTGATTCGAACAAACACGTATTCAATGAAAACATAAATGTCAATGAAAGTATATTTATTTTATATTTTTGCTGGTTTTTAATTTTCCTGTATTTGTTTTTAGTTTATGTATAATGAATGTTATTTAATATCTTTGATTATGAACTAATTGTTGAAATAAATTGTATATTATTTTTAACCGACGAGTTAATATCAGATCAAATAACATTTTTTCAACATGAAATACATGGAATTTTAGAGATTTATTAAGATAGCCCCAAAAAATCCAAATTGTTTCATTAGTCTTATTTAATCGGCTATCTTAATCAGAATCAGTCCATTGCCTCACTCCTATCATATTTTTATATTATGTGCCATATTCTCATTCGCTCTCAAAACCAGTGGTCTTTTTTTATTCCAACTTCTCAGCTGGGATCGTTTTTCTACAAATTTCCTTTTGTTTATATTTTTGGTTATCTTATCTTCCTTCCTCATTTTGTCTTATTCTGTATTTTCAATTTTCCCGAACAAACTCGAACATTTTTTTCAAAAGTTAATAGTTTTTTTTTATTTTTTTCTTGATTGTCCATAACTCTGCTCCATACAATAAAACAGATTTCTGTATATTCTTAATCAACAATAAATTATTTTTCAATCGATGAAAAATTAATATTTCTCAACTAAATATTTTTATAATTGTATTTTTTATATCTCTTATTACAAAAATTTAACAATTAAAACACTTCAATTATTTATACATATAATATTTTATAATTCTTTGTAAAAAAAAAATAATTCTATTACTTTAATTATTAAACCAAATGTAAATTAAATTAAATGAAATAAAATAAATCGTGTTGTAATACAAATAATATATTCTACGATTCTTTTCGCACAACTTTATTGCAATATCTCTCCAATCAATTAAAGTTGAAAGTAATAATACAAATTTAATGAGTTTAAAAAAATCATCCTGGATAAGAATTTAGTTTTATTGTAATAATTAAAATGTAGCAATGTTAAATGTACACATATACACATATTACTATATATATATATATATATATATATATATATATATATATATATATATATATATATATATTTATTTGTATTTGTATGTATATATGTTGCAATTACAATCAAATCAAATAAACCTGAAACCACTTAACACAGTCTTGAAATAGAATGTAAACTAGTACATTTTCGAAATGCTAAAAGATCAAATATTTTATTAACGTAAACATTTCCATATAGTCATAAATTATTTGCAGTGATCGTTGACACGGTGAAAATACGTGTTACGAACGAAATGTGCAAAAAAGTCGTACGGCGACGGACTGAAGTGTCCGACAAAAAAATAAAGACCTATTTTACGCTCGTGTGAACATACTTGACCATTTGACCACATCTTAAATAGATCAATGGACTATCCTGTAAACAGATCCATTGTTACGTTAAGTGATCTGTTCGTAAGTCACTCGGATGTACCCTATTTTTATTGAAAAGGGAGCAAAGTGACGTACATGGATTTATTGACGATTTGGTATATTGTGTCAGTGGAGAGAAGGTTTTTTTTTAGATCGAATTGTTACAAATATATAATCTGTTTTTATAATAAAATAAAATAATAATATGAAAAAAATAAACTAAAATCAAAAATAATCAACTGAAAATTCTAAACAAGATCGATTAAGAAAAAGAAAATTTCAGTTTTTAATTAAATGTCTTAAGAATTAAATTTAATAGAATATTAAATACTTAAGTTTTTTTATTACATTTAAACGGAATTATCTGCGGTTTTAGATTTTATCTAAAATGTAATTCATTCATTAAAATGTTCTTAACAGACAGTCAAACTCTCTAGTTTGTTCTAAAAACTGTACACATAACACTGTAATATTTTATCAAATGTTCCAAGTATAAAGTTAATAATTTTTTAAGTCAGTCAATATGGAAATAATTCATTTCATACGAATATATTACCGTACACATAGATATATTATTCAATAAAAAAGGAAAAAAATAAAGAATTAAGTAGAAAAAAAAACAGGAATTATACACACTACCTGACTTGTCTCCATTCTGATGTAGATACCTACATGAATCGTCAGACCTTGTACATACATACATACACACATAAATACACATACAAAGCTGCCAGGTTGTGGTAACTTGAGACGGTGTCAGTTTCAAATTTTTATTACTACAATTTATATTAACTAATTAGACCGTTTTATGTTATATCACTGATGTATCTAGTTTTAGTGACCATTTATGTCCGACGAACATTAATATTTGTCATTTTCATTACTTCGTACTTTTTATTTCACTGGAAGAAAATGGAGTCATGTTGTATATTAGTATTTAACATGCTATTAATTATATGCATAAACATGTTCATAATATATATATATATATATATATATATATATATATATATATATATATATATATATATAATCTAATAGCTAATCAAAAAAAAAAACTAACTAATATTTAAAAAGGAAAAAAAGATAATATAAATAAATTGAAATTTGTATAGATAGAAAAATGAATTAAAAAAACTATAATTACTTAAATATTTCTTTTGTGAATTCTAAATGTTCATTTCAAATATATTTTAAATAAGACTGGAGATAAACTACAACTTTATCTATGATATTTAAATAATAAGAACTTGTTGTTCTTCAAATAAATCATAATATTACAAGATTTTATAATGTAACGATTTGACGATAATCACAATGTTATCAAAATATTTTTTTTATAAAGTAATAACGAATGATTTATTTCAATTAAAATAAATTTGCTATAGAATGAAAACAAATAGATTGTTTAATGTTTTGTCTATAGTTACGTTTTTTTTATTACCTTTGTCAGTTATGGACATATACTCTTTTCTATCATAGTTCTAGATATATAAGAAATTCATTAGGGTAATGAAATATGAGTTTATTAAAATCAACAAAACTCAGATTTCTCACTGGTAACTGTATATGTTTTTTTTTTTAAAAAAAAACCTAGTAATCGTATTCAGGATTAATTATGTACAAATTCAATTTCCATATCCTTTGGTCATAAACCTCTTTTTTTACTTTTTTTTTCTTTCACCTGTACATCATCTTTATTCTATAATTAACTTCGTTACCATTTCTTGTTCATTACAAGAAGATGCTATGTAAAATATGTTTTAATTATTTATTAAAGGTAAAAATGTTATCAATAAACAATTTTCTAGTTTAGAAATCATTTCGTTCTTTGTTTATTTCATTTGATAAAGCGAGAATTGAGTAATTACGTTTTTAATTTAAATAATAACATTATATAGACTAGGGCTCGGCAACCTTTTTTGTCTGCGGGTCAAAATCAGCGAAAATGTGATTATTAAGAAGACGTTTCGGGTCAGTGGTATTTTCATTTTAAGAAAGTCTTTTAGTGAATAATAAGATACATTTTATTGGGAAAATAATTACAAGATGCTTTTAAAACATAAAAATTCAAAATTATAATTGTAATTACTATAAAAACAAATATAATTGTCAAATTTTAGTTCATTAATTTATGAACTTTATTTATAAACGTTTTCTTCGTTTTCAATGGCTTTCCTGATGCAGAATTTGTGATGTCAATTTAGTCAAGTCTGGTTTATGATTAATCATCTTGAGACAAATAGAAGCGTCTGAATTTTCGGTAGTTAAGCTGCTCCTATTCTTACTTAAAATAAATTTCATGTGTGAAAATATTTACTCGCATTTATAAGTAGAACCGAACGCGGACAAAATGGCAAAACTAATTTTTTTCAAAGATGAAAATTTCGTAGGAAGTGATGCCCAACACGTTGATATCATAAGAAGATGATTATCTTCCGTTTTTTATAAATCTTTCGACAATGTCTTGAATTTATACGTCCACAACGTTGGACTTTTAAAATCAATCACTTCTAAACTTAAATTATCAATTTCAAGATATTTAAAATACTGCAAATCTAAACTATTTTTGTCTATTTCGTCGGGCTTTATTATAAATGTAAATATTTTACCGTACTACTTAAAACTTTGAAATCTACTTTCAAATTCACTTCTAATGTTCAAAATTCAACTTTCGAACATATTTAGATTGCTTTCATCGATATTTTTTTCATATTGGCTTTTTTTAACAAAGGAAAGAAAAGAAATATTTTAGTTTTTATGTCAGTTTCAAATAATATTAATTTTGAAGAATTTGTTTGATAATTTATTTCTATATATTATAGTTTATTTGCGGAACTCAAATGGGTCACTTGAAATTATCTAATGGGTCACTTGGTGACCCACGCGTCATAGGTTGCCGACCCCTGATATAGACCATCATCATCTTTGACTCTATAATCCTTGTAGAGTTTTGGCCTCTGATAATATTAACCCAGTAGGGATTTTCATGAGAGTTGTTTTTTTTACAATTTGAGATTATCAGTTCCATGTCCATACCACTAAATTATTTATTAATGAGTGTAGCGTTATGAAATTTGATACAGATGTTATTGACAGATTTACCAACTTAAAAAAAATTACAACATGACATTTCACAAGCGCGTGAAGTTTAAATGAGAAAGTTCTGTTAGTTTTCGTACTTTATATATATATATATATATATATATATATATATATATATATATATATGTGTGTGTGTGTGTGTGTGTGTGTGTGTGTGTATCATAATCATCATCATCAGTCTCTTTCTCTTCACTACTGGATGAAATTTTCTCCGAAAATTTTCCATTTCAAATCATTTCATACCTTTTTTCATGTATCTATCCTATCTATCCACACGTTTCTTCTTTACTCATAACATCAATTTTATGACTTTTTGTAAACTTCTTCTATTCTTTAAACCTGTTGAAAAATTAGCAAATCAAAATGGTTAATTATCTCGCTATTTATTTTCATTCATTTAAATTGCCAATTTAGTATCTTAAATACTTCTTCTACTCTTACAATAAATAGCTTGGGTGTTATCACATCCTCCTGTCTCACTCCTTTCAAAATTAAAACCTTCCTGTTTCTTCAAGAATCTGTATGACGTACATAAAATTTCTAAAAAGACAATATAGTTCATTGAATTGCTTGATTTCTCAAATGTATTTTGTACAGCTGGTATACTTGTTGCGTTTAAGTTTTTCTTATATTTTATAAATCCTACATAAAGTGTAAATCGATGTTCATGATGTCGACTAATGACTTCTCTTACTTATTATTTGAATTTGTTTCATTGTGCTAAATTCGTTTCGAAATTCTGCTCGTTCTTGTCTCTCTCTCTTTGTATATATGTATATATGTATGTATATATATATATATATATATATATATATATATATATATATATAATGTATGTATGTGTGTAAATAAAAAATAATAATGTACAACAGTTGCCTATGGGACACATTTAATTATTTGTGATGATATAATTAGCTACAACATCAAATATACAATTTGTGCTGTATAAATTTTACAGTTTAGTGTAATAAATTTGAACGTTTCAACAGTTTTATGATATTTTACTACATAATTTATACAGTGTCGTATAAATAAAATATATTACGTATTAATTATCATAATTATAGAAAATGTTTTTTCGTATCGTTATGAAAATATTATTTCGTTTATTTTTGTCGTTAAAATTGATTAGCTATGAGAAATATTTGAAATTTTATAGCACGTATTTGTATAGACTGTGTTAATGTTCGGTCTTGTAAAATGGATTTAGATTTCATATAAATTGATTCGGCATTCGAGTTAGTTTATTAGGAAATTGTGTTCGTAAATCAAAACAGAGATTGGTATCTCTTTTTTTCACTATTGTGTATGAAAAAATGTATTTCGAAATCTGTAATAAAAATGAAATACATGTAATGTTGGATATACAGATGTATTTTGTTTAGAATTCAGTTCAAATTAAATTACAAAATTGAATGTATTAGAGTAAATTTGGTCTTGTAAAAATAAAGATATTAATGATGAACACATGGATGTCAAATAAATGTAAAACGAAAATCTGTTTGGTCTCACTAGTTTTTTTCTAAGTTCGATAGTTCCAATAAATGTTAGAAGAATTGAAATTAGCTAGTTTATAAGAAATATTTTTTTCTGATATTAATTCATTTTAATAACTATTTAGATTAGAAAGAAATTCATCTAAAGTTAGTTATTCTATCGTTCATGGGTACGAATGACTAAAGTAGTGATTTAAGTAAATATTTTTTAAGTACGATATATATAATCATCATAAAGCCCATATCAATCCACTACTGGACGAAAGCTTCAATGAATGTTGCCATTCACTGGTATTTGGTCATATTCACCACGCTGACCAGGCGGATTGGTGACGATTTTTTTATTCGGGGTTTATTCTCTTCTCGACAGTTATTTTTTACAAGATGAAGTTGTCGGCTTTCATTCTCAACCCTCGAAAATAAGGGACTCTTTGGCTGGAAATCGAACGCAATCTCCCTCATGACATGCAGTGATGCAAACCACTGTGCTACCCAGTCATGTTTATTTATTTATTTATTTATTTATTATATATATATATATATATATATATATATATATATATATATGATCATCCAAATGTGACGCCTAGATTTGTGTTTTATTAAAAAGAAACAAAAAAAACTATACATATGTTTCTCTGTATATCACCCTATACACATATTTCTTTTTAATAAAACACACATCTAGGCGTCACATTTGGATGATCCTATATATACAAATATAAATAGACACGATAGATATATAGATAATTATTTTATATATGTTT
This sequence comes from Neoneuromus ignobilis, assembly GCA_029203775.1. Taxonomy (NCBI): domain Eukaryota; kingdom Metazoa; phylum Arthropoda; class Insecta; order Megaloptera; family Corydalidae; genus Neoneuromus; species Neoneuromus ignobilis. Next base: position 20,071,693 of record CP092096.1, on the reverse strand, counting down.
TTTTTTTAAATTTAATTTGTATTCTTTATAGGTTCTTCGATTTATCAACCGATTTATCTTCAATTATTCAAAGTATCAACAACGACATAAGAAATGCTCGGTGAGTTTTTATTAAAATTTTTCTGTTAATAATATTTTTGTATATTACCCAAATTTGTTGTTTTAAAAATGTTAAGTCAGTATATATATATATATATATATAATTTTTAATAATAAATGTAAAAACATATAACTAAAAAATATAATTAATCAATTTTTCAATTAATATTTTAATAATTTAAATTGTCTATTTAAAAAATAATCTTTATTAATTCTATATTTTAATTTTGATAATATTATACTTATTGTTAATATTATTTACATTTTTATTTAAAAGTATATGAAGTATTATTCAGTTAATTCCATTATATAAAGTACTTATAGATATTTTTTGTGTAATTTTAAATAAGAAAAAAATGTATTTATTTATTAACTTAAATTTTAGTAGACGTTATAAATTAATTCTTTTAATCTATAATCATTTTTTAAAAAAATTCTCAGTTCTGAAAAAAAAATTTAAATATTTTTATTTCTAATAATAAATCACTTATCATGTATCTATAATAATATAACTCAATACATTGTTCAGTTCATTTTATTCTATAAATAATACTAGTTTTAAATCTAATACTAACAGTACTATAAATTTTATTTTATATTATCATATACTTATTTTCAATTATGATTGAAATTTTTAATTATATTTTTATTGAATTATTCAGATTATTAATTTTAAAATGTATCAGTATTTTTTATGTTTTAAACAAAAAATAATCTTCATTTAACTATCAACTTAAATTTTATTATTATATTTTTGAATTAAATTTTGAGAAAAACAATATAAGTAAAAAATATAATTAATCAAATTGAGTTAGTATTTTAATTATTTAAATGGTTCTATTTAAGACAATCTTATTTAAACATAGAAATTATTAATTTTATAAATTTTACATTAAAAATTTGATAAGAATACACTTATCATTAGTTACTATTTATTTTTTAAAGTTTTATTAAGAACTATTCAGGTTATTTATTTTAAAAAGTATTAGTATTTTTGTGTTTTAAACAAATCGTGGACTTCATTTAACTACTTATCAAATTAAATTTTCTCTTGAAAAAATATATAGGAAAAATGTTATAAAAATATTTGTTCTTATAATAAACCAAAAGAAAAAGATTTACTAAATTTGAAACTTTTCTGTTAAAAATATTTTCTGTGTGCCTGTTTTTATTTTTTTGATTGATTGATAATTCAAGTTGTTTTTAAAATCACTACTAAAATAATGATCGATTATTTAAGTTTTTTCTCCACTATCATTTCATATCGACCTCAATTGAAACCTAATCATTTTTTAATCAATAACTAAAAAAAAACGAAAGTTTATATATGTATATGAATGATGATACTCGTTACTGTTCCAACTTGTAATATTCAATATATGCTAGATGATAATCATTTGAATTGTAAATAACAATTAATGTGAAAGTATGTGATAGATGGAACAATCGAATACAAATCCATGAAAACCCTCCATTCAACTAGAATATCGGAATGTAAAATATACGCATATACTGGAATGTAAAATATACACAATATTTCAACACGTACATATATTACATATCATTGTATTAAACTATGTATCCGCTCATATATTAAACACTGACAAATACGTGAATAGGTAAGATAATTTCGAACCAGTGTCTCTGTTTCCAATCAGTATTTATAGAAGTCAGTAATTGATTGACAGATAAACGAGACGTATTTGAATAATCAATGCACACACTTCGCCCGTTTTAAAAATATAACAGGTAATTTTTATTTGTAAAATAGTCATTTCGGAGATCGATAGATTAACGTCCAGTGATTTTTGTTCAATTGTCCGTTAAAGTGCCACGTATATTAACCGATCAAGTCGAGTGTAAATATTATAGATGTGTTGTTGGGCATCTTTCGTTTTAACACGTACATTTTTATCGTTATGGGCGGAATAGTTCTCCAAACGAACGTGGTTTTATGTTTCACATGACGGATTTATAATAATAGATCATTAGGTTACATATCTGAACATCGATCTATATACACAAAAAAGAACTTTTCTTACGAATGACATTTCTATATAAATTATTATTTTTTTCTTTACAAACTTTGAACATTAACGAATTTCGTACAATTATCTCAACTACTTAATTAGATTTTATTGTAATTTATTAAATCAATGTTTTCGTTAGATACTTTTCTTGTTTAAGTTCTGCTTCATAAATTACAAAAAATAAATATAATTAATACAATTATTATATATTTTAAATATGTTTACTATTGATATGTTTACTAAGTATATAAAGACATGTTTTCTCATTTTTTTCCAAAAAAAATTTATACACAAATAGAATATTTGCTTTTAATGATTTTTGTTCAACATGTTTAACAGTTCGTTACTTTTAATTCAATTTCTTGATAAATTAATAGGAGGCAGGTCGTCTTTCAAAAAATGATTTAATATGCATATGGTTCTTAAAAAATAATCAGCATGCATTGATGGTTATTAAAAAAAATTCGCTTCCAAGTTTACGATTCTAGAGGAATAAATCATTGTAACAAAGAAGTTTATTGCATTGTATCTGACATATATATTTAAGAATTTAATTAACGTTATTCACACACACATATATATATTTATGTGTGTGTATGTATGTAAATATATACATGTATAAAATTTGATGATATAAAAAGATTGTTTCTGTAAAAAAAAACTTTTTGAATATTAATTTTAATAAACATCCGTACTTTATGTTACATTTTAATTACTGAAAAAGATATATTAGTCGATAATGTTAATTTTAAAAAATTAACAGCTGTCTGTAATCGATACATTGTATCCTTAATACAATTATTATATCGATTTACAAATCAAGAAATTTCGTAAATCAGATATATAGTTTTAATTGCAATAACCAATATGGGGCGGCATATATCGATTATAAATCACACACACACACGTATATATATATATATATATACATGTGTGTGTGTGTATGTATATTTACATAAACCAATATATGTACATATTGGTCAATGGTAGATTGGTTGATTAGATAATCGATATTATTAAATATAAAAATACTTTCAATTTTTGCACAATTATGCTGTATGCCCAATAATGAAATACTCATGTAATTCAGTTCTCATTGTCAAAATGAAGGTCACATATCTAATTTCGACCACGGAATTAAGTAGTATCCTCGAGTGTTTTATCTTGTTTGTTTCGACGATTTTTTCTCAATATACAAATATACATACGTCCATACATACCTACATACGTGTGCACACACCGATATTATAAAAATTGGAAATATGTACGTACGATACGAATTTTGTTGATTTTTGCAATATGCTGAAAAAATATTCGAACAAAACCGATAAATTTACTTTCACATATTTTTGTTATACGCTATTTTATTACTTTTCAACTATTCTACGCAAACATATATGGAATGAAAGTTGTTCGAATTGTTTTTAACATGAAGTTGACAGTATGATTTTTTTTAATATTTTACGTATGTACGTGCATTGTTGATATGTTATTTGAAATATGCCAAGAATTATACAATGCCATTTTATAAATTCTGTTTATTTGGATTGTTTGATTTTATTTACTATTATCAATTTGATTTTTGTATTCGATATGTGATTATTTCTCAAATGTTCAAGTCGAAATATTAAAAATAAAACAAAGTTCATACGACTCCTCATAAAACCATTTTAATTAAAATATTTAAAAAATTAAAGCATGATCGATATTTTTATTTTTACCAATTAATATTTTTTTTCAAACATTCGATTATCTAAATTACCATCAGCAGATAAATTGAACAATTTTAATAAATTTTGTAATGTTAAAAACGAGTGATCTATTTATATAAAAATAAATATTATAATCAGTTCAATATTTATTATTGTAAATAAATATGTATATCAAATGATTGATTGCACTTATTTATTACCTTAGAAGCTATATATAACATTATTCAATGATCAATTGTATATCATTAATTTCTATTGTTTATAATTTTCATACTAGAAGAAAAATATAGAAATACAACATATAAACAATTCTATATTCAATTGAATAATCTCATAAGGTTTGAACGATTAATAATTATTAAACTTTAGTTAAATTTCAAATCTATGATCGAACCAAATAACAAATAGACAAGAAAAACGTAATACTCATTAAACAACTCATAATATTCCGCCTGGGGCGTTTAATTGATTCAAACCGGCTTCAATATTTCATTATACATATATATATATATATATATATATATATATATATATATATATAAATGAATGAACTAAATTATCTTGACTTACATTTTTGTCTATTCAATTCATATGTTAATATTTAACAGTAAATTAAATAGGCAAAATATAATATAAAATAGAAAAAAAAGTATTTCATTTATTTTATCATCAAAAATACTGTTAGACTCATATAATATATACATATGTATATTAGAATATATTATTAGTGTTTTTGCACGTTTATTTTTATCTTTCTATTTAGACACACTAATTTAAAAACCCCAATCAATAAGAAAAAAAACCCAAACCTATATATGTTTCGTCAATTGATCCCTGTATACGGAGGGATGAGGGAAACATCGGTGCTGGTGTGAAATTTGATACCAGCTGAAAGTCTGAGATGGGTGTAACGTGAAGAATATGAGATGTCATTAAATATATATATATTTGTATATAGGGTGTCCCATCACGAGTGTATACTCATCATTGTTCAAAAAAACATCATCGCTTACTCAAAAAGATGCATTTTATTTGAAAATTTAAATGAAAATTTAGTTGTGCTCTCTCTATTTCTCTCTCTCTCTCTCTCTCTCTCTATATATATATATATATATGTATATGTGTGTGTGTGTATGTGATTCGAATTTAAATAAAATTAAATAATATAGTCACAGACAAGTTTTCGCATATGAATAAGTTCATAAAAGTTTTTAAATAAAATTCAAATTAGAGTAGATTTTAAAATAGTAACATACACACACTTATATATATATATATATATATATATATATATTATTATTATTATTATCATTAGCTTCTCTGTTTATTGTTGGATGAAGGCTTGATATCATCCAACATCTTTCTTCTCTTTATTTCCACATTAATAAATTTTCTCATATCTCTATCCCATCTAACCAGGAATTTCTTCTTGGATTTATTTATTTTTATGAATTTTCAGTCAATAATTTCAGTTGTATATTTCTGATCTTTTTTTTTGATAAATCCCTTTCAATTCTAAATTGTTTAATCTTGTTATAACGTTTGTAATTTCTGTGTTTCTCTCTAATCCATTCATTACTCTTCTTGTCTCTATTTGTGTTAATTTTCCATTTTTCATACGTTTCATATTATCTAGAAGTTCTGAATTATTCCAGTATTTCAAATCCTTGTTTCATTGCCATAGGTAGGAAATGCACTAATCAAAAAACTTTTCTGATTATTTGATTTGTTAATAATTTTGTTCAGATAAACATTTTATTCAGATTTTGAACTTTTATTATTTGGAATAAAAACGTTTCTAATTATCTACAATATAAAATTAATTGGATAATTTCAAATAGAATATCTTTAGTTTTTTCTAACACATCAATCTCTTGTCCATAGACAGTTATTTTTTGATTTCTTATAAATACTTCTTATTACTTACACATGAGATGATAATAAATCCAAGTTTTTTTTACTATTGTCTACATATTTTGTCAAAGGATTTGACACAAGTTAAGAAGATTATACATATTTATCTATTGTATTCTGTACGTTACTTTATAACCTGTTTTTATTATAAAGATGTTATATGTTGGTTGTACGACGTACCTGGACCAAATATAAACTCCTGTTTTTATACTAGTATTTTATCAAAAAAGGGAAACTTTTGGAATGCACTATTTATTAAGAAATATATTTAACCTGTTTCTATTTTAAAAAAATAACACTATGTTCTTGAATACATTATAAAATAAAATTAATATAAAAAAATAATTATAAAAAATATTGAACTATAATATAGAGACAAATTAAATTCCTATTAATAAAAAAATATTTAATTATGGACATGTATATATCTGTATATATATTTCAAATCAGATAAAAAAATAATAAATCGTGAAGAATTGTTTGGTAAGATTTCTAATTAGACATGTTGTTTTACCACATATGTTATATTTAAAAAAAAAACTTTATTATTTTTCTATATCGTGTATTTTTTTTTTTATAAATAGACAAAAACTTTTTCATTCGAATCAAGCTTATAATTTCGACAAATAAACCAGTATTTATTTTTATAAATGAACAGAAAATGTGATTTAATACGTTTCTGAGAACTATAAGAAATATTGTTCCACGAATAAATTCAATCTCAATATCATAAATAACATAAAATCCGCGGAAAAAAACTTTACAGTTCACAAAAGTTCATAAAACATGAAGGTATAGCCAGTAAGTAACTTTATATGTAGAGTGGGAAAAGAATTACAATTGAACGGTTGAAACCCTTGATTCTAAAGATCTATATACAAACACACGCACACACACTTACACAGAGAGTTGTATATTGTATGTGAATTTATATATATATATATTTATCCAATGGACTCATAAAATATATATATAACTACAAATTGTATTATATGTTTGTATGAAATGAAACCTTGAAAATATTCAATTACTTTATTTTATTTATGTACAAAGTTATTTAAAGTATAATTTATTTAAAAATTTAATATTTGAAAAGTTCTTAATAAACAAACAAGTAATTTTAGACAGTGTTGTAAAAATCCAAGGAAGAGTTTTTTTTTTCAAAAAAATCTTTTATAAACGCACTTAGAAAAATCAACTGTTCAAAAATATAATTCATATGGATTTTTTGTCTTTAGAATATATTTAATTTGATTCAGCTTTCAAGTACTATTTTTATCTATTCTTATTTGATATTTCGTCGTGACTGTTCACTTTTTTATCCAAATAAGTCCATAAATTCTCAATGGAATTTATAACCGGAGATTGAAATGACTTGGCTATTTTATTAATAAGATGAATATAAATTACTTTGTTGAAAAAATTGAAGATTTTGTCCATCAGTATAAACAAATATATATATATATATATATATATATATATATATATATATATATATATTCGAAAATTAAAAATATTTAATTTTATAAAAAAATGTACCTTGAAAAAATTGTAAATAAGGATTTCCATGTTTAAGAAAAAAATACAATTGATTTAAAACTGGTTAATTAAATGTATTTTTTCAACATCAACCTCTTATGAAGGTTTTTATAATTTTTTTATAAATCATATATATATATATATATATATATATATATATATATATATATATATATATATATATATATATAATCATCTTCTTTTAATCCACAGTCTAATGAAAGCCTTTCTCAAATTTCTTCACTTCGACCAATCCAAATGCCTTTCTCCTCCAGTTTATTTTGACAATTTTTCAAGTCTCTGTTCCATCTCTCTATGGGTTTTCTCTAGAGTTTTTTTTTTTATATTTATATCTAGGATAATAAAAATACCTCATATAAAACATTCTTAAAAATAGTTTCTATAATACAAGTTTTCAATTAATTTTTATCCTTAAATTTTTTTAAACATTCTTAAAAAAGTTTCATTTAATTTTTCGATCATCAAAAGTACATTTAAATTTTTTTTTCAGATTATAATAATATTTATTTTTTGATTTGTATGAACTTTTTTAAAACTACCTTTTTTTTTAAAAATTCTTAAAAATAGATTCTATTATATCAATTTTCAATTAATTTTTATCCTTAAATTTTTTTAAAACATTCTTAAAAAAGTTTCATTTAATTTTTCGATCATCAAAAGTACATTTAAATTTTTTTTTCAGATTATAATAATATTTATTTTTTGACTTGTATGAACTTTTTACTACTCGTTTTTTTTAAAAAAAAAATACCTTTTGTGATTTATAATATCAATTTTCAATTTTTTCCTTAAATTTTTTTAAAACATTCTTAAAAATAGTTTCATTTAATTTTTCGATCATCAAAAGTACATTCAAAAATATATTTCAGATTATTGTAATATTTGTTTTCTGACTTGTATGACTTCTTTACTACTCGTTTTTTTTTAAAAAAAAATATATATAAATCAATTACCTATTGTAATCTATAATACCAGTTTTCAATTAATTTTTATTACTTTTTCATGTATATAATTTTCAAAGATACGATTAAAAAATCAATTTTATCTTTAATAAAATTATAAAAAGTTATTAAAAAAACTTTGAACGGTTATTATTTTAATAATAAATCTATTATTTTTTTTTTTGTTTTAATGTAGAATGAAAATATTGAAAAAGCCCATATTTACAATAATTTTTCATGTTTATGACTTAAATCGTTTTTATTACTACTTTGTAAAAGTTTAATTTTATTCGAATGAAAATATTATGTTTGCTTCTTGGATTTGTTCGTGAAAGACTTTTGATCGTCTTCTTTGAAATTGTAATTAAAAAAAGTGCGTACACGTTTATTTTTAACACGTAAATATGAACTATTTGTATGGATACATTATGGGGGTCGCTGTACACACATTCATATATGTACGTATATATATATATATATATACATAAATGTATAGTTCCATACATTTTTTTGATTATTTTATAACGAAAAGAAGCGAACTGAAAAAAAACACTCGTATCGGTGGTGGGGGCCCATCGGCATAAGATTAAACAACATATAGTACTAAACTGATTTCCCCTCGATTCGAACTATTAAAAAAAAATGATTATAAAGCAGTAAGAAGGGTTTCGAGAACACCCAAAATACTGTGTATATATCATCGAATCGTCGTAGTGGGGGTAATGCCCCTTTGCATCGTCGTTGTGTGTTTCCTACAATGTGGAAGCCAAGCTCAGTACGGTTTCGACCGTGGAGCAAGTTGTCGAGCGGGTTATAAACGCATGTGCGCCACACTCCACGCCGCTGCACCTCTTGTCATCATTTGAAACCAAATTTTCATGCATACACCCGCATTTTCTTATTGTTGGGACATTTTTTTTTCATTACGACAAGTGTGACCGCAATGTGATAGATAAAATGGACAATGGATTGTTGACAACAATGCACGTTTTTTTTTCTTGAATTTTCATGCGCGTTTCAACAACATGATGAAAATGATGTAGTAGTAGTTGTAGTAGAATAGTAGATACGATTAAGATTTCAAAACAAATGTATTAATTTAAATGTAAATAAGAAAAAAAATCTATTTAAACATAAGTTTTTAATTTTATGTGCTTTATTATTTTATCATCCATGTGCGACGTTCATTTCGTACTACTTATTTATTGTTTACTTTAAGTTTTTGTTCAGTTGATCGGAACTATCAACAATTGAGTTTCTTCTCCTCGTTTATAGTTAAGTGATCGTTTGGATTAATAAAACATGTAAAGCAAACGATACAAGAACGAGATCAGTTCGTTTCGTTTTTTTTAAAAAAAAAAATTCAAATCCGATAAACGCACACACTGTGTTTTTATTCTCTGTAAACTATAAGTGTCCTTTTTTTAAAACAAAGTAATATCAAAATGCATAAACGTCGTGCAGAATCTAGTGTTTGATCAACAACAATGTGACTAAACGTAATAAGAAATGTACGAATCGTATGAAATTGTTACAGTTTCATGTTATAGTGATCTGATTTTTAAAAGGTATTCGCAACAAAATCATGTGATAACGAATATTTCGCACCTACTACATTTTTAAATAAGGTCTGTTTAACACTTTTCTACATAATTAGTTTAATGTGCGAGTTTTGTGAACCATTTCAAATGTAATATTATCGTAGTATAGTGATTATTTAATTAGTATGTACGGTTGATTTTAGTAAATAAGAATTATGTGCACATGTTTAGATGAAATATGCAAGATCGACTCGACGGATGTGTCAATAAGAACAAAAAATACAGATTTCATATATTGTATTGTTGTCAGTACGCACTTTGTGCGCGTTGAAATTTCGGTTTGAAAACATCCTTTTTTTTTTGAAAAGACTGTTCGACGAGGTATCGATATTTATAAAATATAATTTTAGTTTTCAGTGTGCAGATAATTCGAAATTATATTTGTTGTGAATGGTATTTATTTAGTTTTATGTAACAATTTGGAACTTGCTCAGTATTTTGAATTTTCTTCAAAAAAGTCAACAGGTATATTACATACACACACACACACACACACACACATATATATATATATATATATATATATATATATATATATATATATATATATATATATATTACATAAATATATACATAGTACATAAAAATGTTATTAGTTTTCTGAAAGTTTAATCTAGGAAATACACTTTTGTAAACGAATTTATTATTTGAAAAAATATAGCAAAACTCATATTTTTATTGTATTTTTAAACACACACACACATACATATATATATATATTTACAATACAAACTTCTAATTTTTGTTTTCTATAATCAGAATGAAAAAAGAATTGACATTTTAATGTAAATTGCAATTGAAAAAATATATATATTAAAAAAATACTTACATTTTTTACATCATTTAGTGCATTAACACACTCATAAACAAATTAAACATTGATATCATGCACATTAGTAAAATTATATTTATTCGGTGGTCGTTTGATAAGTATGGTAAAAAAGTAAGAAAAATTAATTGAAAAATTTAATTAATTTAAATTAAACAATAAATAAATTTACCATACTTATCAAACGATCCTCGTATATATAATTTTCACAGAATTAATTTACAAAATAATTAGTTTCGGCGTTTAAAAAAATATTGAACAGATTCATTATATGTATATACATATTCAAATAAATATACACACAAATATTTATATGTTGTTCATAAAATTAATCCTACAAATTATTTTCAATGTTTTTCTTTTTGGAAAAAAATACTGAAAATTGATTAATAGTTAGTATTAGTACTTCGTTAACGTGTAAAAAATCTTTGAAATACAATCAAAGAAACAATTTAATTGTTCACTCTTTAGTAGAGACGTTCACTTTGTAAAATACATCAATATCTCAAATGTTTGAGAAGATAAATTAAATGAGAATATATAAGAATGTATATATATAAATTATATATATAAAATTTTACTTCTTTTCATTTGTATATAAATTTTATACAATTTCAAGTTGTATTAATTATTAAAAAATTTTTTTCTTTACTAGTATAATAATTTGAATTGATTAAAACAAAAAGTTACATAAATCTTTTCCAGTTACGTTCAGTGTATGGACAATAATTATTATAATAATATAGAACAGAAAAACGTGCCTCTTATTCCAAAAAGAATTATTTGTTTTTTTTATAAACATGTTTGCAAATTCACTTTCAAATGATTAATTTGTTAAAAAATATTTTTTATAATTTTTTTTATCTAATTCAAAAATTATATTTATTTTTAATCGTATTTCAAAGTGTATTTGAGACAAAATGTATTTTACTTATCTTTTATATAATCATAATATATAAAATGTGAATAGATTAAAAAATGTCCAAAAAAGAGTTGTACAAAAAAATAGAAAAAACAATTAAAATCAATTCATCTGCATGAGACACAAAACTAAACATTTAATATAACTCAATACAAAAGAGTAAAAAAACTCATTTCAATTATATATATATATATATATATATATATATATATATATATATATATATATATATATATATATATATATATAAATGTAATAATTTAAATCAAATATTCATTCCTCTTTTCGAAACAAGTACAACAAAAAGTTCCATGCATCTTGTAAGATCATATTGAGAATTATGTAAATTCGTGGAAATCAACAGAAAAAAAGTACCATCGGATTCAGTTAGTAACGTAGGTTTTCAATATCGCTGATATTTCTTTGAAACGTCATTTAAATTATTCATACTCCATAAAATGTTTCAATTCAGTTTTATCGTGGCGCGTTTGTCTTACGAGAAAATCTTTCATTGCTTTCATACAAATTTATTATTATATTCGTCTCTATGAAATTCGCGCCATGATCGGATTCTGGTCGCCTCCCCTCCCCACACACTTCAATCGTTTATGTCTTGTAAATTTGTTGCCATTTTTTTTGCTGTATATTATGATTTTGCTCTTTATGTAAATGTTTGGTCGACTTGCATAAACTGCGTTTTATGTAAACATTTTATATATATATATATATATATATATATATATATATATATATATATATATATCATACATACATGCATGCACATACACAAAAACTATTTTTGTATTTATTTAAAAAATTATATCGTAAAAATATCTTTACGCAACTTTTTCTTTTTGCCAAAAATAATTAATGAATACAACACGCATGTTTTTTTTTATAAAAATAATGAATTATACAATTAATATATGTAATTAATATAATTATTTTGTGTACGTACATGTATATATATATATATATATATATATATATATATATATATATATATATATATATATCGGTGGCCCTAATGAGACTAAAGGATAGTAAATAATAGTGAGCAAGTAAATGTATTTACAATTTTTTCAGTTTAATTTGGGACACCCTATATATTTATATATATATATATATATATATGTGTGTGTGTGTGTGTGTGTGTGTGTGAAAATAGTATAAGATTAAAAATTGTATGTAAAAATACATTGGAAATATTTTTTTTATGACTTTAACAACTCAAGATTTTAAAATCTAAATTCCTTTTTGCCTTATGAAAAAATCTATTAACGTTTCTGTAGATAAATTATTTAAAATTTCCCATGTTTGTTAATCAAATAAATTTTAGGGTTAATTAGAATTAAGTTTAAAAAATATTTTGAATTTTCAAAACTCGTGAAATGTAAAAGAACTTTTTATATTTAAATACAATTTTATTCAAGAGACAAAGTCTTCTTTGTCTCTTGAATAAATTGTATTTTTTTGAATGTGCATGTAAATCATTCTGAATATGTTATTTCATAAATAAAATAATTGTTAAAGTTGAGAACAATAAATAACATAGTTAAAATTTTCTTTAAAAATATATATTTCTTACGTTAACAGTTTATAAGAAATATTATAGAAAATTTGTGAGCAAAATATGAATGGATTTTTTTATTAATCGAATGTTTATTATACGAATCTTTTTTTATATCTAATATAAACATTATATTCTTTGTATTATTATTAACTGGTTTTTATTGAAAAGATGGAAGACAAAAAATGTATTATTAAAGAAATTTCATAATAAAAATAAGCACGTTTTTATTAAAACAATTTATATAGATAAATAATGGAAACATTAGTTTGTTGTATGATTCAGGTAGAAAATGGAAATATTTTATAATAATATACATACATACACAATACACCCACATATATATATATATATATATATATATATATATATATATATAAATTGAATCAAATGATTTACATTATCTTTATAAAAATATTACAATTAAAAAAAACCCTCTGTTGTATAAACAGAAGAGATTGTTATATTTAAATTTGTGATAGAAATTATATTGAAACACCAAACAAATTTCGTTTCGCAGAAATTGTTTCAAAAAGTATTAAAAAACGAAATTAATTATAATACAAATATTTTAAATCTTTTAAATTGAAAATACGAAAACTGAATTGTATGCGTATAATAAACATCTATAATAAAATGAATGACGAATTCGTAGAAGTTAAATACAATTTCCAGAATTCTCAGTTTGTATTCTTTCAAGCTTACATACATAATATGCTTATTTGCTGTATTTTGATAAATACAAATTTACTTGAAATACGTTTTACTGATTGTGAATTTATATCAAGTTTAGTCGATGTAATTATGGAAAGAAATAATTAAATTATAATCGTTTCAAAACTGATTAAATTGTGTTATTCGTTTGATAATATTTAACATTTTTATCATCTAATACAAAAATATTGTGGAATGAGAAAAAAATAAAATAAAAGTAAATATCAGAAAAAAATGGCGGTTACACGAGATGAATTCATCAAGAGGATGCTATTTAAATAAATGTTTTTAATCAGTACCATTGGTTTATTTAGTTATTTATTATAATCGCCTTTGTGATTTATATATATATATATATGTATGTATGTATTGAAAATAAAATATATATTTTTTGCTTCATTAATTAAATAAAATTGTATGATTAATTTTGTTATAATTAATATTAATGTATATATATATATATTTTTATATATTTACACATACATGTATATATAAAATTAATTTATTTATATTTATTCAAAGGTTTGTCTAGTATTATTTTTTCAAAAAAATTAAATAATTTCCTTTGATTAGTAATTTGTAATTAATTTTTTTAAAATTTGTTTAAATGTGTATTATGTTGTACATATGTACATACAAATATATATATATATATATATATATATATATATATATATATATATATATGTTTGTATGTTATGTATGTATGTTTATATATATTTTATACGATTGTTTCTGTTACATAGCTGTATCAAAGAATGATGGAAGTACAATGGCTGTAAAAGAACAATAGCTGTTTTTATGTGTATTAGTTTAAAGATAAATAAGTCATTTTCATCTATGTAGATACAAATATTTTTTTGAATATAGGTAAATCGACTTTTATATATATATATATATATATATATATATATTTACATTTATGTAATCAAATTTCCTAAAGTCATACCAATTATTTTCAACATTCATATTTATTTAGTGATAAAAAATTCGAATTATATAGGCTTATATTATTTAATAAATTGAAAATTTTAAATGAGTAATTACATAATAATAACATGTATTAAGTTTTACTTTATTTTTAATTATAGAATAATTCAACTTGTAAAAAAAATTGAAAATATAGAATAATTTTATATAAAAAAATTGTATGAAATGCAACTGTGTTATGAAAATTCGATTTCAGAAAAAATCATCTCTTAAAAATTTTCTTAGTAAGGAATTTCCACAAGTGTACTTATTATTGTTTATTAAGTATGATTTTGTTAGATAATTTTTATATTTTCACTTATATGCATTTTGGTTGTTTAAACTGCTTAGAATGTAAGCTGCAATAAATTATTATTGAATTGATTTAAATTCAGTTATAAATTTTAAGACTTACAGGTTTTTTTAAAAATTTTCCCTAGGGTAGAAAAATTAGTTCAAAGAACAAAAAAAAAATTTATTGGACTTATTTTACTTGTTATATATCTGAAGATCAGGTAATAAATTAAAGAAAAAATGTAAGAAAAAAATAATATATGTTAACATATTTAATTAGTTTAATTTTAGAAAATTTGACTGAATAACAAATTTGAGTAATATTGTATATTTATGTTCAGTTAAAGATGTTTAATAATGTTTGTTTTAGTTGAAAGATAAAAAGATTACATGGACAAATCAATTTTATTATCAAATCATACAGATGAAAAATACACGAGATACAGAATAATTTTACATAAAAAAAATTTATTTCTTGACAAATCATTCTGGCACGTGGCTAATTTTTCATAAAAACATCACTAGTTTATACTTAAAAATTGTGAATTTGGAGAAATCTGTTTATAAATAAAATATATTTTAATAATACATAAAGTAATTTTATATGAAAAATGTAATAGAAAATTTACATAAAGAAAAAGATTTTCAAATTGAATTTCTAAGTAGTTTTTTTTTTGTACGTAGAATTTTTTTATATGGTAATATTATGTCATTTCAAATTTATTTAACATCACAATAATGATTGTAATTTGGACAAAAAAAATGACTTCTCTTCTACGTTTGAATTACAATAAAGAATTTATTTAATCTTTTTATATATATGCACTGTTTTGACATTTTCAATTTATTAAATAATTTAAGAAATTATTGAAAGATGAGAACTAGAATTGGAAATTAGTCATTGGATTTAGAAAAATTTGATAGTGTGTGTATTTCTCTCTCTCTCTCTCTATATATATATATATTTAAAATTAAAAAAATACGGTATAAAATAAATAAAATTGTAATCAGTAAAAAAAATTTAACTAAAAACTAATATATATAGGTTTTAAATAGAAAGAAAAAAACAGTTTTATTAAATATGAAATTAACTAATGTTAATATGATTAAGATTTTTACGATTTTCTCAATATTGCAAGCCATTAATTTGATCGGTATTTAATTGAGAAAAAAAAGATTTTTTCTTATTGTCATATATTTATTAATAGCATGAAACTCACTGAAGATGAACAGAATATTGACATTTTCGTGTTTTTTTAAATTTTTACTGATCGCTGTTTATATATTAACAATTAATATATTTTATTAAACATGATATAATAATTCATCGTGCGTGATGATTATTTTTTTCAAAGAAATGTAAGAAAAACGATACGGTGTAATTTCTTAATAGTTTTTTTTAGATAATTGGTCTTTTGAGAAATTATATTTGAAAATCGTACGAATAAAATTTATATTAATTGTCTAGTTAGTAGTAGTAGTGTACATGATTTATATTTTTATTTGTGACTGTATCCAATTTGAATTGAATAAAGGGCATGGTTTTACTTTAAAAATCTAAAAATTAATCTAGAGATTTTTCCTGTTAAAAACTCGATTATTTATCAAAACTAAAAATTGTATCAATTTCATTTTTTGTTTGTATATTCAACGTATTTTATTAATTTGTTTGTCGAGTTTTCATACGTTTCTTCCATTATTTGATAAATTGAATCATTGTTTTATTTACTTACTACCTATATTGAAAAAATCATTTTTGCAACTGAAACAAAATAAATAAGGTATCAATACCAGTTGAAGTACAGAATAAAACCACGATTAGACATATTGTAATTTTTTTTAATTCATTTTCTTCTAATAAAGTAATTTTTTATTCACTAATGAATATTTTATGTAGGTGACAATAAAAGTTTTATTTATTGGTATGCGGTTTTTTTTAAATAAAAAATATCAAAATATTACTTCAATTTAGAATAAGAATTTTTTATTTATTTATAATTGTGTAAGAATTTTTTTTAAAAAAAAGAAAAATGTATATAGGAAATTTATATATATATATATATATATATATATTTAGATATGTGTATTCAATAAATCGTATATTCTTCAAAGATGATCGTAGGCGAGTAGTTAGCACGACGGACAGATGACTAATGGATCTTGAATTCGAATCCGGACTTTAAGTTATGCCATCTTTCATTAAATAAACGTTTGTTTCGAAGACTTAATCATATTTGATCGTAAGAACGTTTGAACATCTCATGTAGTCTACATGGATTTGTGTTAATTTTCTTGATTATAATATATATATATATATATATATATATATAAAAACTGTAATATTTAGAAGAAGAAATGTGCATAGAAGAGTATTTATGTTTTTTATTCATTGTTCGTTTTGTTAAAAGAACATTACGTTTATTTTCTTAAAAAATCATTCTATTATTCCAAGTAAACACGTTTTTATGTAAAAATTATCATATGTAAATTTGGTAATAAAAGTATTTAGAATTTGCATTTTAATTTTATGTTTGTTTGCAAACATAGAATAAAGAATTAAAAGAATTGTGTTCGATCGAAATAACATTACAGAATAAGGAAGATGCGTCAAAATAATATCTAATCAAATTTTATAAACATAGAATAGTTCAGTTTTGCGCAACCTTTTTACACCTACGACCACCCTATTTTCTGAACGTTTGGTTTGAGAATTTCTCAAAATTTTCACCACCCTCCAACAATTTTTCTACGACCCACTAATATTTAGTCAGTTGTGAGTTTGTTTATGATTATTTAGAAAATCATATTAGTTTCTGTATTCGAAATTCAATTGTGAATTTAAAAACGATCAACTGTATTGTTTATCAATTTTTTTTGAAAAAAAAACTTAAAACTAGGTTTTTAAAAAATATCATCCGCATTTGACACTAATGAACGAACGCATCGATACTTCTTTAAAATTATAATTAAATTGTTTTTATAATCAATAATGCAGCAATTCCTTTCACGCTACTTCCTGTTTATTTTTCTTTTATAAAAAGTCAAACTGTTATTATTATTTCAACATCAATGAAATTCTTTATAGTTTTCGTAACGAAAAAGATACAAAAATCATTATATATATACATACATACAAACATACATATGATTACAATTCATACATCAGCTCATCTCTCTCATTTCAATTTATAATTTCTCCAAACTAAACAAAATTTATTATAACAGAAATATATAAATTGTGCGCTTGTGTCTGCTGATAACAAATATAAATATTTTTTAGGTAAATACTATCTACTAAAATTTTCATTACATGCATACATACATACATTCATATATATTATATATATACACATACATTTACACACACAAATATAGGTGAACTTATTTTTTCTCATTTCATCGTTTAGTGCGATAAAATGATATTATTAAGTATATTTTGCATGATAATTCAATAAATAGGTTGCAATTAAATATTTGTTCAGATAAAAAAAATGTAATCTAAATATAACGCAATATCTAATGAATTGTTGATAAATTTTTGTATAAATAACAAAAAAAACTATCGCTTTGCGGATTTATTTATGCCGTTTTATTTTAATATAGATTTTTTATATACATAAATATTTAAATAGAATACATACATACATAAATGTGTGTGTATGTATTTATATAAAATGTTTTTGTTGATATTTTACATATATCTTCATGAACAAATACCTTAAAATGTATATTAATATTATATTTAGAATGAAAAAGTTCTTTGAGATTTCTTTTCAGTTTAGTCATTTTTATAATTTCATTTTCGAAATCATCTAAATAATTTATTTCCAAAGAAATGAATTTTCATTCGTGGTCATTAATATCTCTGTACTTTGTACATAATTTAAGATTAGTTAATGAATCTATTATAAAATTATTTATCTCAATATTAAGTAATTGTAATTAAAAAATGAATAAAGTAATAAAATTGTTCAAGTATCTCAACAAATAAGTATTAAAAAATCCATTTTTTTTTCGTTCTTTTTCTAATATAGAGTTAGAATTTCAATAATCTTTTACAAACATTTTTAGTAAAGTATCTGTGATTGTTATATTGAATGAATGATAAAGATAGAATATGTAGCTATTTGATATCTTATCTCTATTAGTCATTTTTATAATTATATATTTTTTTAAATTATTATTAAAATTAAAGTATTTTTTAAAACTATAATATGTATATTTAAAAAATATAGAAATCATATCCACTTTTCTGTACATTTGTACTTAAATCAAGATGAATCAAAAATGTACTATAAAACTACTTATCTATATGTCTCTTTATCTCGATTACTTAAAATGTTATACGTCAACTAGTAACATATTTTTTGATAATAGTAAGTAAATAAATATCTATAATGATCAATTAAATTCTATTTTTTTATGATTAAAAAAAAATTACGCGTGCGAATTTTTATCAATTGTCACTCGAAATATTTCAATATTGAATAAATAATGTATTCTAGTTTTTAATACTGTTATAAATTTTGTATCTCGTGTTAAAGCCTGAGAATATGAAAATCATATCAACGATTTTGTGATGTTACGTTCAATAAAATATCCAAACAACTTTTTAAAATAATATACAGTTTTTATGCATCTGTTATTTGATATACATATATAATCAGAATTTGATTCAGTTCAACGGTTTTAATTTTTTTTTTGATAATTTATTTCATTTGTATATATATATATATATATATATATATATATATATATATATATATATATATATTTACATATAAATGTCTGTATATATGTACATATTAATACATACATAATAGAGTAGCGTTGATATAAGTTGTATATTACTGTCATAATTTTTATTAAATAAACTTTAAAAACTTATTTGCGTTGTATATTACAGAGTCATAAAGCAGATGGCGGCATATTTGCTCGCTAAGATTTTTTTTAAGTTTTCAAATATTATTTCAAATTTACAATTTACAAAAGTTCGTGTACCACTCCTTTAATACAATATTTAAAAATGACGAATACGCCGATGTTTCACCGGCGTTCTTTAAATCAGACAATCTACACGTGTATTTTACAGTATTTTTATTCATTTCGATGGGAAACAAATATATATATGCATATATATATATAAATTGTAGATACATTAATTTTTTTTTTGATCATTATTAAGCAACATTAAATTTATAATCTGTTAAATGTGACTCTTAAATAATATTCTTTTATATAATTTGTAAGAGATATGAGATTTTTATGTTAATTTCGACATGAATAAAAGAGACGCTGTGCGAAAAAAATAAACCTACTTTTTTCTCTAAATAATTCATACATATTAAATTTTATTTTACAGAATATGTATTAGCATTAAATATGAAATTTTTCATTTCGGAAAGTTTTTTTTAAGTCGTTTCTCATTGTACGTACGAATGTCTTAAATGAAGTTTGAAATATTGTAATTTCCTTTGTTGGAATCTTGTAATTGTAATTTCATATACATGGAAAAAAATGTAATTATCATCGTTTCGATATTTCGTATCGTACAGTGAAACAGTTTGTAGATTTTGTTGATGATTTACATGATTGTTAATTGAATGAATATGTAAATATATAAATATATTTATGCATTATTATATTCGTTTTTAATATTTGTGAAAAAAAATGTTAAATAATTACGTGTAAAATCATTGCAGTGTTCAAGATTGGACTTATTTAATTATAAAAAAATTCTTTCAATAGCTTATATTTGTTTGTTATAAATTAATCATAAGATTTTGTATCATTTGTAGTTTAATTATATATTTTTTTTATAATCGATCAATATTATTTTCATTTCAAAAATTAAATATCTTGAATTTATAAAAGTCCAGTACAGAAAAATAGGCATATATTTATATATAAAAAAGAAAATCTTTCGTATATCAAGCACCCAAATATTGATTCATTGAAAATATAAAAATTTCAAACGACACATTTTTCTCGGTAGAACTTGTAAAACAGCAACTTTGCATGATTTCATGGTTGTGAGAGGAGGTTCTTAAAATCATAAAACAAATGTTTCTCTACAACACCTTTCGTGACATTTAATATATTTCAACATACTTTTTCTTTTAATATCACATGTAAAAGCTCTCGATTTTTTTTAATTGCTTTAGAAAGCTGTTTATATTGTTTTGTCTCACGCTCTTATACATATTTTCGTATAATTTATATACATTCTGTACGAATTCCAATTATATATTAATACTTTTTGAGATTATGACGATAGAGTGTATCTCGAATGGAAATCTTTGGATTGTTTTCGTTTTGTGTATTAAATTTTATTAAAAATAATTACTTGTTTTACATCATGTATTTCATGGAAAAAGTAGTTGGTGGTGAATTCTAATCAAATGTTATTAATAAAACTCTTAGACGTTTGTATTTACATTTGTATAGAATAATTTCAATCTAGATGCAACTATAAACATAATTTATTGTACATGCATCATGTAAAAAAATATATATTAAATGACTTTAAAAAGGGCTATATATTTGTGTTTATTAATATATTCTTTTTTAATTTAATATCATTTTTATCTTGCGTGAAAAGTATTTTTATTGCTAAATTGAGAAAAGTTAGGTGTATAACTGCGTTATGATAAGAAGATACATCGAATTGAAATCAATGTATCAGATAAAAATAAATTGATTTTTCCACGAAATTGATTTTTTTATATTCTACATAAATGACAAATATGCAAATATCTGAATTTAATTTCGAACCACTCTCCATGCCACATAGGAAATAATTTATCAGTATTTAGAATTTTGTCAAGATCTGTTTGTATTTACTTTACTTATCATTGAAATTTTAAAAACACGTAACAAATTCCGAATAAATAAACTAAAATTGTATTTTTCATAAATATAGAAATTTGATATCGTACACATCTGCCCTACATTTAATTTTCATCATAAATATATACACTGTAGTGTTTATCTATTTGTACCAGTTTGTGTATTAAGTGATTATAGAATTTAATAACATTTTTCTGATAAATTTCACATTTTTATTTGTTTAGATTATATATGTTTATATAAAAAATCATATACCAGATTTTATTTTTAAAATGAACTGATATAAATCGTGTTTTGTACATTCAGTATTGATATGAGGTTTATAGAAAAAGATCTAAAATTCATTAAATTTGATTTAAAACATATCATCGATCTCTATTCTTCCAAATTCAATTCTAGCTATTTTCAACGTTTTTCCCTTCTGTTTCATACAGACATATCTATTTTTCTATTTATCAATGAGTCTATTTCTAAATCTCTTCATATTATTGACTTTATAATAATAGCCCATCGATGAGAGATCTCTTCTCCATTTGTTACAAAGTCCATCATTATTTTTTGTTTATTTTCGAATTCACTCTTTTTGACTCTTGCTTGTTATTCTTATCCTTTTTCCACACTTCCTTGCTTTATCTCTAAAATCGTTTATCATATTGTATGATATTTGAATTTATGATTTGTACGTTTTTTAATTTAAAAAGAAATGTCTTATAAATAGAATTATAAATTAATGTCTATCTTATATTGATTATAAAATAATTATACTCGATCCATTGTTCTACGTATCCATTGTATTTATTATTTTTTTTTGTGTAGATTTTAACCGTTTGGAGTATCTACAATTAGCTTGTATTTTTTTAGATTAGTGGGTTGTTCTTAAGACTGATTAGTTTTTTTCGATTCAATATATATATATATATATATATATATATATATATATATATATATATAATGTTTAAAATGTAACTAATACCATTGTTAAATCAGTCACGTTTCATATGTGTTAAGTGAATTAGAAATAAATAATTAATGCGATTCTGTAGAATGTAAAACGATATAAAGTTGTTTTTATATAAAAAAAGAATATTTTAAAATCATTATGGATGTATTTGAAATTCATCTAAGGCAATAGTCAAGCAACAAGCAAGTAAACGAGTACCCAACTTGACATTACAGACAATACAGAACCGTAAAAAAAGATATTATTGAAATTTGACTCGTATCAGATATCTCCCTATCCAAAATATAAATATACACACATACATACATACAACGGACCAGAAAACCATACTTGTGTGAGTTAATTTTCAGTACTGTCAGTTTTATGATACCACAAATTAAAGTTATTTCGATTATCGGTAGTCTTCTCGTCTTGATACTTTTCTTCTTGCGGTACCCACTAACAGGCCTATGGCAATGAAGTGATTACACAGGAATGCGCATACATATATACTTCACATACTATATTTCTACTTGTCTGCTAGTTTTATTAATGGCTTCTTGAACGATTACCTGATCATTGTGTTTATGTTACGTTTTTTTTTTCTTTCGTTCCTTCGTTATAATCTCTCCTCACCTATTCTTCACGCTAAACATACCTGTACGTCGTGTCTAAACATTGCTTCTAGAATTTGGCTAATTATAACTGTCTTAATTTAATTGTTATCCAATTTCATACCTGTGTCTGTGTGTACGGACTTAACAACCGTGAAATGTGTTATAACCGCAATGCAAGTTTGCAATATGAACGAAATAATAATAGAGCAGTTATTTTAAATATGAAACTTTTCCAATTTAAATTCACTACGGAACTTGACGTATGTATGTGTGTGTGTGTTGCAGTTTGTTGTATATATTGAGTTTCGATAGTTTTCAAACTAGTTATACGAAATTTTGTATGAACTTTTATGTCATTGTTTGTAAATTATGATTCGGACACAAGTGTAGTTGAAATGTACTTTTATTTTGAAATTGGAAGGAATTTTTAATTACATCTCTTCTAATATACATACATATATATATATAAATATATATAAAACAGTAGTCGTATTTATATATAGTAACATATTGAGCTGTGTGTTAATCAGTATGTCACGAGTTTAAATCTGATCTTGTAACATGCCAATTTTCATTAAGAAAGTAGTCGTAAGCTTAATGGATGTTGACCTTAAGTGTTTTAAATATATATATATATATATATATATATATATATATATATATATATATATACATACATACATACATACATACATACATACATACATACATACATACATACATACATACATACATACATACATACATACATACATACATACATACATACATACATACATACATACATACACACATACATACACACACACACACACACACACACACACACACATCATACATACACACTGACGCACATAAGTCATGGCACACATGGGTAACATAAGCAATTTATTGATATAATTCAGTGAAGGCGTTAAATTAAAAAAAGATATTTAATTGAAAATAAATATAATGAATAAATTTATTGAATATTATATTTATTTTCAATTAAATATATTTTTGTAATTTAACGACTTCACTGAATTATATCAATAAATTGCTTATGTTACCCATGTGTGCCATGACTTATGTGCGACAGTGTATATATATTTGTCTGTAAAAAATAGCAGTACTTGATATTTTTTCTATTCTTTACTATAAAGATATCTAATTATTTCAATAACTATGAATTTAATAATTTTTTACTTGCTTTAAAATAATAATAGTAGAATTTATGTATCTCTTTATAATACAAAGAAAATTGCATTTTTTTCAAAAAGGTAATATTATTAATTATGCAAAAAATAACAGCAAATTATAAAAAGTAATTTAAGGCCTCAGAACTCAATATTTGGTCCAATATCCTTTATTGGTCAATACTGCAGCACATTTTCCCGGCATCGAATTAATTAATTGTTAGTATCTTTCAACAAGAATAGAGTCTCACTGACCACTCTAAAACATTAATCTTATTATGGATGAAACAATCTTTTGATAGTCTATTTATAAATTTAGGGTCGTTTTTCTGTTGGTCAATGGCATTTTCCATCCGGCATATGGGAGTATTGCATTTTTTAATATTTCCACATGTGAAATGGCCTTCATGTTATCTTCAATGAAAAATATAGGCACTGTGTCATTATATAAAAAACAACCCCAAATATTGATTATAATTCCACCACTTTTTACAGTTTTAACAATGTATTTTAGATCATACTGACTATTTGGGCCTCTTTTTACAAATTGTCTTTGGCCTTTAAGACCAAAAAGTACGATATTTTACTATTTTTCTTAAAAATCTTTTTTCTGAAAACATTGCTATTTTTTGTACATAATTGTATATAAAATCATATCAGCTGATATCTATCCATTGCTGGATAAAAGCATTATTGAATGTTACCATGGCCATACTGACCACGCTGATTAGGTAGGTTGATTAAGGGTTTTTCATTTAGGGTTTATTCCTTTAAACAAGTTGTCTTCATCTCAACTAAGAATCCCATCTGCCCTTAATAATATACATACGTATGAATGAAAAATTTCATAAATAAGAAAATAAAGAGAAAAATTTCTAAGTATTTTTATTTCTCTAACAAAAAACACAAAATGTGTTTATAAAAAAAACACTTGGAAAAACTGCTTTCAAAATCCTAGGTATATGGTTAATCATTTAATTAATTAATTATTACTGTCACTTAAATATAAATTTTATAATTACAATTTGAACAAAATTGAAAGAGGATAATACTAGGTTCAAAAAAATATTCTTGGTTAAAAAAAAATCTTGGTAACATTTTAAAGTTGCTTGGATTTTGGAATTGTTTGATTTTATTTCTGAAATTTCTGGAAAAATTATATTTTTATATTTTTCTCTGCCTGGTCAAGATGGAGAATCATTTGAGTTTCTTATTTAGATTTACATATTTATTAATCTAATTCTCTTGTTGTGCTTTATATAAATTAGACCATTTTTTGTTTATAACAATGGTAATTATTTAAAATATTTTTTCCATGAATATATATATATAAAAATAAAATCATGGTTATTCCAATTGTTGCAGGATCTTGAGAAAGTTTTAATTCTTTTTAAAAATCTCCATTTTTATATTTTTTTAATTCTTCATTAAATTTCAATTAAATTCATATAATTTGCTAGTCTTGTTTCATTACAGCAAAGCCTTCAGTGTTGTTATTTTGAAGAGTTTTTAATTTTAAGATTGTTTCTTAAAAAATATGACGATAAAAAATATTAAAGCCAGAAATAAAATTCGTTAAAGACATCCAAAAAGAAATTTTATAATATATTAAAATGATAAATGTTTCGTTTAGTACACTTTTGATTTATTTAATTTTAAACACGAATCCGTTTAAAAAAATCTCTCGCTAATAAAAAATTGCACACATTTGTAAAAAAATATGCACTGTCACTAACAATGATGGAAAAAACAAATGTACAGAATAAGGAAGTACGTGGTGGCGTAATAATTTGTTTTCAACGCCGACAAAATTAAATTACAAATAATTATGGTCTACTCAATTAGGAAATTTGCATATTTGCTATAATTATTTAAACTGTGTTCATATATATATATATATATATATATATATATATATATATATATATATATATATATATATATATATAACAAATATAATAGTAATAGTTAAATATAAGTAAATGTCAAATAAAGCAACGTATGTTTTTGTGTTTGAAAATATTTCGTTTATTTTGGAAGATCAGAATTGTATTTTTTAATTTAATCATGGGACTAATACTATGCAAAAAAAATCTACGCTATTTGAGAATGTAATTACATTAAGTGATGTTTTATTCTTATTAAATGAATAATAAGTCAATCTATCTAAATAAGGCTATTGAACATTTTCCAAGAAATCTGAATCTGTTTAAAATACAAATATTAATCATACAATTCTGATTTGTGCACGACGTGTATTCGAAATATATACGTCGTTTAATTATATATAATTTATATAATTTTATTTTACTTGATTTCGGAGAACATTCCAATTTAATATTTATTATATTCAATCTCTAAATAATATACATTTTATATATATATATATCTAATTGTACAAAAAATAAATTTTGTTTGAAATGATTATTTTTATGATACGATTTCGTACAGAATAATAAATTTTGTATTATATGAAAAACTTGAATTTATTATATGTTAAAAATGCCTCGTAGCAGAAAATTTAATAAGTATTTATAAAATAACCGTATAGTAGTTTAGAGCAATTATTTTTTAGAATGAATTTATGTACAATGTAAATTTGGTTTTAATATCTGCTTATATTAAGAAGTTTAAATTATATTTTTTCGAGACAGTCGATACTCGATAAATAAAATTGAAAAATATATACATCATAGTATTTTTTTAAAATCGACTTTTTTTTATAATTAATATCGAGTTTTTATTTATGAGATGCTTTTTAAGAATCAAATTATTAAGTTTAATTACTGTTCTCTAAAAATGTAATAAATTAGTATTTTTATTTAAAATGTCAGTGTTTTATAAAATGTTGTAAAACATTAAATGGAATTTGATTTTTTAACAAGGAATGATTATATCTATGAAAAGAATTTATTAATAAATATTGTTAATTTTTATAAAATGTTTAATTTATAATACAATTATTGTTTGATATTTTCAGCAGATAGTTAATCATTTTTTTAAATGTTACTTTTAAGGTTTTTTTCTTAAAAAGTTGTTAATAGAAATCAATCTTATGTGGATGTTTATTGGATTAAAAAAGACATTTATTTCATAAGATTTAACTTTGAGAGACAAATATTGAATTTTATGAAAATAATTATACATGTTTTTTTTACAAAAAAAAATTAGAAATGTAAGTTAATCAATTCTTGCTGTTAATTAATAGAACAGATGTTTGTTTAGAATAGTGAATCGTTGTTTTCCTTATTTATTCCAATTTTTTACTTAATTTTTTGTATCCTAGTGGTTTGTACTATAAAAATTGAATCTAAATATAATTAGTTGTATATTACAAGTATTGTTAAAACTCTTTGAAACTAAATATAACAAAAAATATGTTTTTAATAAGACAAATATTTATTGTATATACAAAAACATATAAATAATTATCAATTATACAATTTTTAAAAAATGTACTGTTCTAATATATTTTTTTAAATTGTGTAATTATCTACTTTGTCTTTGATTTCGTAGTGAAATCACTGAGATGTAATGGGTTAACCAGTCCAAAACATCTCTAATAAAGATATAATTTTCAGTTGCTTTTTTTTGTAATTTTCTATATAACTTCTTTAATTCCATAAAAAGTATAAACTATTTTTGGATTCAGATATTGCTTGTTGTCAGAATAAATTTTAAAAATAAAATATAATGTTTAATATAATTATAAACATTTGTCTAGTATTTTAAACATTTATCCAACATTTTCGTTATGTTTTGAAAATCTCTATAATCAGGTCAGGTATATGATTAGTTTTGTGGAATGGTGTATATGATAAAGAATCTTTTTTTTTAAAAAAAATAATATTATCTTCATCATTTGGGTATTATATATTAGCACATATTGTCAAATGAATGACCACTGATTGAACATAATAGTTGAATACAAATTAAGTGAATATAGTTGTAACCACAAAGGAGACATTCAAATTATTTCAGATTAGTCTCGCTGAGTTAATACTCGTATAATTCAATAAAATATTCGGAATGTTTTTTATCAATTTATTAACATCGTTTAGTATTAAATTATATTTTATTCTTTTTTCTGATTAAGTATGTTATCCAAATAAAATAAAACATTGAGTGTGTATATTGATTGAAAATTATTTTGGTCGAATCGCGTTAATTAAAAAAAAGTAAAGATTATCGATTGAACGCATATAGTCTCTCTGAATGCAACATGATTAATTACCGTCGAATTGCATCGTTGCAAAAACGACACAAAACCGTTAAAAAAAATTGTTTTTTTCGTTGTAATTCATTCATCCAACCGACACGGTTTCAAAACACCAGTTCCCGATCCTCATCCATCCGATTCGTCGCTAAGCTTCGATTATTCCCTTCAGTTGGAAATTTATCACTGTTTACCGAACCACCACCGCATGCAGAACTGTGAAATCGTGTTAATTGTAACATTTGTTATAAGCGAATATCAAAAGGCTTCGTAATCGATCGACGGTTTAACGTCATTCACCACGATTGTTGATTAGATATTGAACCATCGTGTGTATGCAATTTATAACACGTGTATGTGCGTGCCAGATTGTTTGTTGGTTGTGTATGTGCATCAACAAAACACCTATGTAATTATATCCAATTGCTCTCTCGTGTGTGTGTATGTTGATTATTTTCTATTTTTGATACTCGGCAGTCGAGCCGTAACTCGTAATAGTGTAAGATGTACACCACGGTCTTTTTTTCCCCTCTACTTGGCACGTTCGCGTGAAGTTGATCTAATTGAATAGTGCAGATTTATTGTAGGATATTGATTATTAAGGAAATTTAATTTTAATGTATATACACATATATGGTTTATTTCAAAGATTTTTTTTAAATAAATATAAAAACAGACTAATATCTATTTATTATATATATATATATATATATATATATGGATTTCCAATAAGAATATCAGAACTTTGACAGCTGGTGGCAGCCATATGTGATTTTTTTAAAAGCCATTTTGATACTTAAACTCAGAGTTTGGAAAATTATCATGGAAAACTGTCTTATTGTAACCATTATATATTATAATTGATGGAGTATTTTCCTCAGAAGATTCAAACATTAAAATTTCATAAATACATATTTTGAATAAATTTATTTCTTAACTGAAAACAATAATTTTTTTTTATACAAATATATACAGTAGATGATAAAGTTTTTGTACATTATATCAATTTTCATCAATTCAATTAAAACTGTAACGAATTTGTAACTAATTAAAAAAATAACAAATTCTTATTTAACAGAAGTCCTAATCTAGTTAAAAAATATGTGTTTTTTTATATTTGGTTGTTCATTCTTTTTGAAATTGTTGACGGATCTAAGGGATTTCAACCCCTATTACCATCATTTTTCTCCTTATTTCTAGTTCTTCATCATTTATTTTATTTGTTGTCTTTTATTTGCAAATCTGAGATTTTAATGAAATTTATTTAAAATATTTTTTATTTGTTTTATTAGTTCTTCACTGTTGTTTTTGGCTATAATTTCTGATTTTATAAATGTTCTGTTTTTATTATTAAAAAAAATATGTAATATGTTCATACCTCTTTAATCCTCCACCCCCCCTCCATATATATATATATATATAAGTGTGTGTGTCTTATATATTAATCACTGCTTTGATATAGATGGATATTTGTTGTTTTAGTTCCTGTAGGACTAATAAATATAATGAATGTTGTAATTACATGTGATCTGACTGTCGATGATAATTCCTTATTGTGTTTCTTATTTGTTTATACATTATTGTTAGATTTTAAATAATGTATGTGCTAAATGTTTTTATTATTTTTTGTCATTTCAAAAAACTTCAGTAAATTATTGTAATTTTTTTTATAACACTGAAATGTACTTATAAGAGTAGAGAAGTGGTTTTAGCTTCAATTGTGTTTGTTTATTTTGATTAGGACAAGATAAACATTTAGTTTTAGGCCAAAAACGTACTAATAATAAATTTGAAAAATGTGGTAACTTGGCTGAACAAAAATCAATAAAAATATATTACTCAAAGATAAGATATTTTGATATTTTAATTTTATAAAGTTTTTTATGCCTATTCGTTATGTAAATTGAAATAAGAGAAAATTTCGAATATTTTTTTTTTAAAAAAACATAGATGTAATGTACATACAAAATATTTTTTATAAAAAAAGCTTGTGTTTTGATCAATGTCTATCAATCATTTGATTTAAATAGATTTTCCCTCATAAATCATCCAATCAAAAATCGTAAATCGTTTATCCAGAATCCAACTGAATCATAACTCATTCGTTCTTTTAATAATACGCCATGCTATCCTCATATTCAAAACATGTAGTTCGGACCATGTTTTTCACATTGAAATTTCCACGTGAAAATATTCCAACTGCATCAAAGATTTTAACTTATCGGGAGCCAAGCTATCGATCCATCTCTTCCAGTCGATCGATTGAATTATTTAATATTCAGCACATGTCGTATCTGAAGATAACATTAAGGTGGGGTCCTGTCTTGTTTATACACAATTGCAGTTTCTTGTTCTCGTTCAAGGTCTCCATTTTGTGGAAACAATTCAACACGTACGAGGGTTCCATCGTCGCGGTTGTAGATAACAATTCGAAATATGTTTCTTTATCGCAACCGGTGAATTATTTTATATTGTGTTTGAAATTTGCAGAAAGTACATAAAATTCGGTCCTGTCAAGTTTTAAGAACTTGTCAAATGGAATCGGTTGAATTTTCTTCATTGTAAAACTGAAATCATGCAAATTAAGTACGACGTAGGTTGAAATAATGGGTACATAAATGATGTTAATACATCTGTGTTGAAAATTAGTAAATCTTTAATACATTTTTCGGATAAATTAATCTACCACTTGACAAAACAGCTAAATTGTTTAATGCATGCGAAGGATGAAAAATCTGATTCAGTTCCAAAAAAAAAGTGTAATACGTGAAATTCGGACGAGAGAAATGTATTTGGACTGATTTTCTGTGTTTAACAACGACGATGACAAACAAGAACAAAGTAAATTTCAAATCACTCTCTACGTAATATACATTACGGCTTGTTGTACATTTACGAATGTAATTTAATAGATTAATTGAAATATGTTTACATTCGCATTTCATTGACTATTGTATTTTTCGTTTATAAAACGGTCAACTATTGAAATATGTTGCGCATTTTATCTAAAAACATTTGTATTAATTATTTTGCACATAAATACGCCATTTTTCCAATTAACTTAAAACAGTAGGCAGATCGTATTTTCATAATTGTAACAATTTAATAATAATGTTTAATTTTATGGAAGAATTGTACATTTTGTATGATAGTGGCGAGTTGTGTTTAAAAGTTTAATTGGAAAATAATTTAATTATTTGCGTACATATAATATAGTGATAACATTTCATTTACTTGTTGGTTGGTTCTTTTTAATGATTTTTTTTCTATACATAAGCAGTTTTACGACACTGTATTTCAATAGGTGTTTCTTTTTACATTCGATTGTAAGTTTTTATTGTTATGGGGATTGTACGAATAGAACTGAACTTTTTTATGATGACAAATATGTTTAATTTCGAAACTAAAATATAAATCAAAATCAAAAATTATAAATAAAAAAAATTGGTAATACATATATTTTTAATCTTACAAGTTTGTAGAGATTTCAAAGATTCTGTTTCTTATTTTAATTAATAGTTTTAATTCGATCATGTACTTTAATTCGTAACATTAATGGATTATGTATAAGAGAAAATTTTCTAAATAAATATAGTATTGTATTGTATACAATAATTTTTAAGAAAAATACTAAAAGAAATATTTTTTTAAAAAATATTAGTATTTTATAATCAATGAAACAGAAATGACCTTATCATCTATATTTATTTTTTTGGAAATAAAACTATGTAATCAACTAATTTCAATTTAACAAGAAACTAACTCGACTAATTATTTTATTACAGTGTTTTCTCCATAAATGTAGAATAGTAAAATTTATATATACATACACCATATCAACATTGCTGGAAAAATGACCTCTCTTGAAACTTACTAATTCCAATGGTACAATTTTTTTCTTTTCTTCAACGATAAGTTTTCTCCCCTGTTATTTAATATTTGGAGATTTTCAATTAATAATCTCTTCTCTACTGATGATCTTTTCATTTTGCTTAATGATCAATTTTCATTTTAAAACTTTTTACTTCTGGTACAATATCTATAAAACTGTTTGTTGTTTTTGAATCCACTTGCTTCTTATTATGTCTTTATGTGGCTATTTGTTTTATTCATCTCTCCATGCTTTTCTCTGTTATCTGGAATGTATGTCTGAGTGTTTAAGTGTAATTTATATATCAAGTTTTTAGAAATTTCATTATTCATTGTTATTTATTAGACTTTTTAAATTAATTTTATTATCATTCTTTCAAAATTTTCCTCACTGCATTTTATATATTATTTAATCAATTTTTCGAATTATCTAAATTTTTCATCCCAATTCGCACTCTTTAACCGTCCAATCAAATTTCTGTATTATATTAAACAATTCTTTATTATCCTCTTTGATTTATATTTGATATTCAAAATATTAACATAGATAATTATATTTTTAATTTAAAAATTACATGACTATAAAATCTTTATTTTCAAGTGATACTTAAGAATAATTTTTATTCATTGTTGTTAAATTCAAATCATTGAAATTATTATTACAGGTTTTTATGTATTCTCCTTTTGTTTTCTATTACCACTTTTTTTTAGAAAAAAATATATATGCATATAATTTCATAAATGATTTACAAACATTGGTCCAAAAAAGTAAAATGAGGTCTGAGTAAAAAATTCTCATCGTTACCAAAAAATGAAATTACATAACATTTGTAAATAAATTAGTAGCATTTTTTCTAACGAATTAAATGACATTTTTGTCTGTGGATATTTTTTGCAATCATTTGAATTAGGGCTGATTCAAATGGGAAGTGTTTATAAATTTTAACTCGTGTTCGAACACTTATCGTCCAAGACACTAACAAGTCCCGAGGCACTAAATAATCGATCAATCATTGGAGAATAAACGTAACACTAAGCTGTCAATATGTTCTTAAAACGTTCTAGTTAGATCGTGTATACATAAATACTTCGGAGATGTCTGTAAATATTTCATCTAATATGACGGTTGGTTAATAATTGAAATGGACAGAAATATTCTTTAATAAATGTTTGAATTGGTTATATATATATATATATATATATATATATATATATATATATATATATATATATATATATTGTTGTTTAGAGTGGTTGGCTTCTTCTAATAAGCATTGTTCACATAAAAAGTCTAATCTAATTAAAAAAAAGATGATGTGTACCTGTATGGTATAAGTAGTAGTCGAGTTTTGAGAGTGTGATGTAGGAGTAGATTTATAACGAAAGCGCTTATTTCATAATTTAACGAAAAAAGCAATTCCGTCGGCTAAAAGCAATATATATTCACGTTCGTTGTTGGTAAGTTTTAAATTATATCAAGGAATTTTTTTTTTTTTTTTGGAGAAAATGAGAAAAGCAAGCGTATATTGTCAGCTGTCAAAACTTTTCGTGTATTATGGCGTATCAATATTTGTGTTGCTAAGCAACCGGTTTTGTATGTTCTTTTTATAGTACGAAACGAGTGCGAAAGTTTGTCTACTCGGGCGGATTGAAGAGTTTACGAGTTTCACAATTTAATTCTCCGGAAAAAATAAAACTTTATAATTAAAAAAGATAAGGAAGTTTATATCGAAACAGTAGCCGTAACAATATATATATATATATAATATTATATATATGTATATATATTTTTTATAAAAGCTGTTTTATGTTGCTGAATTGTCACTCAATGAAATTATAGAGACGCCTATTGAAAGCTCATTTTTATAAGTGAGTATCATTAAGTTATTTTCATTTACTGGTTGTAGATATATTTAAAAACATTTTTATTTAGAGCGTTATCTGAATAGGACTCCGTTAGTGATATATATATATATATATATATATATATATATATATATATATATATATATATATATATATATATATATATTATACACCAGTCCCTCAATTTACGCGGAGTATCCGTTCCACGTGGATTTGTTATACGCGAATGAAAATCGCGTAAATTGAGTCTGTCAGTACAATAGAAAAAATATTGGAAATAAAAGCTAGTAAAGTTGTAGAAATACATATTTATTTCACGTAGCTTAACAAAAAAATAATGACGTTTTAGAAAACAAAAGTAGATAAATTTTATTCGGTGTCACTATCGCTACTGTAATTCAAAACAATCAACCTTTTATATATTTATATCGTGCTTTTATACACGTTCAAATAGGAATTTGCGTCACTCTGATATATAATAAATTCCATGAAAAATTATATAAAATGAAATCTGTCCGACCGCGTATAAAAAGTGCTGCGTAAATGAATATCGCGTAAAAAAAGTCCCGCGTAAATTGAGGTATATATATATATATATATATATATATATATATATATATATATATATATATATATATATATATATATATATACACACACACACACACACACACATCCCTGTATAACACGGTTTGATAATTTTGATGATATGAATTCTGAAGATATTAAAGAATTACTGGTGGAAGAAGAAGCAGGTGAAACAAATTTAATGGAAATGGTATTTAAGTTAAACCAAATTCATTCAAAAGATGATAGCACAGACGCAAACACAGGAGTTCAAAATGTTATCCTAAAAAGCATAAATTTGAATTTTTATATTTAGAGGGTTTTGCAGTCAGAAGAATGTCAGTACTTTGACAGCTGGTGGCAGCCATGTTTGAATTTTTTTTTTAGCACATTTTGATCATTTTCAACTCGGTATAGTTTGGAAAATTATCTTGGAATGTTCAACATTTCAACAATGTTTAGAAATTGTAAAAAACTTATAAAAATCAATGGTCGGTTCGTAAAACTTATCGTGGGTTTCGTGAAACTTACGGGCAACACTAAATAAAGAAAGTGCAGAATTTTGAGTGATAGCAATCCACAAGTCATTGAACAAAGAAAAAAATCATTGAACTTGTATTCACAAAATAACTGTCTGGTGTATGTTGTTACATGCTGGTGGTGTGATCGGACCATATTTTTTTCAAAATGAAGTTGAAGATCATGATACAGAAAATGAAGTACGTTACGAAATCATGAATAATGATTTTTTTCCGAAAATGATTGAAAATGGTTTCAACAGAACGGTGCTACGTGTCATATATCTACGGAAATAATTGAAACAAAAGTTTGATGAGTTCATTATTCCACAAAATGGATTTATTAATTGATCACCGAAATCATGTGATCTAACTCCATTAGATTATTTTCTGTGGGGTTATGTGAAATCATTGGTTTATGCTGATAAACCACAAACAACAGAAGCATTAAACATAATCATTGAATGCGTGTAATTCATGAAATTGGACCACAATTATGTGAGAGTGACTAAAATTTGGACTAAACGAATGTACTATGTCGAGCGGAGTCGTGGTGGTCTTATGAGTGAAATTATATTCCATCATTAATGCCATAGAATATGCTTTAAAATACAAGAAATAAATAACTAATTTATTAAATACTTTTTGTTTTATTTCCATTTAAACTTCTGAAACGCTTATTGGAAAAACCCTATATTTTATCAATTTTTATAGATCTTTACTTGTGTTTTTATTATTTTTCTGGATACATAATAATCTATATTTTCCATTAGTATTTTTATTTTTTTGTTATATGACCATTTTAATTTTAAACTTTTCCATCTTATAACATCCATTTGCATTTTTTTACTTGCTTTCGAATTCACTCATTTCTCTTCTCTGCAATTTTTTTTTAACATTTATCTATGTTTCTCTGTTATCTAGATTGAATTATACTGGTATTTAAGACTTATGTTTCACTTCTGTTATAAGTGAGAACAAGTAGGATGTTAATGCAAGTGTTTTACCATTGTTTACTAATAATGTTATCTACTTTTCATCGGGAAATATTTTATTAAAAAAAAAATTCTATAATATGTTGTTGATTGACCGTTCGATCGTCAAGTCGTTTGTCCTAATTCAATTCACGTTAGATAAGCCAGCCACCGCAAGTGATATAAACAAAGAGCCAGAGATAATAAATCGTGTGTGAATAGGTCGAAAACAAACAAACAAACACGAAAGCCCCCGTACACACGTTTAAGCGGCCGGCCGTGTTGTTGTTTTTGTTGTCGGTTGTGCTACTGTGTCTGTCCGTCCGTCTGTCTGATGAAGAGGCGAACGGGCGACGTGTTGAAGATCGCCGCGAGAATGCGCAACTGTCAGTGTCACTATTTCAATGTGCAATCAACGCACGAAGAGCTTGTTATTGGTTGACAGCAATTTTCTACACTACATGTCGGATTGACATCGTTTTTAATGCTCGTTCTGTACCAAAATTAGAATTTTAAACGGTTAATTACGTGCAACTAAACGATCATGTCCCTTTTCACTTTCAATTAAGTAAATAAAAATAAAGTTGGACTATGGAACAGACGAGTGCGTTTGAAAATAGGCAAATTGTGTATTCATATTGAATCTCTATATATCTTAAAGATGTTATAATGTGGTGAATCTGATGTTAATTTTTTTTTTTTTTTGAAAAAATGAAATGATATTAACACTAGAACTACCGATGTTAAATATATATCTAGTTTTACCGCACTCGTCAAATTGACGTATTTTTGATCATGGCTTTCATTTTAACTTTTCACTTAGTTTATGTAAATAAAAGAATATAATTTAACAAAAACAACACTTAATATAATAATTCATTAATTATTAATACAAAAAAAACAAACAAAAACACTTTCTATTTGCATTTATATTATAGCACATTTGATATGTATGGAATAACTATCAATCACATATTTTACAAATACATGTTATCTGTGATGAACACTTGCCACAAACATATTTGTCAGTTCGTAAGCGAACACTCCTCTCGCTTTTTTGTCGAAACGAATGAATCTCATAATTTCCGAAAATCTGTTTCTACTCATAGTTTCGGCAAAGAAAGAAGGTCCCCATTTTTGGACCACAAATACGATAACTTCATGTTTCTTGCTTCGTAGGCTCCTCGAGCATACAAAATGGCTATAAAAGCATATAATTCGTCCATAGTAATTTTCCAGTCGTTCTGTAAAATGTTTCTGGCCTGTAGCTCAGTGCAAGCTTTTATGTGGCTCATAATTCTATTATCAATTATAAGCCGAAATACACTACTAACATTACCGAGCATAATGTTTCGCTTCGCATAACCAGTTGGGCCCGAAGTATCCTTGAATATAGTATGTAATGGCAATCTACCAACACAACCATTCCCTAATTCTTCCCATTCAGTACCGTCGACAGCAATGTCTTTTTGCTGTCTTGGTTCGGTTTCTGTTTGGCTATCCGATTCAGTATCTGAACATATTCGCAATCGCTTACTGCGTTTGTGGCTATTTTGGGGAATTTCATCTTCACTCCTTGAATCTTCACTTTCATATTGATCTTCTTCACTTTGTTCAATATCTCGTACTTCAATTTCATCCTCAGCTTCTTCAGAGTCTGAAAAATCAGTTTTATTTTCCACGCAAGATATGTCTAAATCATTATTACTTGAATTAGTATCCGAACTGTCTTCATTTATACCAGTGAGTTCTTTGAATTCTTCGAATAATTTTTTGCTTCCTGTAAATCGTTTCATTGTTGCCTAGGATTTACAAGAAATAAATTTGAATTTCTAATAAAAATATGTTCATACTTTTTTCCCAGATTGGACTTTTCACAGATTACACTTTGCACCAAGAACTTTATCACATTAGAAGTACAACTGATAATGATTGCAACCTATTTTTCATATGAAAAATGTACCTAAAATTTTTCCAGGAAATGTCTGAAAGCGATATATGTGTATGCAAGGATGGACATCAATACGTATTTACATTCACTTGAATATAAATTATTATAAATTTTGAGATTGCTAATGTCGTCAATTTGACGTGTCTTGGTATAAATAGGTATAGGTCATACTAATTATGGAAGTTAAAGTAGCTAAGTGGAAATTGAATAGGAATATTTAATTGTTCTTATATTTCATTAAAAGTCGTCATAAAATTCTAGAACAATACATAAATCATATCGAAATTTTTAAGCAAAGAGCTGAAATTTGAAAATCGTCAAAATGACGCTCTTGGTAGTTCTAGTGTTAAAAATATTGAAATTAAAAAAAAAATGATTTAAAAGAATGAATTAAATACAAGTTCAAATAAGCTGCATTTATTGACTTAAGATTTTTCTCTTATTTAATACTTTTTACATATTAATTATCAACTAACATTTAACATACGATTGAATGAGAATCTTTATTGTTTGTTTATATACTATTAATAATTAGACAGACATATACACAAGAATATATATGAAACCATTGACTTTTTCAATACTTTAATTGTAACGAGTATTTGAAATGTTTAAATATGTTTGTTTTTATTTATCTATAAATTTGTTCTATATTTATACAAACTTTTTATTTTCATATATGAAAACATTTCATGTTGATTCAGCTGCAATACATATATATATATATATATATATATATATATATATATATATATATATATATATATATATATATATATGTATGAAATATAGTCTAGTATATAAATGTCTCATAAATTAATATTTAATTTAATGAAAATAACGATGTCACGGAACGAACGACTTTGTGTCAAGATATTCGAAAACTGTCCACTTCAAATATAAATACCATATTTATTAAATTAAATTGGAACACTAAATATTTACATAATTGATCTTAAAGAAATTGATTCGAGATTCGTTGCAGTCGTTATTTACATTCCGATCAATCGTCCGATTATTTCAATCTACTTTTTAATATAAATAAAAGAGCATTATTCGTTCGTAAGTTATATCTGTTTTTCGATTCAAGAGTTGATTTTAGTTGCGGGATTGGAAATATCAAAGTCATACGAAGTATTTTTGCCTAATATTCATCGAAATCAAATTTCATTTTATAACTAAACTTTATTTATAAGTAGATTCATATTTGTGTAAGTAAATGAATATTGAAGGATTTTAATAAAATGTTTCTCTATTAGTTTATATAAAAAATAAATATTCCCTCCCTAAAATTGTTATTTTACTTAATTTTGTATACATTTTTTTTGTTATGCATGAATTTTTTGACATATATAATTATGTATATAGTTGTTTGATAAAGGGGTTAAATAAATTGTGAGAAATTATTTTTTTCATAAACTACAATTTTAAAATGAAATAATTTGTTTAGGAAATAACTTTAGTATGAAATTTTATCGTTGTTTGTTTCGTAGTTTTTCGAATTTATTTTATATCAAGTTTTAAATATTTTCTCTCTCTCTCTACATATATATATATATATATATATAATTTGTGTATGTAATTGAATTTATTTTTCCCTGTTGATATCAGATGACAAATTATGTTATTTTAATTTTTTGCATTTCGAAAAAAAAGTTAATACAGGAAGTTGACTGTTTGCTGAAAGCAATAATGGCTATTGACTGTGTCATCAATCAGGCACAGGTCATGTCATGTTTCTGTTTGACAGTAAAACAAAAGATAAACGGGCCGTATGGAAAATTCAAAATATAAATTTGAACATTAACACAAAAACACATGTTCCGATCAATTGATAATGTTAAAAAAATATTTTGCATTGATTGAATTTTCCGATATTGAAAGTAGTTGATTGGAAATATATAGAATTCCATATCTGTACATATGTATGTGTGAGTGAGTGTATGTGTGTGTGCGAGAGAGAGGCGTCGTATCGACAGAGAGACGATTTATGGAGACGAACTAAATATTTTCGAACGGTAGTTTGTTCGTACGGTCGATTATTATTTATTTACTTTTTTATTTATAACGACATTCGAAATAAATTAATTCATACAGAATCGGTCCTTTGAATTTTTTCAATGGTTCGAGAATTTTCACGTCTGGACATTTTTGTCATTTTTATGAAACAAAATAGACAAGTAATGATTTTGAAAACAACGAATTTCAATTACAAGAGATTTTTATTGAGTTTTTTTAGAAAAAAATAAATAAATTGTATTTATGAGTAAACAGAGATAACAACAATTTTATTTATTATTATTTTGAATCAACAATTAATTTTTCTTAAGCGATAATCTTTGTACTCGTTCATTTAATTAAAAGCTTTTTGAATAAAACTTAAAAAGTTTTTAATAATAGATTTCACTCAAATTGCTAAACATATCGACGCTTTTTAATATAAATTAATTTTTTTTTTAGACATAATCGTAGACGAATATAAACCGTACGTATTTTAAAACCCGTCGCATCGGATCTTTCTAAAGCCTTTTTAATACCTCAATTAAATCAAACGCTATATTTAAAAATAGATAATTATCTTTTTTGTATATAAAATTGCAATTAAGCTAATGAGCAATAAATAATATTCATATTATATATATATATATATATTATATGGTATTATTAAAGTATAATAGATATTATGGCCGAAAATAAAGAAAAAGTATGATAAAAATCCTCTCTAACTAATTATAAAAACCAGTAGCGTTTACGTAAAATCGTTTTCATTTAATTAAAACGGTCACGTATAGTCTCCATTATCTAATCATTTTTTTCAACATTTATATATATATATATATATATATATATATATATATATATATATATATATATATATATATATATATGTACACATATGTGTGTATGTTATGTATGTAGTTTAGTAGAGAAGTCACGATGAAAAATTTGTTAACAATCGCAATATAGCGGTGTTAATCAGGGGGTGTGGTGCATCATAGAATCATGAGGGTACCACAAGTTATCGACTCTTCACGTATGATGCTGTCCGTACAACCCCCCTTATTCTTCCATTACCCCCACTGTTGGCGCCTCCCTCTTTTCGCCTCATGGCCCCACTACCCTACGATCAGACAAAACACAAAACGTGTGTCGTGTGCCAAAACGGGTCGGGCGGTCGGTTGGTCGGGCGGTCAAATGCGTCTGTATGACCAGAGACAGACAGGATGATGAATTTGGTAAATACTATACATGTCCGTTGACAAGTTTAACAGTATTTTTTTTTAATTATTTCGTATTGACCATACGTTAGGGTGGCAAAGCAGTGGCGTACTAGGGACGCTTTTTTGTCATCGGCATTGTTGGTTTTGTTACTGTTATTGTTTGTTTGTATACAAATTATATAAATCCAATTAGAGAATAATGTTTGGAATTAATCTTCGTTTACTTCCAAACAGATAATAAGATAACAGATTTATTTTTATTATTATTTTTTTTAAAAAAAACAACTTGTGAATTCACTTTTATACACATACACATTAACTATCACCTCAACACTACAAGTGCCATATGAAAATATTGTCTTATAAAATCTTTTAATCATAATAAACACTTTTTCAATATCTTGTACTGTTGAAAGTTATAATTCATTTTTGTTAAATATTTTTTGTCAAAATGTTATCTAAGTTTTGTATTGAATTTACTTGAATTTATTTATTTCAAAAAGTATATAGATATATTTGAATAATGAATTTATATTTATTAATTATTGTTACAAA
The DNA here is from genome assembly GCA_029203775.1 of Neoneuromus ignobilis. Taxonomy (NCBI): domain Eukaryota; kingdom Metazoa; phylum Arthropoda; class Insecta; order Megaloptera; family Corydalidae; genus Neoneuromus; species Neoneuromus ignobilis. Next base: position 20,029,219 of record CP092096.1, on the reverse strand, counting down.
ATATTAAATGCAAAGTTTATCTAGTAAATGAAGTGAATCATAACTGGAAGTATTTATTTAAAATCAAAATTATTCAAAATCTAAACTGTACTTTGTCGAAATTATTTTTAAATAAACATGAAAGTCATTATAAAATGAAAAAAAAAATGTATAAACACATGTACTAAAATTCGAACTAACTAGGCCTCTTTTTAAGCTTTGATCTATGTAGTAAACAAAATTAATTTAATTCAACGAATGTTACATTCACGCACCGACGCAATAAAAATGAAAATTATCATTTAAAAAGAATACATATATTTTTCCATTAACTTATCAACAAGAAAACACACTTGAATGGTAAATTTTCAATAATTAAACCGTTTCATACAAACATAAAATGAAAATAAATACATGTATATTTTTATATCATCACAATTTCATGCAACGTTTGATAAATTCTTAAAATAAGAAACGTGGTCTTGTTGTTTTCGTAATAGTAAAATAATGAACTTTTTGTTTGTATATACAAAAATTCAGCTTTCTTGCAAATTTACAAATACATATATTTTCGTTTTATTTATATATGCATAACACAAACATTAATATGTACACATATTTTCGTAATGAATAAAGAAGAGAGATAAAATTTAATTAAAGTTGTTATAAAAATATTTCATTATCGATGGAAAATAAATAAAGATTCCATTAAGTTTGAACTGAACGTTTATATTCCAAAATAAACAATTTGGATTTTTTACCTGAACATATTATAAAAATTACCAAAAAAAACACACACACACACACACCGAATAATATACGATGATGGGTAAAATAAAATTTCCTATTAAATTACATCACTTTATGATTATAAAAAAAAAATCAATTCCGAGTAAATAATCGTCTAATGCACGCACAAGTATCTATTAAAATGTACTCGAAAGAAAAATATTTAAAAATTTGCAAAATAACTCCGTTCGGTTTATTTAAATTTAAAATATCTCTTCGGATACATAGATTTATCGGCGTCGTACAATATTTATTAATTTTCAAGAACACCAACTGCTACTTCGCCTAAAGCACAGAAAAACCTTGTAATCGATACCAATTTTATAATATTAGTAATAAGATTTTTATCTGATTTATTATTATTTTCACATGTAAGAATCGAAAAAGTAATTACATCATTATTAAATACGGACATATTGATTGATTCTTATTGAAATTTCGAGATAAATATTCTTTGCGTATTTTTAAATAGTTCAGTGTTAATGTTTATTATTTTGTTTAACAAGTTCTTAGAAATATTTATTGATAGTATATCAGTAGAACGCTTTTTTCACGATTTTTAATATACGATCGATATTTCTGTCAATATTTAAATATCGCTAATAAAATTCAGTCGATAATTGCTTTAGTCTAAAATAATATTCGAGTGTCGTTCGGATACTTAATGGATGGATGTTCTAAGAAAAAAAATTGTCAGATGAATCTAACAGACAATTTAATACATTAAAAGTATAAATCGTTCAATTCAACCAATATTTCCAGATACTATTAATCATAATTGTACATAAATCAAATGATATATCGCAACAAAATTAAATAATTTTTAAAATGGACGACAATTTGTTTTTTTAGTATTTTTAAAATCATATGATATTTCCATACAGAAGATAATTTTTTTTTTATATTTATTTTCAATTTATGATACGAGGGTGGTCCCAGAAGTACTCGACCCAACAAAGAAAAAACAAAATTTTGGAAAAAAATATATTTATTTTTCAACATAATCTCCTTTCAGCTCTATACACTTTTCCCAGCGATATTCAATAAGTTTGATACCCTTTTTATAATAAGAACTGTCTTGCTCCTCAAAATACCCATTAACTGCCGACATCACTTCTTCATCGTTGGGAAATCTTTGACCACTGAGCCATTTTTTCAAGTTTGGGTACAGAAAATAATCCGAGGGGGCTAAATCTGGCGAATAGGGTGCATGAGGTAGCAATTCAAACTTGAATTCATTAATTTTGGCCATTGCAATAACGGATTTGTGAGCTGGTGCATTGTCTTGATGAAACAACACTTTCTTCTTAGCCAAAAGCGGCCGTTTTTGCTTGATTTCTTCGCTCAAACGTTGCAATAAGTTCGCATAATACTCGCCGTTGATAGTTTTTCCTTTTTCAAGATAGTCAATGAAAATTATCCCACGCGCATCCCAAAAAACCGACGTCATGACCTTGCCTGCAGATGAAACGGTCTTCGCCTTCTTTGGAGCCGGTTCTCCCTTTTCAGTCCATTGTTTTGATTGTTCTTTTGTCTCGGGTGTGAAGTGATGGACCTATGTTTCATCCATGGTTATGAAACGGCGCAAAAATTCTGCTTTGTTGCTGTGAAACTTCGCTAAACACTCAATTGAAACATCTTCACGACACTGTTTTTGCTCGAGTGTGAGCAAACGCGGCACCCATCTTGCACACAGCTTTCTCATGTCCAAATTTTCAGATAATATGCGATGTACCGCACTTTTTGAAATGCCTACTATGTCTGCTAGCTCGCGCACTTTCAGTCGACGATCATCCAGTACCGCTTTGTGGATTTTCTTCACCATTTCTGGAGTCGTCACCTCATTTGGTCGACCACTGCGATGCTCGTCTTGGCAGCTCGTACGGCCTCGTTTAAACTCTGCTACCCAATATTTCACTGTTGTAAACGAAGGAGCAGACTCACCCAGAGTAGAATCCAGTTCAGCTTTTATATTGGTTGGGCTGAGGCCTTTCAAATAAAAGTATTGTATCACGTAACGATGACCAATTTTCTCCATTTTCACAAATTCACTGAAAACGTTCACTATTGATGGCTGCCAAACAAATACTAAACAACGTGGCGTCCTCAAACTTGAAACATATGCTTTATAGATTGTGTACTTTCTAATACAGTGATATTTTTCAAACAACTACCGCCATCTCTAGGTCAGGCCGGGTACTTATGGGACTACCCTCGTATGACAATTTCAATATTGGGAATGAAAAAAAATCTTATTTAGATACAGTTTATTCGATCGACCTCGAAGAAACTTAGTTTGCAATTTCTGCCGTTGTTTCAAAAGTGAAATCGTGAACAAAGAAACGAATGTTTTAGATTTTCCTTCGAGTCGGGTTATGTTAATAGAGGAACATCATGTTGTGTAGTAATAACGCTGGACTCATTGTAAACATATAAATAAAAAAAAGCGTATCTTGATTGTAATTGTTGTCCTTTAATTTATGAACCGGTTGAAAAAGCGAACAGGCAGGCAGGCGTATCAGATTAATTATAATAACGAATCTTTTCAAGTAATATATTCACTACATACACCCCTGTATTTTTTCCAATGTTCTGCGTTACGCTGTTGTGTGTTGTGATATCAAAGACGTTGACGTATATGTGTTGAATGATTTGTAAGTTTTATTTTGTGTACTTAAAATCTGATTGTTTTATTACAGTTGTTTCGTTTTAAAATTCACGAGATATGTGGCGTGCTAGATGCGAAAAATAAAAATTCATTAGAATGTAAATGCCGTCACATTGTATATGTAGTGACATGACAAGTCCAAATGAAAAATGTGACACATTACAACTGATTTGAATATATACTTTTCAAGTCGTACAAACATCTATCCACAGAATTACATTTTTCCCATACATGCTTCCGACATGCTGTTTCGGACTATCACCACACAACTAGTTTTTTTTTTTTTTTTGGTGTATATTTCTGCAAAGCGGACAGAAAATGTATCAACGTTTTTCACTCGTTCTATTATATAACGATTCAGAAAGTGCCGGATTTGTTTTGTGTTGTGCCAGATGCTATCAATATTCAACAAAAAAAAAAAAACTTAACGTGTACAGGAAGAAATAATAATAAATAGAAAATGTGTTTATACATTATTGTCGTGAACTGTATGTATGTATGTACAATATTCGTATTCATATATGCTGAATTTCATATGAATTAAATACAGTGAAAATAGACACGGTATTTTATATTTATGATTTAAAGCCGTATCTTTCGATAACACAAACGTTAGACTGTTATTAATTATTTAATACCACTATTAACATATCTCACTTGTGGACGAATGAAAATAAACTCTTCACTTCTATGTAATCTACAATAGACTTCACTAATTGTACGGTTTTTTTTTACAAGACTTGTTTTGTTACACAAGAAGTAAACATCTATTATTATACATCCAATATTAATAAATCTAAATAATGAACGTGATTTTTAAATTTACTTCAACACGATTAATTTTTTTCTTTCTCTCTTCTAAGTTTTAAAAAAGTCCAAATGTAACGTCTATTAAAACAAATATGTATAGTTTCTTTTTAATAAAACACAAATCTAGGTATCACATTTAAATGACCCTATATTTAATTAGACAAATATAAATTATTAAACACAAAAAAAAAAAATTAAAATGTCTATATACATAATTTGTTGGTAGTTACCTAATCTAGATCTGTTTGAGTTCACATTAAAACTTTTTGATAAAACCGAAAACAATTCATTTAAATGCTCATGCAAAATTGCATACTTTCATCTTTAGTATTATTGTAAAAAGAGGAGATTAGAACCTGCAGTTACTACTTGACTTCCTAGATACGACACCAGCTGCGACAATTAACAAACCCATTAATGTTAAACGAATCTGAATTCAAGAAAAGACCCCTTTGCACCAACCGTCATCTTCAGCCATTCATTAAATTTACATGAATAAGAACGGGCATTTTGTTGAGACGATGAATTTTTGTAACAAGTGCAGCGATTTTTATGAGCCGGATTTTCGAAATGGTGCTCCATTTTAAAAACGATTATTTTTTTATACTAATATTTATTAATTGGCTTTATTCACACACAGATATTTGTATCTATAGTAAATTTTCCTAAATCGAAACACCAATCGCTAATGACATTTATTAGACCTTATATTCAATAAATTTGATTTTTTTTTTTAAAAAAAAGAGTACCTATATAAAAATCAAAATTGAAAATGTTTCAAAGAGGTTGAAATGTTTACTCGATTTATAGAATTGTTAAAGCAATATAAATTTGAAATATAGTACAATGTACAAATTTTACATGAAATACTATTGCTATTTATAAGTTTAATTTGAGGAAAAATCAAAATAAAAAATTTCTCTCTCTCTCTCTCTCTATATATATAATATATATAAAGAGAGAGAGAAAAGGTTTCCTAATAAGCGATTCAGAAGTTTAAATGGAAATATAACAAAAAGTATTTAATTAATTAGTTATTTATTTATTTTCATTTTTAAGCATATTCTATGGTATTAATTATGGAACACAATTTCAGTCATTTAATCGTTCGTTTAGTCCAATTTTAGTCGCTCTTTTACATAATTGTGGTCCAATTTCATGAATTACACGTTCAGTGTTTATTTTTAATGTTTCTATTGTTTGTGGTTTATCAACATAAACCAATAATTTCACATAAACCCCACAGAAAATAATCCAATGGAGTTGGATCGCATGATCTTGGTGGCCAATTAATGGGTTCATTTTGTAAAAGAATGGACTTATTAAGCTTTTATTTCAATAAATCTATTGTAGTTTTTACAATTTCTAAATGCTGTTGAAGTGTTTAAACATTCCATGATAATTTACTAAACTGAGTTGAAATGTCAAAATGAGGTTTAAAAAAAATTCAAAGTTCTGACATTTTTCCATAAATAAATAAATTAAATTCTTACCAACTTATCTGGTCATTGTGATATGTATGACCAAGTACTATCAAATAGTAATATTCAATGAGGATATATTTTTGCTTTAAAAGGTTAACAATACTTGTAATATACTACTTAGATCGTGGTTTCCTCTTGAACCATTGAGATACAGAATTAATAATAATATATAAATATTTATACAATTTTCTAGTTTCAGATTCCATTATCTCTACTATTTTCATAATGAATATTTGTGTGTGTGTGCGTGTATCTTTGGTCTCTCTCTCTCTCTCTCTCTCTCTCTCTCTCTCTATATATATATATATATATATATATATATATATATATATAAAATAGGAGATAAAAGATTAAAAACAAAATCAGAATTTCTATCAAGAAATCTATTTCACTAAAAGATACAAAGACAGTATTTATAAGTTTCCGTAAACTAAATATAACGCAATATTTATCTTTTGTGTCTTTTGTATATTTTAGGTTGAATGTAAAAAAAATATCTGAACCAATATTTGTTTTAGCTGCCTTACTTTAATACTCATCCGCCGTCACTTCACCGAAACGGAAAGAGACAACTCGATACAAAATGTTAATTAACTTTCCGATTAAAAAAAATGCCCGACGTATATATAAATTTCTTTACAAACCAAACCAAAAATAAAAAATAATAGAACGTTAAAATGTATCAACGCATTGTTTGAACATAATTGCATTAGTTTGTATAAAAGCAGCGGAATTAACATCGCAAGCAGTAGATTTCAGTGCGCGGGATACATCAAATGACGAGTAGTTCGATTAAAATAGAAAAATAAACGCCGTTTCACAGATAACGCGTATTTGAAAACGACTTTAACGTAAATATAGTTTGACACAAAAGGATCCGCCACATTGCGGTAAATCAACGGACTAATCTTTTTACTGCAGGCAATTTAGAATCACATGTAGGTAGTTGTAGGTATTGTATTTTTTTCCTGTCTTAACAAAAACAATATGTTACAAAAAGTGTATGTAAACATTCTGTTCTGATTTTTTTTATTTTATTTATCGTTGATTTTTCTTTGAAAACGACCGAAATGTTTGCGATCGTTGCGTAAAAATCTCGTTTTATCGTCACATACATTCGTATATATTTGTTTTAAATGTGACATCATCATTATTGTTCTTTAAATTCATTAAATATGTTTCTTTTTATTAATTGTTTATGATAACGTGCAATAAAATGAAATAAATGAAATGTTCGTATTTTATTTACATTAGATACTTGATACAATAACGTATTATTGGATGATTCCCTCCATACATGCCCCGAATAGGATATGTATTAAGAAAAATATTTATATAAATTTAATGAGGAAAATTAATACAATAATGATTATATATATATATATATAGAGAGAGAGAGAGATATACACACCCATCCCTCAATTTACGCCGAGTATCCGTTCCACGTGGATTTGTTTTACGCGAATGAAAATCGCGTAAATTGAGTCTGTCAGTACAATAGAAAAAATATTAGAAAAAAAACCCTAGTAAAGTTGTAGAAACACATATTTATTTCACGTAGCTTAACAAAAAAATAATGACTTTTTAGAAAACAGAAGTAGATAAATTTTATTCGGTGTCACTATCGCTACTGTAATTCAAAACAATCAACCTTTTATATATTGAAATCGTGCTTTTATACGTTCAAGTAAGAATTTGCATCACTCTGATATATAATAAATTCCATGAAAAATTAATATAAAATGAAATCTGTCTGACCGCATATTAAAAGTGCCGCGTAAATCAATACCGCGTAAAAAAAAATCCGTGTAAATAGAGGGACGGGTGTGTGTGTATATGTTTGTATATATATATATATATATATATATATATATATATATATATATATATATATATATATATATATATATATATAGAGAGAGAGAGAGAGAGAGAGAGAGTTTTTAACCATGATAGAACTTTAAATTGAATTCCTATTGAAAGTTCTCTCTAACCTAAAAAAACACTATCATACCTTGATATATACATACACATGCATGTACGAGGGTCGTTTGATAAGTATGGTAACAAAGTAAGAAAAATTAAATTAAAAGAATTAATTAAATTAAACAATAAATAAATTTACCATACTTATCAAACGACCCGCGTACACTGACACTCAAAAGTATTCGCCATATGGGTAACATAAGCAATTTATTGATATAATTCAATGAAGTCATTAAATTAAAAAAATATATATTTAATTGATAATAAATATAATATTCATTATATTTATTTTCAGTTAAATATATTTTTTTATTTAACGACTTAATTATATCAATAAGTTGCTTATGTTACCCATATGGCGAGTACTTTTGTACGTCATTGTATAAATATGAAGATTTTCTTGAGGTTAAATAGAACTTTTGATAGAGATTCGATTTAAAGTTCTATCACACTTAAAAAAACATACCTATATAAACTCTGAATAAAAATATCTCATGATTCAAAATTAATTTCTTAAAATGCTGACAGAATTTATTGATAATTAAAAAAAATTTATCAGCATTCAATATAATTGAGATAATTTTTTAAGAATATATACACTGACGTGTATAAGTCATCGCCATATGAGTAACAAACAATTTATTGATATAATTCAATAAAGTCGTTAAGTTAAAAAAAATATTTTATTGAAAATAAATATAAAGAATATTATATAATGAATAAATATAATTAATATTGTATTTATTATCAATTCAATATATATTTTTTTAATTTAACGACTTCATTGAATTATATCAATAAATTACTTATGTTACCCATATGGCGATGACTTCTGCACGACATTTGCAGACTTATGCATGAAGTTGTTAAATTTTAAAAAAATATATTTAATTGAAAATAAATATAATGAATATTGTATTTATTTTCAATTAAATATTTTTTTTAATTTAACGACTTCATTGAATTATATCAATAAATTGCTTATGTGACCCACGTGTGCCATGACTTATGTGCGCCAGTGTATATAATCAGCTTCTTTCTATCCACTACTGGATAAAAGACATCTTTCAAAAATGTCCACTTCAATCGATCTAATATTTTTATCTTCTATTCATTTATAAATAAATGAATTTTCTTATGTCTCTTCATAGGATTTATATATCTAGGTTCCAAATCAATAATTTCTCTTGTGTATCGGTGGTCATCTCTTTTTATATGATTGACCCATTTCCATTTTTATCTTATCATTTTTGCTATACCGATCGTATGCATATATATATATATATATATATATATATATATATATATATATATATATATATATATATATATATATATCGTTTAAATAAAAAAGCACCAACAAAACGAGCAACGGTTTAATTTCCATAAAATGTTAATATATTCTAAAAAGTACTCGCACTTCGGCCGATGCAGCCTTCTGCCCTTTTTAAGCCGATTGTTATGCATAAAGGGGTAACCAGTGAAAAAATAATTCGGAAACCATATAACCGATATGTCAATATATTCGATTCCCATCGAGAATTTTAATAATGATTCGACATTCACCACAAAAAAAAAATAAAAGAAAAAATCAGTTATGGCATCGATATCAACTTTAAGCTAGTATTTTTATTTAAATATGGTAATTGTTACATTCAGTTAGCGAACATTGATTTGAATTTATTTTTTTGGGTTATCTCATTTCTATTCGGATTGTGCAAATACATCTGCTCGGCGAATTTATTTTGATTTACGTGTTCAAATTATCAGACGAAAAAATATGCGCTCGATCGTTTAAAACCTATTTGACACGCTTGCTTTTGCGTATGTCTAAATATATAATGAATTTGGTTTGAGCATTAAGTAGTTTGAACAGTTACGATTTGACGTTTATTTAGTATTCAAATCAGTTACGTTGTGTGTGTGTGTGTGTTTTTTTTTTTGCTTGTGGTCTTTAATATATATTTTTTTCCTTTAAGACGTTGTAATTTGTACTTTTTCATACCTGGAAATAAATATTGTATACATATTTTATCCAAAGATTTATTATATACGTACAGAAATACTTTTTGTTAATTTGAAACACTTTTTTAAATACGTGACAGCATGTTTTTAAAATGTCTGTTTTTGAAACATAATTTTATTCATGTCCGTATAAAATATACGAATAAAACCTAACATATTCAATAAATTATTTAATAAAAGTGTCGCAACTGCTTTCATCAGAATGAAAACAAACTCATTCTCATCACATTATTATTATAATTTATATTTGGAAGAGCGATTTAGCTTTAGAAAAAATTAATAATTATCGACTGTAAGAAAAATAAGCGTACATTCGTTTCTTATACATAAACATTTAACTGAATTTCATTCCATATAATGAGTTTTTATAATTAATAATTATTTTGATAGGAAGTAGGTGTATACGCAATCAGTTTTTAATCATTGAAATTTATTTATATATATTATTTTTTTTAAAGAAAAACAACATTTTTTCAATCGATTTTATATATAGGTAGTTTTTATACACGTATGCAATAAATTGTTTTCGTTTAATTTCAATTTTATATTTTTAACTTGTTTATCAATTTGGTAGAAGTTGATTGAAAATAAAACCTGAAAATAAATAAATAAATATATATATATATATGAATTTGTTAAACAATTTAATAGTTTATAAATGATAATTTAGTAAGATAAATATAGTACGTTTGATTAATTGCCTTTTAAAAATTATACTCAGAAATATGGATTTTTTTCCTTTTCAATATTTGAATATAATGAGTAATTTAAAATAAAAAAAATTAATGAAAACATATGTTGCATATATATATTTGATTACATTTGTATGCGTGCATTAGGTCTGTTCATTTCATAATTCCATTTATAGAAATTCATAGAATTCATTATCATAATGGACAATTTATATAAAAAGTTTCACTGGAACTCTTTTCAAAAAATCTTAATATGAATTCATTAAGTTTAATAGATGAAAGTATGTAGACATACGAACTAATAAATCTTGATTTTTTTTTCGTCTCGAACATATCACCATCTGGTTGTTTATCATACTTGATTATATATAAACAACTATTTAATGTACATATGCATTATTAATATTTTCGAACGTATTATAATATTTAATAAACTCATTTTATATCAGATTCTTGCGAGATTACAATCTCATTTTATTGCGAAATAATTGCTGCTCGAATAGCAGTTTTAACAAAGTTTTACTGCAAGCGAAATATTTAACAATATATCGAGATTTTTTTTTTAGTCTTGGCTTCTCATCATCGAATTTGTTTCTTTTTTAGTCTGCTTTTTTTATTAATATTGAGATGGTTCGATGTTGGATTTATAGACGAATTGAAAAATAAAGTACAGTATAAACACACACACACATACACATTATATATATATAAAGTTTAATTTAAAAATAAAATTATTACTAAATTTATATTAACATCAATCTCAAATATATGGATAGATGAGATGTGTATTCAATTTTACAATTAAAATAAGTTGAAAATAAAAAAATAAGATTGAAGATATAGTAAGGTAGTAGAAGAAAACAAATTTGATTAAGAAAATTTCCCGAGATATAAAAAAATAAATTCCTTTTTTTAGATTTTTTGAATTTATAAAACATCATTTTGTATTTCCTCTTATTATTTTTATTTGATTAGGTTCTGCTGTATTAGACTAATTTCTAAACTTATATCCATCTCGAAAATAGTCCAATATACATTAACTATAGAAACGTAAAGAACTACATAATATCAACATGGGATCGTTTTAAATAAAGCAACGGACACGTTCGGTAAATTGTCTGCCACATTAAGTACCAGTTTTTCCGCGACACAATCAAATTAAAATTGATTAATGTACCTGTTTAGTAGTATGTGTATAATACGGAACTGGGGAAAAAATGTTCACTGTTATAATAATAATTTTAGATAAATTAAAACGAACGGATGGAAATTATGAAGGAACCTACATAAAATGCTCTATTTATTTGTTGGCATCGCGTCGAAGAGAATAATGGAGTCGAATAAGAAAAAAATATATATCGGGTGTCATTGAAAATGATTGTATATAAAACTGTATTTAAGTATATTTAATAGTGTGTGGTTTTTTTCTTTGGTTTGTTCAAGGTTTTATATGAGAAAAACAGTACTTAGGATAAAACTGTGCCAGGTTGTACAGTATTGGAATAGAGAATGGAAAATGAAGCATTACTGAACATTGATCAATGTACGAAAATTTATTAATATTCTCTTTTTCTCCATTGCTTTCTCTATTTTCCCTTTTTCTTACTTTCCCTTTTTCTTTTTCACTCACAAACACTAACTCACCCATTTACACTCACTCACTTATACTCATGTTCACAATTACATTTACTCACACTTACACTTACTCAATTACACTTACACTTATTCATTCATACTTTCACTCACTCACAAACCACTCACTCACTCACCAACTACTCACCAACCAACCAACCACTCACTCACCCACCAACCACTCACTCACCCACCAACCACTCACTCACCCACCAACCACTCACTCACTCACCCACCAACCACTCATTCACTCACCCACCAACCACTCATTCACTCACTCACCAACCACTCATTCACTCACTCACCAACCACTCACTCACTCACTCACCAACCACTCACTCACTCACCCACCCACCAACCACTCACTCACTCACCAACCACTCATTCACTCACCAACCACTCATTCACTCACCAACCACTCATTCACTCACTCACCAACCACTCATTCACTCACTCACCAACCACCATTCACTCACTCACCAACCACTCACTCACTCACCAACCAATCACTCACTCACTCACTCACCAACCAACCAACCAACCAACCACTCACTCACTTATCAACCACTCACTCACTCACCAACCACTCACTCACCAACCACTCACTCACCAACCACTCACTCACCAACCACTCACTCACCAACCACTCACTCACCAACCACTCACTCACCAACCAACCAACCACTTACCAACCAACCAACCAACCACTTACCAACCAACCAACCAACCACTTACCAACCAACCAACCACTCACTCACCAATCAATCACTCACTCACTCACCAACCAACCACTCACTCACTTATCAATCACTCACTCACTCACCAACCACTCACTCACTCACCAACCACTCACTCACCAACCACTCACTCACCAACCACTCACTCACCCACCACTCACCCACCAACCACTCACCCACCAACCACTCACCCACCAACCACTCACCCACCAACCACTCACCCACCAACCACTCACCCACCACTTACTCATTCACTCCCCAATCACTCACCAACCACTCACTCATTCACTCCCCAATCACTCACCAACCACTTACTCATTTACTCACTCATTTACTCCCCAATCACTCACTCATTCACTCCCCAATCACTCACTCATTCACTCACTAATCACTCACTCATTCACTCACCAATCACTCACTCATTCACTCACCCCCTTGCTCACTCATTCACTCACTCACTTACACGTACACTCACATCACATTTACTCACACTCACATTTACTCACACTCACATTTACTCACACACATTTACTCACTCACATTTACTCAATCACATTTACTCACATTTATTCACACTCACACTTACACTAACTCACTCACACTTATTCACGCTTACTCTTACTCACTCATTCACTCTCTTACTCACACACACTTATTAACTCGCACATTTACTCACACTTACACTCATACACTCACTCTCACATGTATTATGGGGAAAAACGACCGAAGTGAATGGGGGGGCAGAGCACCGTGGTGGTTGACGAATGTAACGAGCAGGAGATGAACTCCCCTGGTTTATATATATATATATATATATATATATATATATATATATATATATATATATCTTATATACAGAGAGAGAGACATATTATTTAAAAATGTGAATTTGATATTCATTTCTTTTTAAACTGTATTTCCCAAGACATGATTTATGATTTAATTATTATTCATATATATATATATATATATATATATATATATATATATATATATATATATATATATATATATATATATATATATACTAATAGTTAGAAATATATTTTATAAAATATCAATACATTTGTTTCTTAAAGAGCATCTCGCATTTCAGATAAAATCTTAAGAATTAATTTAAAAATTCCAAAAATATTACAACAGATTCTTAAAAAGAATAATAACCCGTACTTGTGCATATATATATATATATATATATATATATATATATATATATATATATATATATATATTTAGTGTGTGTGTGTGTGTGTATGTATGTGATGTTGTATATCTTTTGAAAAACTAATGACAAATTATCCCATTCTCCGTTTCGACACGCCTGTCAAAGATACCACTACGGAGTATACATATCATGTGAGCTTAGAACAATTTATAATAAAACATTTTTAAAAATTAAAATTGTATTTTAAGGCCCGGAAGCGAAACACAGTGAGACGACGGCCTACAAACTGTGCATGACCGCGGCGTATGTATATGTAAAAATCACTTCGAAAATCGTGATTGAACTCAATTTGGAACTGAAGAATGCGGATCTTATTAAGCGTATTTTACTTAAATGATAATTATAATTTTAATATTGTTATTTTTTTCCTATAAAATATTACGATGAGCGTATGTATGTATGTATTCGAACAATTTATGTACACGAATATACATCGATCGAATTTTTATTTATATTAGTTCTATTACAAAGCAGACGAAACATGATTTGGTGGGATGGATGTGTGTGTGTGTGAGTGTGGATCGACGGTCGTGTTATTAAAAACATTTATCGCCCGTTGATAATTCAAAATCGAACATCTTCAATACAAATACGCGGACAATAGATCCGTGGATTCGTGAAGAAGAATTCGTCTTTGTCGACGACGATAGAAGAGTGGTATTTTTTTACCGTATAGGGAAATTTATCGAAACGTTCATTTTTCAACTTTTGTGGTTACAACACAACACATTTATATGATGTCACTCCTTAGGGTTTCTAATATATATATATATATATATATATATATATATATATATATATATATATATATATATATATATTATTTTCAAGTTAAAAATGTGGACAAACAAGTTTTTTCTTTATAGATGCGATTTCATAAATCAAATCAGGGATTCTATAAAAGTGGGGTGTGATTCCAATGTATGTGGGTGTATACGAACTTTTAGTGTTGAATGAATTTATAAATCATGTTAAATTATGCTATATAAATAACAACACAAGTTATTAAATATTATATATATATATATATATATATATATATATATATATATATATATATATATATATATATATATATATATATCCTATTAAAATACTTTACTGTTTATTTGATTATTTCAATCGATCAAACGAAAAAATGTATATATAAAATATGAAGACAAATATATTTCAATAACTACAATTATATTATTAATAAATATTTTTTTTAGTCGTGTTCCTGTTCGAACGATAATCTTGTTTTTATACAGTGATTGATTGTCTTAGAGTTTTTAGGCGTACAAGTGATTATTAGCATATTTTAATTCGTTGAATGGGTGCTAATAAGACAGTTCATGATTCTTATCTAACTATAAATTGTATAACGTGATATGAATTTATGGAATCTGGAATATTGAAGCAGATGTTCCGTTAGAGATTTTATTTTCTATTGGATGACTTTTTTTCATCTTAAAAACAAATTGTTGTGTCATTTTCGATTCATAAATGAACAGAACGAATTTTAATTAGTTCTTAATAATTCTTTTTTGTAGTGATTTTTTTTTCATTGTATATTTGATAGGTCATAAGTTTGATACGATTCCATATTTTTTTTTGAAGGAGAGTCAAATAACCATCAGATCGATAGATATTGAATTGTTTAAATAAATAAGTTGCAAGAAAAAAACGAGTAACTATTTAGATTGAAATTGTTTTATTTGTATATTTCATAGTTTTAGAAAATTAGTCTCATTTTTTTGTATTCGTTGAAATTCATTTTTTAAGTATCTTGTATTTATTTCATTTTTTTATTTTATTTTTCAATTATGATAAAATATTGTTAATATAATTTTGTTTACAGAAAAATGTCTGATTCTTAAATAATTGATTTAAGTATCAGTGGAAATCTTATAATTAATTTTTAATTTTTAAAAAAACGTACTTTTGAATTAAAAAGTAGCATGAAACATTGACAATTAGTATATTTTTATTGAATTGTTTTTGATTTTTTCCTAATTATATTTTTCTGTTTCAGGTATGTACACATTGATCTGTTTATTTCTATTTGGTAAGATTATTTTTTTAAAAAATATGTATTTATTTGATTCTGTAAATTACATATAAATATTAATACATTTTAAGTATTTAAAATTTTATCAATTATTATTTAATTGAATAGAAATTGGTAAAATTTTTAATTTTTTGCTGAAATAAAATGTAGTTGTATGAAATATGTACAGAAAATTAGGATTTTGAAATATATATATATAGTGTTTTTTTAGCGTGATAGAACTTTAAATTGAATCCCTATCAAAAGTTCAATCTAAACTAAAAAAAATCTCTATGTATATAAATATATATATATATATATATATATATATATATATATATATATATATATATATATATAGAGAGAGAGAGAGAGAGAGAGAGAGAGAGAATTGATTAATTTTGACTAAACCAAGTTGACAAATAAAATATTTTTAACAATTCATATGTGAATGAATATTTCTCAGTTTTTACTCCTAAACTTCACATCCTCTCTTGTTCCATTTTTACTTTTTTGTCTTCCAATTGATTGAGATTTGAAGTAAGATACGATTTTTCTTATTTGTCTGTTGATAACTGAATACACGTAGTATTCTTCATGTCTCTGATGATTTAGGATAATTAATGAATATTTGACAGAAGAGATCTGTATTCCTTTATTCTATTTTGAATGGTTTTATCAATTTTTAGATTATTTACTCTTTCTTCTAATTTGCTATTCAACTTGAGATTGTTCTATCTACGTATGAGGAGTGAAGTTTTTTTTTGCCAATGATTTTTTGTTTCTAGTGCCTTCAATTTTGTAAAATAATTTGTTAGTCCTTTAATTATGTATGTGCACATTTTTGAGTGTATTTTCAGGTGTACTTTAATATTATAAGCTTATTTTTTTAACTTCTGTTGAGGTTGACGACATTTATATATATATTAAAATAAATGTTATGCCGAATTCCCAAAGAAACAAATAATCAAATATTGAATTTGAAAAATACAAAGCGGAAACATGAACGACTCTGTTCATTGAAAAAGAAAAAAAAAGTTCCCATCGTATGTACAATGTAAATTTTGTATTTAATTGATGAATTCACGTCGATTCATGAACACGAACTGTATTCATCGTTTGACAAATATTTACACACACGCATACATACATTGAACGGATTAAGTCGTAATTATGAAACACTTGTGTCATACGTCCGAATCTATTTGAAACGGCGGACCGGACCGATCAGTCGATACATTCCAAAGTAGCATCTTCTCTCATTCATGTGTCGAAGTTTATGTCACGGTGCCTAACGTGTTAATCGCATACCACAACATTTACCCCCGTCAGACGGCGGCTACCTTGGCGCACTGGAAGTCTTCGAAACGCATTAAAGAAACATGTTATACCACTTTTTCAGAAATCTCTTCTACGGATATATATTTTTTTCATTCAATGCTCTTGTTTTTTATTGCCATAATCTCCGATTTTAAGAAATAATTTACATATTTCATTATGTTATATATTATGTACTGTCAGCGTAGATGAAAATGACTAACGTTTTTTTTTCGTGGCTGTAATCTCCGTTTTGTGACTATATGTTATGTTGTCTTGTTGTTGGTTTTGTACGAATTTGAATAGTCGGATTTTAAATTACACTTATTATTTATGTTACAATATATTTAACAAGAACAACCAATAAAATTTCTGATATGTATATTTCTGGTTTAATTCTAAATATAATAAAAAAATATTGATATTTAAATACTAAATAAACATGTTTAACGTTTATATTTAGTAATTTTATCAGTGATAGTTTCATTTTTCCAATTATATGTTTTATTTCATACACATATCAAATTTCATAGGATGTAATTTTTTTTAAATATAATCTTTTTGTTATTTTTATTAAATCTTTATGTACATTTAAATCATTGTATCACTTTTTTTCTATTTGAATGACTTAAAAATGGAAATTCATATAATATAAAAAATATAGTGAACTTTTTTAAAATAAAAATTGAACATTTAAATTGGTTTAAAGTTTTTTATTGTAAAAAAATCATTATGCTATTATTAAAATTATCTAACAATTATCATTTATTAATTTTTACTTCGGCTTATTGTCTTTTTGAAATAAAGATAAATTATTATAATTAATTTTTAAATAACAGTTTTAAAGTCTTTCAATATAAAAAATGTTTTTTAAAAAATACAATGTTGAATAAATTCAATAAAAGTTTTGTTTCAAATAGACATTTTCAACTAATCCATGTAAAATAATAAAAGAATTTGAAAATATATGACTATACTCCAACTAATTTTCTCAATCTATCCAGAATTTTTTTTATATCTCTAATTTCACAATTAATAATTTTTCTTATCTATTAGTGCTTTTCTTCTCTTGCTATATAACTTAACTTTTCATTCTAGTTACAATGAATCCAATTATTTCTTTCTTTATTTTTACTTGTTATTCTTAATATTTTTCTATGATTCTCTATGTTATTTGGAATCACCGAATTATTCTGATATTTAACCTCCATGTTTCATTATCATAAGTGAGAAAGGATTATTCAAATAATTTTCAAAATAAAAAAAAATATTTAATTTCATAATATAGGTATTTGTCCTAAAGTAACACCGTTTATTTTTTTTTCTTCTAGTTATTCCAATTTTTTACTTTTTTAATTTTTATTCGATTTTTCTTTGACCTGCAGATTCATTGTTCAATACTCTTAGTTTGTTATCTGGTTCATTATAAGATCAATGTTTATATATATATATATATATATATATATATATATATATATATATATATATATAGAGAGAGAGAGAGAGAGAGAGAGAGAGAATATTTTGTTGTATGATGTTATTAAAAAAAAACTCTTGTAAAATGACGAAATATCGAAATTGGAAAAAAATACTGATTGTAAATAGCGATTGTCTATGTAAAAAAAAATGTTATTCAAAGAAAGTTAATAAATCATAATTTAAGCAATGGTGTAACGTGCGAATAATATCAGTAATAAATTCTCATACGAATGATGCAATGACAACAAATTAACGCAAATATTTTAATATATTACAACGAAGTCGTCAGACAAATACTATTAAATAACATGGAAATACTACTGTACTGTTTTATATGAATATATGTATTTAAAAATACTTGGTTTTCAAAACAGCAACGTTGAAATTGAAAAAAAAATGTCAATATTATTCAACATAAGCAAATATATGAAACTATTCAACAAAGGTTAGTGATCTGATGTCAAAATAGTCAGAATATTTCACAATATTTAAGGAAATATTATTCAAAATTTATATATTCGAATTTAATAATAGTGTTTACCGGAAGTTCAATGCACCAATATAAAAAAAATACGTATGTCATTCAATCGTTGTTTTAAATATTCAATATAATTGTTTATGATAGTTTCTGTCAATAATTGCAAAACTATGTTTCAGCAACTCGGTGAAACTTTTGCAATAGCAATCGACGTTTTAATATATTTATTATATTTTTCTTTCGTTTCTTTTGCTTATAACCAACACTCGAATTAAGTGTTCTTCATTTATAATTATTATATGTACGACATTTGAAATTTATCGTTTTATTACGAAAACCTTTTTCCGTACAATACAATGAATAGAATCGTTTGTATATTCAAAAATATTCATCGGTCAAAAAACATCATTCGATTTTTGAATAAAACCGTTTGTGCACTTTTCTCAGATACACGTTAAAAAAAACTGTCGAATATTTCGAGAATATTAAGTAATACAAGAATAGATATGCAAATCATTTTCGAATATACATAATAAATAATTAGTGATTTAAATATTTGGCATGCAAATAGTTTGGTGTGTTTGTTGTAAAATCGCTGCAGGCATAATTTTTATCATATTGTACCGTTTTTGTTTGTTGACTTGTACATAGAATTATTTTTTATCGTTTTTCGTATATTTTCGGCTGCTTTGCACGTCAATGCCGAAATCTAAATAAATATTCAAGAAGGTTACAAAATGAGAAATTGTTGTTATATAAGAAAAATATATATACAAGGCGACGTTGTTTGCAGGAATAAATTTATAATTTTTTTATATATTTTTTAAACAAACGTTTTCAAAAATCATCTATTATAAAAAAACAACTTTTTATAATAGCTACAAAATGAAATCGTTATTTTTTTGGAATGTAAATAATTTAAAAATGTCATTTTTAAATTATTTTGTAGATACCGACCAGATTATACAACCGAATATGATTTTCATATCCGTCAGTGTTTATATTTTAAAAATAAATAAATAAAAAGATATTTATTTTAAAAATATACACAGACTGTTTATATTTCAGTTGTTAATGAAACGAATAGTCATCTTATTATTGAAATCTACCTGGAAATTAAGTTAATAATAAATAGATGTTTTTAATCACTGTCGTTCGAAAAAAATAGAAACTTGATTAAAAAAACTGTACAAGTTACAAAAAGTATAAACGTCGATTTGCAGAAAAAAAATTAAATATTTATTTAACATTTGTACTATTTTAATAATTTCTTTATTTAATTTCGAAGACATGCCAAACATCCGAACTGAACGTATCGTCCATTGAAACATAAAATAAAAATCTTAATACAATCTGTCAGCTTTGTACATCCCACGCGTATGACAACTTATCGACTATATAATATTGCAAAGGTATATATTTTCGATGATAAAAATTAGTTGTTTACAAATTGAATACTTTTACTGCGTTATTAAAACATTCAAATATCATACTGTGTCCCCGGGCCATAAATGTTTTTCGTGTAATAAAAACTGAGACTATAAATTAAACTCTGACTGCAGGAAAGAACAAAAAATAATAGCAGTTGTGTTTCTATCGTGATATCGGTCTTTTTTTCAAATGAATTGAGACGATTATTTCGATTTTTAACATCACATTTTAATAATTTTTTTTCGTTGCCCAATAAATTGATGAATCGACGTGAAGTAATAAATATTTCATCGAGAACAGTTCTTAAGAAACTTATGCTGTACTTAAATTGTTTTATGAGAAAATGTGTTTAATATTTTATATATATATATATATATATATATATATATATACGAGTTTGTGTGTATTTATGTACGAGGGTCGTTTGATAAGTATGGTAAAAAAGTAAGAAAAACTAAATTGAAAAATTTAATTATTAAAATTTATCAAATTCGATAGAAAGGTAAGAAGATTCCTTGAAAAGAGGAATATTTTTTTGTACAGACAGTGAATAGTAAAAAAATGAAAGAAATTAAAATTGTTATTTATAAAATAAAAAAAAATTAAAATTTATTTTTTAAATTATTTTATATAAATTCAGCAGATTAATTATTTTATATAAATTCCATTTTATTAAGTTCATAATTTAAAAAATAAACACACCTAGAGAGAATGAGTTTTTTTTTAAAATATGTACATTTTATACAATGAAAAAAATTCCTATTCGATTATTTTTGAATCGACAAATAATACAAAATATAAAATCAAACTTGGAAAATTTGAATTAATTGGTTTTGAATTCTGGTTGATTTACGTTTGCATAAATAAATCATTCCCTGCATTTTATAATTGATGGTGTAGTTATTGAAATACATACTGGTGAAAAAATAAACATTAAATGATTATCGATCAGCTTTATAAAATCATCTAGTTTTTAATAACATTGCTATGTATGTTTTCGTATTGTGTTATTCATTTTAATACAAACGACACTCGTTCTAACATCACAGGATTTTATAAAAATGTTCAATAATCACTTATTGTCAAGTGAATAATGAGTGATTCTGATTGAATACTTTTATAAAATCTTCTAATGTTACTAACGAATGATTCATTCATGTCAAATTATTCAAATATGATTTTTCTCTCAAAATTCTAATTTTTTTTATTAGAATCTTTAACTTGCTCTTGTATCTTGCCCTTCAACTAAACTCAATGATAATCGAATTTGATTACTACGACTGTAGTCGAATTATAGTGTGGATTATATTTATACCATATTCACTTTTTAGAATACCTTGTGAAAAAGTTGAATCTTGTTAATTATATCATTCGAAAATAAATACATATCTAAAAACTAATCATAATAAAATGCATATATTAAAACAGACATTTTAATTACTTCAAATAAAGGGTTTTCCAATAAGAATATAAAAACTTTGACAGCTGATGGCAGCCAAGTTTGAATTTTTTTAACCTCATTTTGACATTTCAACTCGGTATAATTTATTAAATTATCATGGAATGTTAAACATTTCAACAACATTTAGAAATTGAAAAAAACTTCAATAGATTTATTGAAATAAGAATTTAATGAGTCCATTATTTCACGAAATGTACCCATCAATATATATAATTTAATTCCATTTATTTATTTTCTGGGAGGTTATGTGAAATTATTAGTTTTTGCTAATAAACTACAGACAATACAAGCATTAAGATTTGAACATTGAACGTGTAATTCATGAAATTGGACCATAATTATGTGAAAAAGTGACTAAAAATTGGAATAAACGAATGACGAATGGTGGTGGATGGTCATATGAGTGAAATTTTGTTCCATCTAATGTCATAGAATATTTTTAAAAATGAAAACAATAAATAACTAATTAATTATATACTTTTTTTATTTAAAAATCTGAAGCGATTATTGGAAAACCCTATACAACAAATTGCTATAAAAACTTGAAAATATCATTCAAAATAATTGAATTGTTAATTCTCAGATTATTATTTGTTGAACATAGATGTAAAGAACTTGTAATGTATTTTATTAAACTATAACTTAAAACACGTTCATATAATAGGAATGTCAAATATGTTTATGTAAAATATAGGTTAAAAATGTGTATTGTTTATAACGAATTTATAAAATATCGAACAAAACAAATATTCTTTTTAAATAATAAAAAACAGGAAGTTGACGAATACCAAAGTTTTGAAAAGATAATAAAGTATAAATAAACGAATATTGTGTTTAAATAAAAAGAATAGTTGGCGAAATGTATATTTTTTTATTTGCAAGCTTGCTGAAATTTGCATATGTATGTATGTATGTGTGTGTGTATGCATATACATATGTATGTATGGAATCAGTAAGAGAAACGTTCCAACAATTCAAAGTTCGACAAAAGAATAATAAGTATTAAAAATATGTATTTAGTTCAGAATACCCTTCATTATTTATTCGATAAGAACGAAGTGAATCAATAACGGGCACAACAATATTATCAATTCTTGAAATGCTCATATCTCGTAAATCCATATGCGGTACGTACGCACGTCCGTATGTCTGTCTGTTTGATCGTCAACCCCGCGTCCAACGCCCGGCGTACACAACGAACAGATTTTTCATCGACTTCAATTTGAATGCAGAATCCATTAATAAAACACATTAAATTATTTTTAATCCCGATTCATTTCAAAAATGAAAAATGAGATTTATATCTATTGTGAATAAAAAATTACGTATGCATGCATTAACGATGGAAAATCAAAGGGGTTACTACATATTTTATATATATATATATATATATATATATATATATATATATATATATGTATGTATGTATGTATAAATGTATTATAGACATCTATATATATGGACGAATGTGGTGATCTGCCCTAGTATTGCACACAACTATAAATTCGAATGGTGGTTGTCTATTGCAACAGACGTACTCGGTCGATTCAATAAAATATTAAGTCTCAAAAGAACATGGAATAACGTGATTAAAGAGTCATTTAATATTTTTTATACTATTTCATATTTACTGATTTTTATATGCATTTATTTCATTAAACACATACGCATGTGTGTGTACATACATACATACATACATACATATATATATATATATATATATATATATATATATGTATGTGTGTATGTACATATGTATATAATACTACAATACAAAAAGTACAAAAGTAATTTATAAATATCACATGAAAAAAAATCTAATTTTGTACAAAATGTCATTTTTTCATATTTATTTCAAACACATCTACACACACCTCTATATGTATTTATAAAATTCGAATATTACAAAAATAAATATTTCAAAAAATACGGTTTTATAAATATTTTTTGTAAACATTTTTTTCCAAATAAATCAACAACAATCTCTTTCGATTCATTGCTAGACGAAAATCTCCTCCAAATCTTTCCATTTCGAGTGATCCAATGCTGCTTTTTTATTATGACAATTTTTTTTTATTTCTAGTCTATTTATTTATCCTTGAATATCTTCTTGGACTTATATTTCTTTTCATATCTTCTTGGATTTTTTAAGTTTCCAATCACTAATTTCTCTTACCAATCGATGATTTTAGGCCATATACGTGTGAAATAATAATTTATAAAAAAAACAACACATGTACATGTACACAAATCATTAAATAATCATAAAAATGTATAACTATTTTTTTAAAAATATTCTTTTTCTGGAATTAAAAATAAAAAAAATCTAATTTTTACAATTTCAAATTATATATGTGTACTGATTAAAAACATTCGTTTAAAAATTGTTGAAACAAATATCACATAAACTTATTTGAAAATATTTTCTATTGTGAAACAAACTGTCTAGAGTTAATCTAGTTCATCTAATTTTATCATACAACATCCTATTTATACTTTTGTTCGGATTAAAAATATCTTTAATTATTCAGACATACAATATTTGAAAAGAACAACTAATTAACATTTTCTTATGAAGTGTGTGTTTAACAGCGAATCATTAAAACTTTTATGTTACTCAATATAATTTATTGTTATTATTATTATTTGTTGCAATCATTTTTATTAACGATGGTGGTACTTTTTAAAACATACATTTTTATTTATTATAAATGCATTTAAACAGATTGAATAGGTTGTATTGTAAAATATAATTTAAATAATAAAAATTAATATTTATAATATTAAATTCTATTAATATCTTGGGATGATAGTCATATTTTATAAATTTACTAGAAATTATATTTATCTTGGATTTTTCGTTTTCCATTTTAATTTATTTAACAAGTATATTCTAATGGATGGTTTTTATACTCAATTATATATATTTTCAACTCCATTTCTATTTTATAAAAAAGTACATTTATGAAACTGTAACCTTGTTGAACTTTAATTTTTAACTAAAATCAAATCGTCGAAAAGTTGACTGAAAACCCGAATCGTCAAATTATAAAAACCCGATTCTTATTATCTGCGATGGACAGACAGCCATATTTTTATAGACACACACACACACGTATACAATACACAGATGTTAAAACCATATCGAATAATATGCAAATTTTAAAGCGTGTAGCGTCGAAAATGCACTCGTACGTGTTCGATAGTGGAATGAGTAGGGACACCCTCTTTTTAAATTTAACAGTTTTAGTAGCGACCCCATTCGGTTCTTTGATGAGACTTTTTTTCGTTGAAAAAAGAAGTAACGATAATCAATGTATATGCATATGTATACGTTTATAGAGAACTCTCTGTGCATGTATATTTGTATGCAGGATGGTTTTTGTCATGCGGCAGTGATATAAAATCGTGAAATCGCTTGGGGCGATATGCAAAACAGCAGTGCAGTCTCTAATCTCGCTCTTACTATACATTTTAATGATATTTCCTAATAAATCATAAAACATGGCGTCGATATATATGTGTATATGTGTGTGTATTAAAAAAAACTCGACACAAAAGGCATAAGTTGACAGATACGGTGATGAATCATATGAGTTATTATTACTTGTTTGAAACAATAATTGAGGGTTATTTCAAAATATTATGAACGATGGTTCAGGCTTTATTTTTTTATATTTTATAAACATAGATTTCGTTAGTTCGTTCAAGATCTATTTTTTCCATATATCTTTTCATGCCTTATAAAGAATCATAGACAAGTTAATTCCGTGGGGTTTTAAAACATATTTTATAATCGAATTAGAATTAGTATACGAGGTTTGAAATAAAATTTTCATATTAAAAAAATATTTCACATAAACAAATACATTTATATTTGTGTTTTATTAAAAAGAAACTATACACATGTTTCCCTAAACACCCACCCTATACACATGTTTTTAATAAAACACAAATCTAAGCGTCACATTTGGATGACCCTATATAATCAAGGTAATCTTCTAAAGGGGTTAAAATATGAATTAAAAAAATCCCTCATCAATCCGCCTGTTTAGCGTGGTGAGCATGAACAAGGAACAGTGGATGGTAGTATTTAGTGAGGTTTTCGTTCCATTGCTAGATGAAGGCCTCTCCCAAAAATTTCCATTTCAATCAATCGAATATATTTCTCTTCCATTTTGTTTAGAGTCATTTTTTAACCTTTTTATATCTTTTTTTTAAACAAACACAAGATTGATTTTCTATGAAATAATATTAGTTAATTTAATATTGAGTTATAAAATGTTTTTATAGATAAAATTGTCAAAGTGCAGCATTAAAAAATAAATTTTATAATTCTTATATTGCTAGAAATAGATTTGTTTGTATGGAGTAGCCTCAGTTTAAACAATTTTTAATAATAAACAATATTGTATTTATATGCCAGAATTAAGAAACTTAAAAATAAGACATGTTTTAAAAATTATGAATAAAATTACAGTAAATAAAATTCTCTAATCAAGATAGAAAATGAGTTCTCTTCTGTATTTTCTGTACTTCTAATTCAAAAACATATACAAAAAAAAAGTAAAGAATTTTCCAACCACCTCTAACAATTAAAATATTATATAAAATGGTAATGAATTACAAACTTGTCCTAAATATCCAACACGCATGCTATCTCTCTCGTCTATAACTCATACAGACTTCGTTAATATTTGAAACCGGCCGATTTTTAATATATTTATAAGATAAATTCCTCTGACTAATGGCTTAGACGAAAAATTCCACTCGACAGAGACACATCTATTGAATTATCGTGGCGAGACAAAAGAAAATATCGAGCTCAAGGACACTAATTAAAGTTATTAAAATTAAAAAAATTCATTCGACTTTTAATTATTATAATGGATTTATGACTACGCATAAACTGTAATGAAACAATAGCAATATAATAAATCAGTTTAGAAATTCATTGTCTTCAATCCATATGTAAATAAACACTCCATTTTTATTCGTTCTGTTTTTAGTACGTGGTATATGTATATGTCTTTTTTTTACTTCGATTCCAATCTATTTTTATTTTACTCGTTTATTAACTTTTTCATTCTTGTTTATATTTATTATTATATTTTAATTCTCAGTTTATACATATACTTATATATCAGATTAAATATCCGAATTTACATTTTAATGTCACTCAATCAAAAATATAGCTTCTATATTAATAATTACTTCCTGTCAATAATTTATTCTACAACTATATTTTCTCAATGTTTAGAAGAAAATATATGAAGAATAGTATGACATTTTTTGTTTTGAGCTCTTATTTTCAGTTTATATTATTCTAAAATGTTTTCCTAGTAAACTTTTTTCAGTCTTTACTGTGATCCTTGCTGTATAACCTTCTATATTATTCTTGTGAAATAAAGTACTTTTTGGATTGATCAAAGTATTTTTTCTGTTGTGCAATGTTTAAGGGGTTATACGCAGTTAGAAATTTCAAAAAATCGAATTTTTTTTTGCATTTTCGGAATGCACATATATTTGAGTATATTCTCTGAAAATTTGAAATAAATCCGATAAATATTTTCGGACATACACCTGAATTTGTAAGTAATTTTTAACTATGTGTAAACTACTTCCGAAACTTCAAACGCGTTTATCTCAAAACGGTGTTTTCATAGTCGGTGATCTCGATATCTCAGAAATGGCTGAACCGATCGGTCTCAAATTTTCACACAATCTTCTCAAATATATTCCTCAGATATTGAACGAAGGAATAAGGTTTACAAAAATTATTACTATTTGTTTTAAACAATTTGGAGCGAAAATTTTAGTAAAAAACGAAAACATTTTTTCAAGTAGACGCCATTTTGTCAAAAATGAACATTTTTATTATTCCTTCGTTCAATACCTGCATTAATCTATCCTTTAAAAGAATTGACCATATTTTTTGATTTGAAATAATCCAAACCGCCGATATGGAGATCACCGCCAAGCGCCTTTTTTGGAGGTCGTTCGGGACATCGTCTGCAGGAGCGGTGCACTTCAATATTTTTTTATGATCGACATGTTATTTTATTCTTGAAAGTAGGATCTATTCAAATAACCATAATTTGTAATTGCAAAATAAATACTGTTTCTAAAAAAAATTCCTAAAAAAACGTCGTTTTTGCGCCTCGCAACTGCATATAACCCCTTAAGCGATTGCAAGAATTTCACTGAACTTTTAATATATTTTACTTGCATTGATTTCAAGTGCAGTTAAATGTATTTTCATAAAACTTATTTTCAAAATTTTATTCTAGTTTTTAAAAGTAATAACAATTCTTAGAAATGTCTATGTTATCTATCTTGGTGTATTTTCTTTATAAACATTTTTTTAAACTATTTGTATTGTTTGATAAAATACATTTTATTTATTTCGACACTTTTTTAAATTGTACAAATTGAATTGAAATACAAAATTTTAATTATCTAACTTATACAACATTTCATTACAAAAACCTAAACAGTACTTACTCGAAACCCCTATCTATCCACACATACATTTGCCTTGATTTCTCATCCATAACATAATTAAGTGTAAACTATTTAACAAAAACATAAATTACAAAATTATACGTTTAAACGAAATTACACTTAATAACATTTTAGTCGAATCACAAGTACAAGATACGAGACTTGTAGTTGGTATAATTCGATGATTGTAAAAAAAACATCAAAAAAATTTTTTTTTTACTTCTCTATTAAATTTGTGCGGATTCCTGGGAAATTCTCATATCATCGTTGTTGTTTTATTATTATTATTATTAGCATTGCTCGTTTCGGACGAAATTCTTTTGTATATTAGTATCGTACAATTGATATTATACGATATCAATAACATTTTATGAAATAAAAAGTAATAACATTCATATAATTACTTAAATTAGCGGCAGTCTAGCGTGGTTTACCATTTTATAACGTAGCTAATTGTATAAACAGTCATTAAAATTGATATTAGACATTTTATACATATATATATATATATATATATATATATATATACACATACAGAAACACTTATATATAAGTATATTTAATCTCTGTTAAAACTATTATTTTTAGTTATGAGATGAAAAAAAATAATACAAAGATTTACTAGGTAATCAAAAGTTCAAACCGAAATATATTTACGGTTGACCGATCTAATAGATTTACAGACTTTTTCTTAAATAACCCAAACATTCTCAGGTAATATTCAAAACCTTTCTTTGTTTGTCTTGACTTCTGTTAATAGCTTTTGCAATCACTGAATGCATTTTAGTAATATGTATATATATTTTTTTTAAACAAAAATATATCCGTTTCTTTAAAACATCTATATCATTTAATAATTACTATAGACGACTTTTTCTAACAAAAAATAATATTGTTTATAGATACTAAAGAAAAAAAAATAAAATTAAAATCGAATTACACGCTTTAATAATTCGATAATTAAACTGAATAGGATCATATCCCTTGTTGTATTCTACTACTTGTAATGCTTGATCAATAATTAAATATAAATAACAAAAAATAACCCCTTTCATCAATCGATAGAATTGTAACTGCATAAAAAAGACTGGACTGTTAACACTGTTTCGACTCATTAGATTACACCTAACGCAATAAATTAAAGGGCGGAAAATGGCAGGTGTTATTAAATCGACAGTTGGAGTAAAACTAGAAAAAATAATGTACTACTAACGATATATTTTAATCAATATATATATATATATATATATATATATATATATATATATTTAAAAAACAGATTTTAATCAAGAAACAGTATTAAAATATAAATATGTATTACTTGATATTAGTTTAACAATTGGAAACAATACTTGTATAATTTTATTCGGTGCTTTATATCTTTCTTATTATGTTTTGTATTTTTTTCCAGATGTACAGATAGTGTCATTCGTTGTATAAGTAATTTTGTTTAAAAAATATGTAATTAATTAAAATAGTTAATGATATGAATTCGTTAAAATTAAAATCAGAATTTTTATTTCTATTGTGTTTATTTTTATGTAAAATATTTTTTTTATATATTATCAATCTATATTTTTATATAAATTGTATAAAAAATAGGATTTTTGATAGGAAGCTTGTCACAAATAAAAATAAATTAAGACAATTTAATTGTATTTTTCTCTAGTATACACAATAGGCGTTTGTTAGTTCTTTAAGATTATCTACTAAATTAATTGAGGATAATTTTTTTTTACAATGAAAAACTTAAAATGAAAAATGTATATTTTTTAAATTTCATTTAAAAAATTAAAATAGGTTAGAAAATCCATTATCAAAATAAAACTGAAAACTAGAGATAAATTCCCAAAATGTAAAAAAATATAGGCTTTTCCAAAAAGCGCTTGAGCAGTTTGAATACAAATAAAAAGTATTTAATAATTAGTTATTTTTTTATTTTTAAGCATATTCTTTAGCATTAATAATGGATCACAATTTCATTGTACATTCATTTAGTTCAATTTTTAATCACTTTTACATATAATTGTGGTCCAATTTCATGAATTACACGTTCAATGGTTATTTTTAATGTTTCTGTTGTTTGTGCTTTATCAACATAAATCAATGATTTCACATAACCTCCCAAAAAATAATCCAATGAAGTTAGATCACATGATCTTGATGGCCAATTGATAGATCCATTTCGTGAAATAATGGATTCATTAAATTTTTGTTGCAATAAGTCTATTGAAGTTTTTACAATTTCTAAATGTCATTGAAGTGTTTAACGTTTCATAATAACTTGATAAACTATACTGAGTTGAAATGACAAAATGAGGTTTAAAAAAGTTCAAACTTGGCTACCATCAACTATCAAAATTCTGTCATTCTTATTGGAATCCCTATATATATTGAAAAGAAAAAAAATATTGAAAGTACGATTTCACGCATTCCTCAACGAATTTCATAATACCATTTGAAAAAAAATAAAAATTATAGAAGCAATGAAATCGTATACACGTAACAGAAATAAACAGAACACTTTGCATGTCGATCAGCTTTTATTGAGTCAGTTTATCCATTTACGAGCTACTTTTCTACCATAAGCAGTGAGACACGTTTTTTTCTTACTATTCATTAATTTCAACTGTAAAAAAATTCATACCGTTTTTACAGTTCGAAACCATAGTACGAGTTCCGTTGCGTATGACTAGAATTCACAATCGGTAACATACTACTCAATTTATTTATTGTGAGGAAATTTTTATATATATATATATATATATATATATATATATATATATATATATGTTTTAATTAAATCATTAGTCAATTAATAAATATGCTCAATGTCTTTATGTTTCTTGTACGACGACGACATTTGTAAACTTGGCAGATGAGTCACGTTGTCGACGAATGTGTGGGCGATCTGGTGCATACTGCGTTTTTAATTTCGGGCTTATTTAAATTATTTGTTTAAATGTAACATGAGGTTTTAGATTCATATATATATATATATATATATATATATATATATATATATATATAAAGTGTTCCAAATTTATATACATTGTTGTCCGTTCTATGCGAAACTCTTCAGACAGAATCTGAATTGTTTGAATAATCAACATTTTTTTCGTCATTCGCAAAAATGCGTACACATTTATTCGACTTTAACTGTTTACATACGCACATGTGTGTGTGTGTACGTCTGTGAATTTTATAACTATCGTGTGACCAGGTAATTGAACGCCGTGAAACATAAGGTTTTACATATGAGTACGACGAGTTAATGTTTCAAACAATTTTTTTTTTGTGCGAATTGTTTGCAATTGTAAACCGTACAGTAATACAAATACCTTACATTCATATGTCATTTTATTTGGATATATAAGGTGTGTGAGTGTGTGTGTGTATATTTATTTATATACACAAACACACACATATGTATGTATATATAAATTTTATTATAACATTTAAAAATTGAATTGAATCCCAAAGAAACAAATTAATTAATACTGTTTAGAAATCAGTATTCCATTATATTGTATTTAAAATACAGTCCATTATGTACTTGAAAATGTATTCCGATTAAAATTTTATTTTAAATTGAAAAAATAGCTTTCTAAAATTATTCACTGCGTAGTTTCAGTAAAAATATTCAGTAAATTTAAAAATAATATATATATATATATATATATATATATATATATATATATTATATATATAAACAAATACAATATATGTGTATAATAAAATTATTATTAAATTTTATTTCATGGCGAATTACTGGAAGTAGGCCAGAACCGTACAATCCGAGTGAAATAAGTAGACGGAAAAAAATTAATCATATTTTTATTTTTGAATATAATAATAATAATAATAATAACTGTGACCAATTCCATATATGTTTTATTAGAACCGTGCGGTTTTGGAAATGATCCATAATTAGCACTATTATAAATAATGTTTTTGTTACTCATTTGATATGCGAGCAATTCGCCAATCTATTGTTGTTATTTATGCTAACCAGTTTTTTTTTCTTCTCTATCAATAAATAATTACACAAAACCGTACCATTCGACAGGACAGACAGACGTATTGGTTGTATTCTTTTTCGAATGGAAATTTTATACATTATTATTGGTATTATTATTGTTTACATGCAGATTTTTTAAATACCTCAAGGTATATTACATCATTTGTTAATAATTTGTTACACTTCGTGAAATTGATTTGGTTTTATTGAATATAAACATATATATATATATATATATATATATATATATATATATATATATATATATATACATACATAAATAATTTGTCAACAAAAATTTATAGAAAATATTCTTAATTATCATTAAAGATAAATAATAAACTGGTTGAAATATTTCATTATTGTATATTTTTTATTTATCAATATATTAAGTATTTGAGATTATGAAAAGTATTTGATAAATAGTTTCAAATTTAATAATAAACAATTTATAATATCCATTTATTATTTAAACATGTAATTTTATTTTGTCATTTTTACAAAAAATATCTCGTATCTTTATATAAATTAATTAAAAAAATTATACTATACGTTTTAACATATTTTAAATTAGATTAAATAGATAACGAAATTATATACTCGTAGATAAGTAACTTTTTATTAATTATTTTTATGTATAAATCATTCGTTTTTCTTGATTAAATTTAAATTTGTTTTTTTTTTAAAAAATCTATGAAATTAAAATTAATTGTAGTGTTTATTTTGAAAATATATCTAAAGTTCATATTAAATCAATTAAATTTTTACAAAAAACCAGTCTCATTCGAAATACATTTTTTTAAAAAATAATCAATCTCTCTAGATTAACGAATATAAACATTTTTTAATTTCTATATAAATTCGAATTATGTTGTTTTTCTTTCGATACGAAATCAAATCGTGAAATTATTTTGTTAAAATAAAACGTTTTGATTTATTTATGTCCTTTTTAATGTATTCGTTTATATTTTACGTGTTTGTGTATAATAAAAAAATAATTATTGTTTTTCTCCGACATGTTTTTAGGTGATATAGAATGAATGTAGAAGTAACTGATTAAAATTACTGATATTCGAATATAATAAATTATTAAGGACGTTAAACATTCTCAAATGTTCGATAAAACGATGCGTCCGTCCGGTCGTCTGTTTTTTAATGAAACATTATCCTTTCTACGGCCGTTTACCTTTATAATTTTATTCTTATATATATATATATATATATATATATATATATATATATATATATATATATAAAATTTTATACTTGATGAATGTTTAAATAATTGCATATGAAACATGATAATTTTTTATGGCTGAATTAAATTCACCTATCGAAATCACACAAAAATATCTCATACGTCTAAAGCAGACTGTCCCGTGTATTTTGTTTAGTACGTGACATTATTTTATAATTTGTTCGAAAAAGCGATTCCTCGTTTTTGTTTCACGAAATATTTAAGTAGTTACCTACGAAAAACCTAAACTGCTGCTCGCTTCGATAATACGTGCGCTTCCTCCGCGCTGTAATTAATTCCAAATTCGTGGAATAAGATTTCTACGCTCGCCGATGTATATATGAGGACAAGTTTTTGAGTTTATATACACAAGTTTTACTTTTTAGTGCAGTGCGAAAAATCAATACGACATATTTTTCGAGAACAGAATGTTTTGTTGAGAATTTCTCGACATCGTCGTCGTCATTATCATCGGCGTTGATTTTTTTTTTCAATATAGATTTTTGTGCTTCGGCTCGGAGATGATCGTCGACATTGTAGTTTTCGAAATTAAATGGAATTTATGAACACGGTGCATTTTTCATTCCTCGGAAATATCGACAAGAGAGAGTGGAGACGGTGGATGGAACTTGTCGGATAATTATTTCAGAAATGAAATTACTAAATGTTACCGATAATCATTGTTACGTGTGTATGTTTTAATTACACTTTTTTTCATATGTATATACTAATTTAATACTTTAAATGAATATAAAAAAAAATTGTCGTATTTCAGTTGTAATAAAATGTTTTTAAACAAATCTATTTTAAAAAAACACACACATATACTAGTAAAATGTAAAGTATTTTTGATAGTAAATCGATTTGTCATTTGAATTATATGAAATATTTCATGGTATTATTTTTATGGACGGTATAAACGATGCGAAACGTGAGTTATATGGTTCAGTTGGTTCATTTATGAATGAATAAATAAGCACCATACAGTGTGCTTATTTATCATTCAAGAGGACATCGATTCACAACGGTTATTTATCATCCATTAGTAATATCGTTTTTTTACAATAATATGGTTTGGTTTTTTGCAATTTTTCGGTCATTCATTCATTTATATATATATATATATATATATATATATATATATATATATATATGTCAGTTGATGTTTGAATTTAGTGGAAAGATTTTTTTTATTATTTAAAAATCATTCTCTGAATTAATGTAGTCTTGAAATTTGACTAGATGTCAGCATTTTTTTATATTTTAACATTTTTTGATAAATCTAAAATTGAAATAGGGTTGTGAAGTCTTCCTTAAAACATTATAAAGTTATCTATCAATAAATGTTTGTGTATAGTTTTTTTCTATAAAAACTTATACAGATTATTTATTATCAATTAATGATGAAATTAACTAAAGTTAATAAGATATTTAATTAAGAACATAAATTAATTAAAAGTAAAATATGAGATACTTATTATTTCGATTTGCTGATTACGTTATTATTTTTTTCAATGAATTCAAAAAAGAACAGAAAAATTTGACTAAAGAAATTAAAAATTGGACTTATAATAGGAACTATAGTAAGATAAGAATAATTCAATAATTTCTAATTATTGACCATTTTTTTTAATCTCTATTAGCTTTTATGAGCATTGGTGTTTTTATGGATCAATCTTTTTTTTAATTCATCATCTTTCAAGCAAATAAAGTAAACAATAAGTATTTATTGAATATTTATAAAATCTTATAGTGCTAGGGGAGAAAATGATTAATTTGTTTTTAAGTAAATTTACAAATAATTTAATGTTTAATTAATGGATTCTACTTATTTTTGTTTATGGTAGTGAATGAGTTTTAAATACTAGAATAATTCAGTGATTTCAAGGAAATAATTTGAAAAATGTAATTAAAAAAAATGAGTAGATTTGAAAAATAAATAAAAGATATAAATACGAGCGAAAAGTTTAAAATAAAATTGGATTGAATGATTGTTAATCTAAAAATATAAAAAAGATACAAAGAGATCTAACATTTAATGTGACATAAAAAAAATGCTACAATATCATTGAATCTTTAATTAAAATAATATTGTCTAGTTTTAATTACTCGAATATTTAATTATTTGTTTTTAAACAGTCCAGTATTGAAAAGTAAACAGATTGTGTAGAGAAAAAAATGATTAAGTGTTTAATTAAATTTTTTGATAAATAATCTACCAGAGCACTGTTTCAAAACCTATGCCTTATTACAAAGTGACTTTCTAAAACGATACAATACGTTCAAAAAACGTATATATCACTGTTTGTATCGCTTTATTCCGGTTTCGTAGTTTCATTATAACGTCGAGACAAAATTCCGGACTGCCTGCAATAATATGAACTTCCTCTTTTTATGTAAATGAACAATAATTTATAAACGTTAGGAAACATAGATCTTAGTCGTAATAAAAAAATCAAATGTGGATTAGACGAACCATGAAATATACTTATTGTCGTTGTTTCGTTGTTGTATTTTTCAGTGGCTGTGGACCGACAGTAAAAAAAAGAATCGTAACATCACTTAAAAGAATGTAATAAGAATATATTACAACATATTACATGTAGTTGAAGAAGAAGAACAACGCGTGACAAGTGTCAACTTGACCTTAACCCATACACTGATGTTGTTACGTGAAACTCGTATATATATTTTTTCTTCTTTCTTCATGGTTTTTTAATTGAAAATAGTCCGTATAACAACTTATTCGTTTCTGATACACGAGCTACCAGTCTTAAATTGATCAAGCTAATGAATCACCCGAATCATATAGAAACCGTGAATGTGAAATGTTTTTAATTTGAATTCCTGGCTACCGTACAAGTCGAAAGCAGCATCGTCGTCTGCTTAACGCGATACCACTATTTTGTAGTTTTTATAATTATGTTTGTACTAAATATGTGAATGCATGCTGCGAATGTGTAAAATAAAACGCTGTTTATTATAAGATAAATTCGCTAGTCTTAATATACAGTTATATTACACTGGATTGAATTAGATTACCAAATATGGTGTTCTTAATTAAAATCGCCACGTTTTCCAATCTCTTGTGTGAATACGTGTTTTTGTAATAAATTATTTTTAATCTAAATTTTTTGGCCGGTTTCAGATACATCTTTTGAACAGATTTAATAAATATATTTTCAATGATAATTATTTTTTCGTCTCGCTCGTTCGATTCATATTGTGTATTAAATTTTTATCAACGTTGCTCGGACAGCACTAATTACGAACAGTAATTGTTTTAAAAATAAACAGTCTTGTCGATTAATAAAAGAAAAAAAACCGATCTCGTAATCATAACATCTTTTCAAGATCGTAAATAAGATTTATTATCAATTCGTCACTTTATTCCTTATTATAAAATGTCCGATTCATCGAATATTAAAATAATAATAATATTTGTTATCGTGAATTCGAATTTTCTTAGAATTTGCTTGAAAATAATGTGATTCTATTACGAATACTATATCGGTAATAATCCGGTAAGTTACGAAACGTGTCCGGAATGTTCCGCCTACGATACGAAAAAAAAGATTATTGTTTGGTACGAAATTGTCACAAACGAACCATCATCATCATACCTAATTTCAGTGATGACAAATATTACATTTATTCCTTGGGTCGGTTCATCTTATAAAAATTCATCTTTGTTGTTATCTGTTTCTAGTTTATTAGTCATATTGTATTTCTATTGTGTTTATTTTTAAAAACTGAAACATTTCTTTTTTGTAAATATGTTTTTTTCGATTATTTTGATTTACTTATATAGAAAGAATTTAATTCTAGTAAAAAAAAGAATTTGTAAAGATTATTTGGTTTGAAATCAATAATCCAATTTTTTAGTATGATATTTAATTGATAAAGAATATATTTTTTTTAAATATTAAACAATTTTTTTAAACATTATATAGTTTTTCAATAAGAATGTCAGAATTTTAACAGTTGATGGTAGCCATGTTTAAATTTTTTTAAGTTCATTTTAATATTTCAACATAGTTTGACAATATGGAACGTTTAACACTTCAACAACGCCTAGAAATTGTAAAACTTTAATAGACTTATTGAAATAAAAGTTTAATGAGTTCATTATTTCACGAAATGGACCCATCAATTGGCCACCAAGGTCATGTCATTTAAATCCATTGGATTATTTTCGTGGGGTTATGTGAAACCATTGGTTTATGCTGATAAACCTCAAACAACAGAGCATTAGAAAAAAACATTGAACGTGGTGTAATTCATGAAATTGGACGATAATTATGTGAAAGAGTGACTAAAAATTAAACTAAACAAATTCAGTAATCAAGCGAAATCATGGTGGTCATATGAGTAAAATTATGTTCTTTTATCAGTGACATAGAATAATATGCTTAAAAATAAAAAAAAAATATTAACTAATTAATTATATACTTTTTGTTTTATTTCCATTTAAACATCCGGATCATTTATTGGAAAACCCTATATTGTATAGCAGTTATAAATTCAATTTATATATTTAAAAATTGGAAGAAAATGAAATTTACAGATGTTGAAGAAGAATGAAAAATTTAAAACGAAAATCAATTAGTTAGATAGCAAAAAAGACTATTGATAGTCAACAAAAATATTAATTGAAAATCAAGAGATGTAAAACAGCCCATAGTAAAGATAAATACATAAAAACATTTATTAGAGTGGGATGAAAAAAAAACTGGATCGTTCGATGTGGAAAATTTAAAAGAGGCTTTCATTCAGCAATGAATAGAGAGGTTGATGGTGTGCGAGTGTATATGTGTATAATATATATATATATATATATATATATATATATATATATATATATATATATATATATATTGAGAGAGAGAGAGAGAGAGAGAGAATCATCCAAATGTGACGCCTGGATTTGTATTTTATTAAAAAGGAACATGTATGTAGGGTGGTGTATAGGGAAACATGTGTATAGTTTATTTTGGCTTTTTTTTAATAAAACACAAATCAAGGCGTCATATTTAAATGATCCTATATATATATATATATATATATATATATATATATATATATATATATATATATATATATATTTATGTCCTTTTATAAATATGGAAAATTTATTTATTGTTTAATTTAATTAATAATTCTAATTAAATTTTTCAATTTAGTTTTTCTACTTTTTTACCATTCTTATCAAACGACTCTCGTGTATATATATATATATATATATATATATATATATATATATATATATATATATATACACTAGGGTCATTTGATAAATATGGTAAATTTATTTATTGTTTAATTTAATAAATTTTTTCAATTTACTTTTTCTACTTTTTTACCATTCTTATCAAACGACTCTCGTGTATATATATATATATATATATATATATATATATATATATATATATATATATATATATATATATATATATACATATACAATACATACACGTGTATGTTTGTTTAACATTAAAAAAACGATTTATTTTTATTATATTGTTACATTTAGATTTCTACAGTATCGTATTTAAAAATGTGAAATCTATAAAAAGATTAATAAATTTTATATATGTATGTGTGTGTGTGTGTGTGTGTGTATACATTGTACTGAGTTATAAATAAAAATATAGTGAAGCCTTTTCGTTGTATATATCAATTGAACAGATATAATTTACAATTCCGAGACATGCACAATATAAATAAAATATCACTGTTTACGTGTGTACAATTTATTGGAAACCAGCTTTCGTATTATTCGGTTATTTTGTTGCATTTAGTAAACGTTTAATATTTTTGGGCCGAGCATAAAAGTGAACAACAACAAAAAAAAGCAAACAAGACGTCGACATAAAATATGAAAGTTTAATACAACGCCATACTATGTCATCTTCTCGGCACACCATTTTACTCCAAGATCTGAAAATCGCGTTGCACCCTACACACGCACATACATACAGTCCATGCTCATAATCCGACGACATAAATCTGAAACGAACATTTTATTGCCAATACCGAGAATTTGCGAATCGCGTACAACGAAAGAACAGAATTTTCTTCTGTTTCACTTCGATATTCTTTCTGATGCGGCTACGTACGTTTACGGTTCATTTCAACAAAAATACTTTTTTTTTATGGAATATGACTTATAAATATTAATGTTACGGTGTTGTACATGGCTTATGGTCTGTGCCCATTCAATTGTTTTATGATTAAAGGTGTGACAGCTGTCATACATATGCGAAAGAATGTCGCATTTCATTCGTACGTATGTACATACACACATACGTACGACGCATAGGGTAAAAAGGAGATAGGTGCTTTATATATTTAAATTTTACATTTCATATTTAATAACTACATAATATTTCTATTGTATTAAACAGCGTATACAAACATATAAACACATACATACACACGATATATATAAAAATATAAATGCATTTTTAATATTTAATGGTAATTTTATTTTTCATTACACTCGGATTTTTTTATATAAAATTGTGTGTGTTTAATAAAAATGTGTATATTTAACACTAGGTTTACGGACGTTTCATGTATACCTATCTTTACGGACGCGGGTCAATTTGACGCATGAACAAAATCGTACATTTTCTTTAAAAAAACAACTTAAAAACAACAATTATATAATATTAACTTATAAATGAAACTATAAGATATACATTTATATAAAATTTATAATATTTAACATTATATATTGGGAGTACAAATTAATTCGGTCCGTTTTTTAGCTCAAAAAATGCATTTATTTCAAAAGATAATAAATTAACAAATTAATCAAAATATTGTCCATCACAATATTGAACATTCTAGAGTAGATTTTTAATGTAGAAGGTAATGAGAAGATAATATATTTCTAAATTAATAAATAATTTATTTTTTTATATTGATGTGATTGTGACAGAAGTTTGTATATGTAATTTATTTTTAGTAAAATCATTTTTTTATAAAGTAATAAATGTGAATCCATTGACTGAGGTTCAAACCAAAGATTGATCTGTATTATGTCTTTTTAATCTGAAGTAATTACATCAAATAGATTATTAATTGTTCTAAAAGTAGTCGTATTTTTCTCTTATCAAAAAATATCTCGAAAAGGACTTTTTTTTATCATTGCTTGTTCAGATCAGCAAATCTCCATATAAATTTAATGACAATTGATTTTAATTTCTATCCATAACACATTTTTCAATTAAATTTCGTAAAATACATAATAACTGGACTATCGACTTGTACGGTAACTGGCGGTCACCGGTTTCCCCTACAGGCACACTTACACTATACTTATACACTTAACGCGTGTGCGACGAGTATATTTGCGCTTCAGGTACACCAGCAAATACGCGCTTCCTCCTTGATTGAAAGACATTTTACGCTTCTACGTGTACGTTTATCGTGCGCACAAACAATGATTCTAATATCGATTGGTTTCTATTTCAATGCGAGTGATTTGTATGAATGGATGAATGTCTTTACACGCAGTATAAATGAATAAAAGAAGTTATTGTTGTCACGTTTTGTTTCTATTAAGTATGGTAATGCTTGATAACGGAGTGGACGTATCCAAACATATGTTTCTTAACGTTAATCTAATACAGACATTCGTACGTTTCATAGAAATGAATTTGTTGATTGTTAGTGATTATTCAACTGATAATATATTGTAATAGTTGGGATTTTTTGTCGTTTAGAAAATAGGAAAATTGATAAATGAACAGAGGAAAAAGTTACTATTTTGAAATATATACAAATTAAAATTATGATATTTAACAAGAAGTATTAAGTACAGAAATAAGTAAGGAACAAAATATATAATAACAGTATACACTTATTTAAGGTGTTATACGCAATTAGAAATTTCAAAAAATCGATTTTTTTTTGACATTTTCGGAATGCACATATATTTGAGTATATTCTCTGAAAATTTGAAGTAAATCCAATAAATATTTTCGGACATACACCTGAATTTGTAAGTAATTTTTAACTATGTGTACACTACTTCCGAAACTTCAAACGCGTTTATCTCAAAACGGTGTTTTCATAGTCGGTGATCTCGATATCTCAGAAATGGC
This sequence comes from Neoneuromus ignobilis, assembly GCA_029203775.1. Taxonomy (NCBI): domain Eukaryota; kingdom Metazoa; phylum Arthropoda; class Insecta; order Megaloptera; family Corydalidae; genus Neoneuromus; species Neoneuromus ignobilis. Next base: position 19,987,120 of record CP092096.1, on the reverse strand, counting down.
TGAACCGATCGGTCTCAAATTTTCACACAATCTTCTCAAATATATTCCTCAGGTATTGAACGAAGGAATAAGGTTTACAAAAATTATTACTATTTTTTTTAAACAATTTGGAGCGAAAATTTTAGTAAAAAACGAAAAATTTTTTTCAAGTAGGCGCCATTTTGTCAAAAATTAAAATTTTTATTATTCTTTCGTTCAATACCTGCATTAATCTATCCTTTAAAAGAATTGACCATATTTTTTGATTTCGGATAATCCAAACCGCCGATATGGAGATCACCGCCAAGCGCCTTTTTTTGGAGGTCGTTCGGGACATCGTCTGCAGGAGCGGTGCACTTCAATATTTTTTTATGATCGACATGTTATTTTATTCTTGAAAGTAGGATCTATTCAAATAACCATAATTTGTAATTGCAAAATAAATACTGTTTCTAAAAAAAATTCCTAAAAAAAAACGTCGTTTTTGCGCCTCGCAAGTGCGTATAACCCCTTAAGAGAAATTAATATGTCGATAAAGATTCTCTTTGAACTTGAATATACAAGATAGATATAGATTTGATTGAAAACTTATAGAAATTAAAAAGGTTCACGAAGAAATCTTGAGATAGATAGAATAGAGAGATGAAAAATCTGGTTGTATGGAATTTTCTGAATTGAAAAGTCTTGACAGAGGTTTTTATCACAGCAGTGGATAGAAAAATATATAGGGTTAACAAATAAAAATGTTAGAACTTTAACAGCTGGTGGTAGCCATGTTTGAATTTTTTGACTTCATTTTGACATTTCAACTCAGTATAGTTTGGCAAATTGTCATGAAACGTTTAACATTTCAACAACGTTTAGAAATTGTAAAAAATTCAATAGAATATTGAAACAAGAGTTTAATGAGTCACTATTTCACGAAAATATCTTGTGATTTAACTTCTTTTATTAATTTTTTGTAAGGTTATAAGAAATCATTAGTTTATGCTGATAAACCATAAACAAATCAAGCATTAAAAATACATATTAAAAGTGTAATTCATGAAATTGGACTACAATTATGTGAAAAAGTGACTAAAAAACTAAACGAGTGTAATGTCAAGTGAAGTAATGATGGTCATATGTGTAAAATTTTGTTATCATTTGCCATAAAATATGATTAAAGTTAAAAAAAACTAATTAATTAAATACTTTTTGTTTTATTTCCATTTCAACTTCTGAAGCGCTTATTGGAAAACCTTATATATATATAAAATATTTATAAATTATAATTGTGTATTAGTACAAGTTCGTTTTAATATATTATTACAATAACCAGTTTTGTAAAAGTTGATTACTAGTTAATATTTAAATATGATTAATTGTATGTAATATGTACAAAATGCATTCGTGTAAAATATTTTAGATTGTTGTCAACATCCATTTTGTTGATTGTATTTTTTTATTTCATTTATATAAACTGACACAGTATTACTCAGTAGTCGAGTGACACAAATTGGTAATATTCAATTACTGGTGAATTTTATCATAAATTTACAACTGATTATTCTCCATCCATATTTATTTTTTTAATTAAATAATTCTCTGATTTTTTTTATTTTTTTTGTATATATCTAAAAAGAAAACTATTTTTTTATTATAATTAATATAAAATATTTAATTGATTTTCAGTCGTTTTGTATTTTTTTCTTCTATATTTAATATATATACTTGTATAAAAAGTATTTTTACATTTTTTTCTGTAACTCAATATGCTTTTAACAGTCTTGTTTATATGGAACAAACTATTCAAATATATAAAAAAAATCAAATTCACTGGATAAATAAATTGAATAAAAAAAGAAAAATAAGGAAGTCAGTACAATTCTCATAAATGTTAAATAATAAATAAATGTATTTTCACTCAACTTGCATTTAATTGCTCAAGCCGTTCTATAAAACCATTATTCCATTTATATATAAATCGATTGTTTCAAATATATAATATGGTATCTGGTGTTTGCGGAATTCTAAAGGATCTACAAAATAAAAATACAACTTAAATGGTTCAAGATCTTTATCACTAATTAAAATCGTTTTAAAATGCCATTAATAAAAATGCTTCAGTACGTTTCATTGATTTGATTGTCGATTTTCAATGTAATTGTCGCAAAAGATTATCTAGTTTGACCACTTTTGCCTTTCTATTGCATAGCACGTGCTCGTAACTTCCACATACAAACAAGTTCTCATATTATATCCGCACTCTGTACATGGCATATATATATATATATATATATATATATATATATATATATATATATATATATATATATATTTGAATGTGTAAATACTAGTTTTTTTTTTCATTTTGGAATTAAAGGTATAATTTAATGCAAAAGTGTTTTGCATCTTTATATTTTCATGTGATTATAATTTTTAATTTTTTGAATTTCTTTAATCTCCTATTCTAAGTTTACATGAATTTGATTAGATTTTTATAATTAATAGATATTTTTTCAAAAAAATATTTAATGTTATATTTATTTGTCGTTTTTTTCATTTATAACTGAAATCAATCAAATTTTACATTATTTTATTTTTAAGTACTTAACTTATACGCTACTTAATAATTAATAACTTAACTGTATTTTACTAACAAGATTTCTATACATCTAGAGCCATTGCAATAATCTAATAAAATGTTATGATTTCTCTATAAAAAATGATTTTTCAAATAACATTATTCTCTCTAGATTTCCAAAATTAATACGTATGTATGTAGAACCAAAAATTTAAATCTGCAACAACTACAATTCCGATTGATACTTTATCTAAAATCAAACATTTACATTCGATATTGCACGAGACACATAAAATTTCAATATTTTTATATTATCAAGCTGCTATTTACAGTTGCTACGAAATCTCCACACACACACACTGCAACTTTCTTCGTCTTGTCGATTTAGAACCAAAAAGAGTTTGTATCTAAGTCGATACCCACACATATTTTCCATTCGTTTCGATCAGCATCAACCATCTAAAGTACAGAACTTAGAAATGCGATTTCATAACCTACACGCAAGGAATATGTCGAGGTTATGCGCTCAATGATATTCAAAAATACATTTTAAGCAAATAACTGTCTCCGCAACATGTAATTTCAAACGACTACAATCACATTTATGCAAATACAGTGAAATCATACTGTTTTCATTTCAATAAATACATGAGTCGTTGTTAGTGTTCTCCACATGCTGGGTAATAATATACAAGTCATTGTTTTCATTTTCAGATAAAAAATTAATAATATCGTACACGAAGCAAAACTCATGTATGACCCGTATTTGCAATTCAAAAAAAAAAATAGTACTGGAATATATATATGCATTATGTGTGTGTGTGATGAAATATCGCGATGAAATTTGTGGATCTGGTGATAAATTTTATCCGATAACAAACAGTCTTTATATGACAGTAAAGATGTTTGACATTCGCCATATATTATACCAGTGGGGGAACAACGAATCGGGAATTATATTGTTTTACATATTCTGTAGTATTTAGTTTTTTTTTCAGTCCAGCTATATTAAAAAAATTCAGTAGGAATATAAAAATTGATACAGGTTTTTTTTAAAAAAAATCTATATTTCATTTTTATAACAATATTAAATCCATATATTTTCCTTCTATACACAAATATATTTTTATTAGTAAACAAGAATTTTTCAAGAATTACAAACAGGTGATATATAATTTCGAATAAAATTATCCTGTCAACATTTTTGATTATTTCAAGAATAACATAAGAATTCTGGTTTATTAAACAATATTAATTTCGAATTAAGGGGTTATACGCACTTGCGAGAGGCAAAAACGACGTTTTTTTTAGGAATTTTTTTTAGAAACAGTATTTATTTTGCAATTACAAATTATGGTTATTTGAATAGATTCTACTTTTAAGAATAAAATAACATGTCGATCATAAAAAAATATTGAAGTGCACCGCTCCTGCAGACGATGTTCCGAACGACCTCCAAAAAAAGGCGCTTGGCGGTTATCTCCATATCGGCGGTTTGGATTATCCGAAATCAAAAAATATGGTCAATTCTTTTAAAGGATAGATTAATGCAGGTATTGAACGAAGGAATAATAAAAATTTTCATTTTTGACAAAATGGCGTCTACTTGAAAAAAATTTTTCGTTTTTTACTAAAATTTTCGCTCCAAATTGTTTTAAAAAAATAGTAATAATTTTTGTAAACCTTATTCCTTCGTTCAATACCTGAGGAATATATTTGAGAAGATTGTGTGAAAATTTGAGACCGATCGGTTCAGCCATTTCTGAGATATCGAGATCACCGACTATGAAAACACCGTTTTGAGATAAACGCGTTTGAAGTTTCGGAAGTAGTTTACACATAGTTAAAAATTTTTTTTTCAACTTACATGGTATAATAAATATTTATCGGATTTACTTCAAATTTTCAGAGAATATACTCAAATATATGTGCATTCCGAAAATGCAAAAAAAAATCGATTTTTTGAAATTTCTAACTGCGTATAACCCCTTAAGGCACGTCAATTAAGAAATTGCATGTTAGAACAGTTCGATCGAGATTTTTGAACGTTATTACTTATTATAAATCAACATCGATTCGATCTGAATTGGATTTATTTTATATAAATCTATACACGTATGATATATCTCAGATCGTTTAAATTATTTCAGGTCAACGTAAGAGTTATTCTACGTTTAAGACAATCAATTTCTCAATAAAAGGTGACTCATACATCTAAAATCAATCTTTTGTGATCTACATTAGTCACAATGTTGTGTTGTGATTTCTAAATTTATTCAAAATGAAGTACATATTTTGATACTACAAAAATAAATTCAAGTGTTGTATGTATACGAGAGTGTGTGAGTGTTTATATATATATATATATATATATATATATATATATATATATATATATATATATATAACACATACACACACTATTGTATTATAAAAGTGTTTAAAAAATTATAACATTTTTTTAAAATATAAAAAAATCTAAACAAAATCATTTTAAGTAAATATAAATTGCAGATTTCTAAAATCCTTACAATAAACGAAAAATGTAATATTTAAAACCACTATAAATTACAAAGAAGAATTAGAGTTAAAAAAGTCTAGAGTATAATATTGAAATAAATTTTGAAATTAATTAATGTCTGCAATTAAATATGTATCTATTAAAGAAAAATTGTAAACATTTTTTTGTATAAAGATTTAGAAATATTTCTAAAGATTATTTTTTCCATTTTCACGTGTTTAATTTTTCTATTTGAAATTAATATAAATTAAATGTTCTAAAAAAAAATTAGTTCATGTTAAATAGAAACAATGCATTGCGAATAATTATGTCTAATCATTTTAATGATGAATGTATGTTTATAAGTTTTAAATCCTTGATATAAATTCATAAACTAATATTTGCATTATCTTATCTATAAAAAAATATATATAATCAATTAATCACATGTATGAATTATTTAACAAGGTAAAAAGTATTGAAATAGACCTAGAATCATTTTAAAACAAATCTATTCAAAATGTATATCATAGTTCATAGATAATAATTTTGAGATAACATTTAAGTATTTCAAGATAATAATTAAATAATTTTTGATAATCATATGTGTATACATTTATATATATATATATATATATATATATATATATATATATATATATATATATATATATATATAAATATTTATAATCTGCTCAAAACGATATTTCCCCGACCTCTTGTATCAGCTTTTCGATTTAAACAGTTAAAAAGGGGTAGGTAAAACATAATCAGGGTGCGTATAGTGGTAGGTTACTGCATCTCGCTTTAACGACAAAAAGTCACTTGACGAGGGGAATCTTACCATATGACTGAGCATCCCTTAGAGTTAGTCTACTATGTGCATCCGTGCTTTTTAGATCTTTTCAAGTGTACGTGTGTTCATAACCAGACTTTGTAATTTTTTTCGATACTTTTATTTGTCTGTATATAAATGAATCATGATTTTGAATCGTTGTAAAATGAAAATACAATTTGTACTGGACAAAAATTGAAATTCGTTAAATTAATAAATTGTTATAAATATAATATAAGGTGTGTCAAAAGGGTAGTGAAAAAAGTACTTTGCAAATGTGGTTTCAAAAATTTGTGATATTTCTAGTGTATGTTATTTATGGATTATCCGAGTTTTTGGATTATCCAGTCAACTTCTATTTATTTTTAAATGTAATTAGTAAGTGTTTTTAAATATCTAAATTATTTTTTATATTAATAAATTGATTAAAAACTTTTTTAAATAGGAGTTTTTATAAATAAACCGAAATCGCATTTAATATTTTTTTATTTAAATCGAATTTATTAATACATTGATTGCTTAAATGAACTGTCAACAAATTTTATTATATGAACAAAGAATCCTGGTAAATATTTTTTATATTAAACAATTAATGGGTCGTTAACACAACTATTATATTATATAAAGATTAGTTTATATTTATGATTTTTTTTGAAAAACATATTTGCGTATTAAACTAATTTAATTTTAAAAAAAATTTTTAATGAAATCACTATTATTACTAAATTTTCTTGCAATGAGTATTATTAATCAAATGAATGATTAAATAATATATCATTAATATGAACTCACACCTTTGGCGTTTGTCCTCTTTTCGAAAAAAAATATTATCTTTACTATAGTAAGTGTCAACCTTGAGCATTATTTACAACACACACACACGTAATTATTTTAAAAGATATAAATTTTATTTACAATCAACTTAATAATTTATTTTATAATGAATCAGATTTGATTTCTAAGTTAATATTTTTTTACATTGTGTTATATTATTTGGAGAGAAACTTTCTAGTCAGGATTAGAATCTTTCTGGACCGTAAAAAGTAAATTAATCACACACATACATACATACATACATACATACACAAAAAACTCGTGTAAATACATTGATATTTTTTTTTATTTATTTACGACAATCACTTGAGAAAACATATTCATTAATTAGTTTATATTTTTTTACAAATAAAAGTTTTGTACGAAACTTAATATTCAATTTATTTTTCAAAAAATCTGTAATTGTATATTCTTTAAACAACTACATGTTTTAAAATCGATGTTCCAGTTTTATATTTTTTGATTCAGGATATGACCCCATGCGAATTTCTAAATCAATTCGTAATTTAGTGTGTGTAAAACACAATCTATCTTATGATATAAAAAAATCTTTGTTATATATAAACATCGTTATTTTTTACCTGAATTGTTCATACAACTCTAAATGTTTTGACATACGTCTAATGCAGTTATGTCGCAAAAGAAACAACAAACATAATAAGGAAATACTAGGTTATGGGTCAATAGTAGAACACGCTTGTGGCGAAAATCCTTCAAAAAATTAACACATAAAATCGTAATAGAAAGAAAAGAAAAAAACATGTCGTTGCAATAAATTCAGTAGCTCTGTATGTACCGCTCCCTCGCCAATTGCTGCATACACACGTAGAGAACTTGAATATGATTTCAATTATCTCAAGAGTAACGTTTAATCGCATATATATATATATATATATATATATATATATATATATAAATAAATAAAATATTGTATCGAGCAGACTATACCCTACAGGCATCAAACATAAACTTGTGACCTGGTTCCGTTTAATAGAAATGAAATATTAAATTTTATATTCGCATTTATTTAGAACAATACATTGGTTTCTCTGTAAACCATACTAATAAACATTATATCCGTTGGGCGTTGGATATATAAAATAAGCTATAGATATTTTCAACAATGCATGCCGCACGTATACATAAGACTCTGATTAATTAACCTTGGCGAATTATGTGAGTAAGATATATACATATATGCATATATATATATATATATATATATATATATATATATATATATATATATATATTTCAACATTATTTCACATTCTTATCAATACAATGTTCGAACTGCGTGACCACGTGCTTATTGCCAATATTACATGTGGTTCGAGTGTACGAAAACGTTTTTCTCTTTATTACTGAGTACAATATATTATATATATATATATATATATATATATATATATATATATATATGTATATGTATATGTATGTATATTAGTCAAAAGTATAATTTGTTCTTAATATAAATCATTTCTTGCCAAGTCCATTGATTGAGTATATGTCGTACAATAAATTTACGATTGTTAAAAAACAATATTGCTCTTAATTATCACAACGAGCCACTGTCACAACCGGTTTTCTATTTTAAAAATTGACCGAGGAAGTGGTGTGTGTTTGTACTGCTGCAGCGTTTCTCAATCTTTATTTATCTGATGTGATTCATCAGGGTGTCGAAAATAAAGAAATATATTGAATTCAATGGTACGTACCATGAATATACACGAAGATTTTAAATGACAGATTTTTTTAAATAAAATCAATTTCCAATAATTTTATTAATATACGAGGGTCGTTTGGTAAGTATGGTAAAAAAGTAACAAAAACTAATTTGAAAAATTAAATTAATTAATTAAATTAAACAATAAATAAATTTACCATTCTTATCAAACGATCCTCGTACTTTTATGGGTTTTCAATAAATTGTATGTGTATAACACTCTGAAAAAGATCGTTGGATAGATGGATTTGAGATATAAGAAAATTGTTTGATATGAAATAATAAATAAAGATATTATTAAATCACTAGAAATATAGGGGTTTTCAATAAGAATGTTAGAACTTTTAGCTGGTGGCAGCCATGTTTAAATTTTTTTAAAAAATCATTTTGATATTTCAACTTAGTATAGTTTGGCAAATTGTCATGAAACGTTTAACAATTCAACAACGTTTAGAAGTTCAATAGATTTATTGAAACAAAAGTTTAATGAGTCCATTATTTCACGAAATCGATCCATCAATTGACCACTAAGGTCGTATGATCTAACTCCATTGGATTATTTCCTGTGGGGTTATGTGATAAAACACAAACAACAAAATAATTAAAAATAAACATTGAACGTGTAATTCATGAAATTGAATTATGTGAAAAAGTGACTAAAAATTGGACTAAACGAATACACTATATGTCAAGCGAAGTCGTGGGGATTGAATGAAATTATGTTCCATTACTAATACCATATAATATACTTAAAAATTAAAAAAAAAAATAATTAATTAAATATTTCTTGTTTTATTTCCATTTCAACTTCTGAAGCGCTTATTGGAAAACCGTACATAAAATTCTGAGAGGCCTTTAAAAAATTTTTTTACAGAAGAAAAAGAGGCTAATAATTAATATTTCAGTCATCAATCTCGTGAATCAACTCGATTGTTTTTTAATATCCATCTTTTTATGTCTCTTTATCAGCTAGGCTCTGTTCCTTTCATTATTTATTTGGTATGTTAAAATCTGTCCCTTTGTAATTTCTTTCCTATATCATTTTCTAGTAAGGTCTCATATTTTAGCATATACCTTATTTACCCTTACTCTTGTTTCTACAATCTTCTCTTATATACAATCATCTATTTACTTATCTAAATACTCTTATTTGATGATCTGTCCAATTAATTAACAATGAACATTCTTCTATAACACCAAATATCAAAATCTTCTAAATGTCTATTTTTTCTGTGGCAAGTTATCCTTCATTCTATTTTTATTAATTTTTTAATTGTTTCATTTTTTACTAGGTATTTATATTCTTTCATTTTATATAGATTATTATACTTTGTTTTTTATATATATATATATATATATATATATATATATATATATATATATATATACATACTCATATTGTGTGTCTGTATGTGTGCACGTGAAAGTCATCATTAAACCCATACAATTATTTTGAATATATTTTTTTTGTAGACAGGCCGAAAACCATTCGTTTGAATATGTCAAAGTGAGAACAGTTTAAAAAATCGAGGTCTTAACATTAATTTCATTAATTTTTAGGATTCATTTAACATTCGAATATATTTCTATGTATTCGTTGTACGAACTTATTTCGAGATTATTCGCTTACTTTATTTTCTGACAAATTAAATCTGATAGTTAATGTGAATTGGCAGCGGATTGAAAAAATCATAACGAAACTTAATGAATTTTAACATGTTTTCAGTGTGAAATGCTTTCACTGACTCGTAAAAAAGTATATTATGTTAATTGAATATAGTTTTAACATTTGTCATGGATTTTTTTTTCAAAAAATAATATGTATATATATATATATATATATATATATATATATACATACATGTTGTGTAGAGATATGTTTATTTAAAGAAAATCTATTTTCTATGTTGGAATTTTTTGTACTGTCTATTTAATATTTCAAGGTTAAAACATTTTAATTAAGTCGAAACTATTATACTTTTTATTTATATTTTTGATTTATATTATCGTTTACTTGTTTCATTTCTTTCTTATATATTTTTCTGTTTGTAAGGAAAGCAGTATTTCAATTAGTACCGAAAAATAAATGTTATTCTAATATATTTTTGTTGTAATAAAAAAAGTTCAACCTTGAGAAGTGCTATAATTTATGTAAAATAAATTAGAACAACATTTCTGTTTTAATAGCTGTAATTTTAAAATTAAAGAAAACATCAAATGTAAATTAATAAAGCAGTAGTAAATATATGCATATAATATTTTTTTTTTGAAAATTTAATAACAGACATTATTAAATGTTTCATTTTTTGAATATTTTTTTAATTAAAAAAATATTTAATTTTTACCGCCCGGGAAAACTATTTCACGTCGAAATAACAGATGTATTTTTAAATTATTTCATTTGTGTATGCAAATGTATATTTTGTAATATGTTTATACCGATATTGGAATAAGAGAAAAAAAACATACACACACACTTTTGGAATAATGTAAAGAAACATAAATATTATAAATGTTTCGTACGCCGAATGTTGTCTCGAAACATTTTTTTCCCACTTGTAGAATATCTTCAAATTTAATGAACATATTCAAGTGATGATTTCTAATAAACGTACATATAGTCGCAGTTTAACCATTCGTGCAAGAATGTTATGAATATGAAATTATTTTAACTGAAAGCACCTGTGTAAATTTCATACAGTTTAGTTTTTGCTGTATGTTTTTTTTCGTACTATGATTGATTTAAAATTGCGATTTAAACATCAATCTTTTAATTTATTCGTTTTTGTTTGCTACTTTAATGCTAGATTCTTTTCGTTTGAAACCAAAAAAAAAAAACTACAAGTTTGTAAAGTGAGTTAGATGAAACAGCTAACTTAATTATAGATTTTTAAGTAGTCGTTGTTTAGTTTGTATCACCGTACATGTTACAGTTGTGTTTAATCTTTCTATTTTGTTCCAGATTCAACAATACTACCGAAAGTACAAATATTATTTATTTATAAAGTAAAAGAAACGAACGAGGTACTCATGATGTCTGCAACGGAAACCAGTGAATATATACACACTTCGAATTTACTTAAAGAGAATCATGAGATCAGTATTGAAACGTCCAACTGCCATTCACAGATAAAATACGATGAGGAAATCGACGATTTCGCAGATAACACGAACATATCTTCGCAGTTGAACACGACGCCGACGAAACGAAACAAAAGGAAAAATTTCAGACCGCGCTGTTCGAATCTGAGCGTTTCGCAAGAAGACGGCGTCGATTGTTCGACGAGAAGAGACTCGTGGCAACCGGAAACCGATGACGATCGAACGGAACGTGAATACAGCGATCATAGCGATTCGGAATCCGGCGGTAATCAGAACTCTTCGGCACCGTCGTTGACGTCGTCGAACAACAACAACGTCAACTATTATAAATGTAACAGAAGACGGAAGACGGTGGCGACGCGACGCGTGATATCGAATTTCCCGCCGCACGGTAGAGCGTCGTTGCCGTTGAATTTGTCGCAGAAGAGCGAATCGGAAGCGGAATCGAGCGACAACGACGGCTACGAGATGAAAAACTACGACTATACGATAGATAATCTGGCGAAGTCGCGTGTTGTCAGTGACGAAAGTGATTGTATTAGTTCTAAGTACGGTAATGACGTTCGGACGAAATTCGACGGACTGAATAATTCCAAGTTCGAGTATAGTTTCGGTGATTGTGGTGGTGTGGACCAAAGGTCGAACGACAATTTAATAGAACAGAACGTTGGAGTGACGGCGATGGCGCCGAACGCTCACCCTCAATATAATAGTAACGAAATTAGAGAATACGCTGTGAACACTATGAAAGAACTGTTGGGTATCTACGGACTCACTTCAGAAGTAGCTGACAGTATTTCGAAACAACTGCCTACGGGGATGTTTCGAGCTGGTGAGTACAGTACATAATAATAATAATATGATATATACATTTTTTTTATATATATAATTGTTTACGACTTATCGAACGGATATTTCTATTTTCTTTTGTGTACACACATACGTATATAATTTTTTAATTAGTTTCACTAACGGTTTCTGGCAGACAATAAAAACAGATATTAAATGACTTTCGACACATACGTGAAACAAATGTTCACTCATTATACGTGACTATTAAAACAACACTTATTATTTACAACAAATATATATATATATATATATATATATATATATATATATAATTTTAATTGAAAAATCAATATGATATAAAAACATTTATTTGATGGATAAATTTATATGATTAAAAAAGACTTGCAACCTATTTTCATTTTAGATTGATAAAAAAAAATATTATAAATTGTATTAAGTTGTGATATCTACATCGATATGAAAAATACGATAGATAGATAAACAGATAGAAAAATAATTAAATATACTCAATATAATTATAATTAATAAATACATAAAATCTAGGCGTCACATTTGGATGATCCTGTATGATAAATTCAATACTCTTCAATTTTTCCACTGATCATTTCAAAAAACTTGCCTCTTATAAAAGAATATTTTTGATTGTGTAAACATGATGAATATTTGTATTAATTAATTTATTCGCAATTTAATTACTTTCAATTTTAGAATTTTTCTTGATTTTTTTTTAAATATATTTTTGAAAAGAAAAATGTATTACTATTTATAATACTCAATAATATTGACAACTTATTTTTATTTTAAAAATATAATAAATTTTATTTGAATACGAAACACGTACAGAAATACTAACAGAAGGCAAATTACCATCATTATATTTATTTTGTAATTTTTTCTGATTTTTATAGACTTGATAATCGACAAAATGGATTTTGTCTATATTTAAATAAAATATAAATATATGTAAATATATTATGATTGTGTATATTATATATATATATATATATATATATATATATATATATATATATATATATATATATATATATACATGTACATGTATCCTTATATATTTTAACTTGGACTTTAATCTTAAGAAAATAATGGAGATATTGAATAAAAATACTTCATTAAGTAATTTTTATGTATAATCCGTGGACGTTGATGCGATCTGCGTTTATCGTAGTCTATAATTTTATATTATTATAAATAATAAGAGAATACTCATTTTTTTGCCATTTATGTACCGAAACGAGGACCTATTGTGAGAACAGAGCTAATATTCTCTTTTGCATAAAGTTAATGGATTTATTACAACAAAAAAAAAAGAGCAGATAATTTCGAAAATATAATCAACGTCCATGAATCAAAACGTATATCTTGTTGTATTATTTTTTGTCTTTTTTAATTAAATTACACATTACTGAATTGTTGACGAAAACATAACGTTTTCCATTAAATTGAAATGATTCGGAATCGATCTAAATATTTATACGAATCGATGTTGTTTGTTGATGCTTGTGCGATGAAATGAAACTTTTCCGTGCTCATTTTTAATTAAGCTGTCTATAAACTCGAATAAATTACTTTATACACTTACGTTTGAATATTTATATTTTTAGTAATTTAAAACAAGGTTTTGAAATTACCAATTATATACGCCTCGAGGTACATAAATAATAAATATTATTTAATAAATATCGGCGTTTAATCTATTTTTAAGCATTTAGATGGAAGATCTGTCTATTATACATACACACACACAAATATATATATATATATATATATATATATATATATATATATATATATATGCTTTGTGTGTGTGTGTGTGTGTACAAGAGAGCTCCAAATAAGTATCGCTGTGGGGAATTTATTACATTAAATTCACCGCGTCATTAAGATTGTTGATTCTAAATTCTTCACTATTCGTAAAGTGTGTTCTGAATTCAGAAGCTCATTTCGAAGACATCTTACCTTGGCATCATAATTATGAAGCGTGATTTAATTTCAATGATTTACACTAACTGAAATATATGATGTGTTCGTTGAACGTCGTCGTTTTTTTTCCCTCTCGATGTTATTGTAATTATTTAAACTCATATTTATATATAATACTAGCAGTACATTCTAATTAGTGATCTATTAATATATGTTTTATAATTTGTTATAAACAGATGTTGAAGTTTCAAAATGTTATTTCGAATTTCGAAATTGTTCGTATTCTTTTCGATTGTATCGTTATTATTTAAATTCGAAAAAGAACCCGTTATAATGTTATATATTATTTTTTATCAAGATTATTGTGACATTTATAAATATATTTAACAATAGGCTGTCAAACGTCTCATATATATAACTGGCGGTATGTTAATCCAAAAGTAACCTATATCAATAGAATAGCTTTTAATATGTATGTGTATTTGAGATTATCTACTTTTTTATAATTATGTATGTAAGATATATATTAAATTTACATATACGTATGTATATGAAATAAAACAGTTATGTTTGATATGCTTCTAATATTTCATTTTAAAATTTTTAAAAATAGATAATTTTACATTTCTAAAATTACGTTTTTATATACTCGTATAAACACACACTGAAACGTACACGTGTGTGTGTTTATTATATTTTTCTGAAATCCAGATCATCAAATAAATAACAAAACTCAAATATTTTTTTTTAAATGTCAACGTATCTAAAGAAAAAGTAGACCTTTTCAATTCGTAAGTTAAACGTGTTGAAACCCACATTAATAATGTATATAAACGAACGAAAAAAAAATTATCGAATGACGTAAATATGAATATAAATGTTAATAAAAATAATGTAATGAATTTTGTAAAATAAAAATTACAAATCAATAGAATATCGCTTATCAACGCCGCACGATCAATAAAAACCAGTTTTAATTTTAATAATCTCGAACACAAAACTGTCAGACTTGACCTAGAAAACGTACAAAAAAATGTTGATATTCGTAACAGAATTTTTTTTCCAAAAAATACATGAATACATTTCGTTGTACGGGGAACGGGGGAAAATATCTAACGTTTAATTAAATAATCTCTTAATTACATGTTAGAATATTTAAATCATGTAAATTGTATTCCATTTTTCGAGAGATTGATTGTGTTTTTCCCATTAGAGTGTGTGTGTGTGTGTGTGTGTAATATAATCTGTTTTTGATCATACGAACGACTACGGCAACAGCAGCACCACCAAACTTCCTCGTTGTCAATTTATATTTGTATAGAAAATGATCTATGAACTAGTACGTATCCAGTCATGTGCAATTAATCTATTTTATTTGATACGGAATTCTCTCACGGATTGACAGCATAACTGTGAAATATATTTTATATATGTATATCGAAGAAAAGACCGATTTCAGTTTTCGATCATCGACTCTCTATATATTTTTTTAATTAGTTACCTATTTGATTTATCTGTCGAGCGTCGAATTTCGATATAATTACCTATTCGATTCGTATGAAATATTACACATGTATTCGATCATTCAATACGCTTTGAAAAATTTCTAGTAATTTATTGTAGAGAAACTATGTAATTCGTTCGAAATTTAATTAAGTATAAACAAGTAGACGGAACGTTCGCTAAATTCGAAAATATGTTTCAATTATTTATCGTCAACGAGGTAAATGAAAAGTTCTCGGTATTCTCACGAGATTATAATTTAAATCAAAATACTTAATTATATATCCTTCGGAATCAAAGTGTAGATTGATGCTCCGAGTCTTTTTTTTTTAGTTCTCGGACTGATATTTGATTTTATATACATGTAAATATTATAAAAAATTTAACATATATGTTTGTATACAGATTGATAGCAAGGAAATGATATTAATAATATCCATGAATCATTTAGCATTTTGGAGTTTTAGTGAACAATAAATGATTATTGAATAATTTAATAAAATCTTGTGATATTGAGATAAATTATTCATTTGTATAAAAATGAATTCGTAACGGTATTAAAAAATATGTAAAAATTCATTGATAGATGAATGTTAAGAAAAACACGTAGACAGAAAGAGAAACAAATAGATTTAACATCAAAAAAGAATAAAAAAAATCAAATAGAAATAGAACTGCTGTTAGCAAGAAGAGAAAACTATTGATGATTTAAAGAAATTATCGATTGAAAATCCAGAAATGTGACCAATATGAGAGAGATATATAGGTGGGATAGAGATCTAAAAAAATTCGGTCATATGAATGGAAGATGAAAGATTGGATTGCTGAAAGTGGGAAATTTTGGAAGAAGATTTTATACAATTTAATGGATATAAAGGATGATAAAGAATATTGTATAATCATCAGCAGCTACTTTTGTATAAAGTTCTTTTCCAAAACTTACTACTTTTAGTTTTTTTCATTATTTTGGTTGTGTTTTTTAAATAGATGAATAATCATTTCATTTATATAGGGTTTTCCAATAAGCGCTTCAGAAGTTTGAATGGAAATAAAACAGAAACTATTTAATTAATTATTTTTTTTATTTTTAAACATATTCTATGGCATTAATGATGAAATACAATTTCACTCATATAACTACTACTATTTCGCTTGACATAATGTATTTTTGTAATCCAATTTTTAATCACTCTTTCATATAATTGTGATCCAGTTTCATGAATTGCACGTTCAATGTTTATTTTTAATGCATCTGTTGTTTGTGGTTTATCAGTATAAACCAGCGATTTCACATAACCCCATATAAAATAATTCAATAAAGTTAGATTACATGATCTTGGTGGCCAATTAATAGGTCCATTATTAAAGTTTTTTATAATTTCTAAGCGTTGTTGCAGTATTAAACGTTCCATGATAATTTGACAAACTATACCTAGTTAAATGTCAAAATGTTTTTATAAAAAAATTCAAACGGCTGCCACCAACTGTCAAAGTTTCCACATCTTATTAGAAAATCCTATATAATATATTCTTCTATTTCTTAAAATGTGTCTAACTGAAATATATATTTTGAAAATCATTAATGCAAATTGTAAATTGTTGAGTTTATATTTGAATGATATTATGTATCGAATAATAACAGTAAGGTTATTGAATCTTTTATACACACACATTTATGTATATATAAAATGTTAATAGTACACAACAATAGTTCTTGCAATAATACTCTCCTGAAAATGACAAATGATTCAGTAAGTTTTTTGATATCAGGTATATTGTGTATATAAAAAATTATATAATCGAAATATGGATATCAAATATCGTACACATATTCGTACCCTCCGTAAAAAATCGTTATTGAAAAAATCCATGAGAATTTCACGTACCACAAGTGTTTTTTTTCTCGAAATTTATTTTGAGTACGTGTACGTACGAACGTTACCCTTCATCCCGTCGATAAAGAATTTCTAAACCTTTTTAAGGATATTTAAACTCTAATACACGTCGACCCTTTACCGCATATTAACCGATTTCTGCCCTCTTAAAGAAATACTGCCCGTTTTTTTTTAAAAAAAAAACTCATGCTCGATCTATTGAAATATCGACCCCCTAATTTCGTATAAAATGTATTATTCGTGTATTGGAATATTGTGTTAGGTGTACTTATATGGTTATAAATTTTATGTTGTTTTTGTAGACATTTCAAAAGATTGATTGTTTGATTTTTTTTAAATTTCGTCCGTAGTTTATTTCTTCTTTGTTCGATTGTATGTTGCTTAAAGTATCTTGTAAAATATTTGATTTGTTTTAATACTAGTTTCTTTCATTAAGAAAAATTGGTTCTGTAAAACGTTTTTGATTTTTATTTAAATTTCGTAATTAAAGTTCATACTAAATTTCTTATTGAATTCTGGTATAAAATACAGGAATAAATATAGATAAAAATTCAAAAAATAAATGATTGAAAAATATATAAATTTATACTAAACAAACTTTCGTACAGAATGATAATCTGTTAATAATTGTTAATTTATTTCTACATATCATATTTTTTACTGTTATTTGTCGACCGTTAATATATGTATATTATTTTACTTAGAACGTTGTTGTACGTTTCCTAATTCGTCAATTAAAAATAGCTTATTATTTTTATAAAACTAGACTTAGATAAAAATCCTGAATAATCAATCAAAATAAAAATAAATTAAAAAATAATCGTAATGGTTTCATACATGCTGTAGGCTACACCTGACTTAACACTTAATATAGTGAATATTTTTTTCGAAACTTTATTTACTTATTTTAAGACAACTGTACTTATTAAAATATTTCTAACTGTAACCATTTTTAATATTTTTTTTTAATTTATTTGCTTAACTGAAGTCTGACCACAATTAAGCAAACACTTTTTTCAATGGAAATCCTTTTATATCTATACAATTTTATAAGGTCATCCAAATATTATGTCTAGATTTGTGTTTTATTTAAAAAAAAAAAAAACATACACCACCCTCTATACACATGGTTATTTTTAATGAAACACAAATATAGGCGTCACATTTGGATGATCCTGTATAATATTTTTGGTTTGATTTGTAAATGGATTTTTATTGTTTTTTTTTTTAAAAAAAAGATAATAATAAATAGTATAAAGATAAATATTTTTAGGATTTAAATTCTTTTTGGATCTGTATATATATATATAAATCTTAAGTTTAGATTTTTCTAATAATTGAATGTAAAATATTATAAGATTATTTGTAATAAATTAAATTATTTATATGATTGAGGTACAAATTTTGTACTAGAATTAAATTTAAGTCACACACATATATACATATTATATATATATATATATATATATATATATATATATACACATATATATATATATATATTATATATTTAACTTTTTTTATATTTAACAGAGATATAAATGCTTCTAAAATTTACATTTTGTACGATTGAAATAAGATTATCTTGTAAATGTTTACTGTTTATAATAACACAGAGATATAATAGTAGTTAAATGTCAAAAGAGAGGAATAGATCTTGGCAATAATATTTAATTAATTAAATACGAATGAAAGGCATAAAACGAATGTGCTTTTTTCAAGAAACGTCTCTCACAATACGTCTCATTGTTCGATGTAAATCGAATAAAACTCGACGACGTATGATGAATTTTAGAGAGTAATGTGAAGAGGCACAAAAAAGCATAACATATTTATGATACATTATTACCCACGACAAGAAAATAATTATCATATAATTTAATTGAGTTCTTTGTTAAAACGTCTTTTTTCAATTTCTAATGTGGACTTTCTTTAACGTGTCACATGAATTAATTCACGTTTTTTATTATGAATCATGCATTTAAAATATTAATAAAATTCGTATTTATTTATTAATATATGCTTCCCGTTGCTTCTTTTATGATTCCATTGTAACATTCATATATAGAGAGTTCAACATTTGCATTGTATGTATCGTTTTTAGTTGTGGAAAAAAGTATAAAGTAATTTTAATGTAATTTGCCAAGCGGTTTGAACTTATTTTTATAATACAAAAAAGAAGTACGCATAAATACATAAATGTATGATGTTTTACAAGAGCTTAAATGAAGTAAAAAAAAGAAACTAACTGTTTAGGCAATTAGTCGGCCGTACAGATAAAACATAAATAGTTTAAAATTATTCACAGTTCCAAACAACATTTCATGTTTTGAAATAAAAAAAAAAATCGTTCTCGAAGACTCACAATAATATCTTGAAAAATACTTAAATTTTTTACATAAATGTCGCACTCATCAGGCCATATGTTTAATTTAAAATTTCTAATGTGAGAACATTATGTTTTGTAAGACTTCTTCTGCCTCGACACAAACCGTACAGAGTACCGAACTGCACGTCTCTGTCGTACTGGACGCGTTTCGTGTACGACTGCATCTCTTGTCCCTTACTATTATTATTATTTTTTATTTAATATCGTTATGTGTGTGCTTGATGGATTGTCCAATGACACAATTATAAATGCATCGCATGTAACATCTTTGTCTAGTGTGATATTTTTAGTTGAAATCTCTGGTGACAAAGTAACGATTCATTCTTTTCATCGTCGGCTCTCTGTCATACATGGGTTTCAGTTCGCTTACGATACAATTTTCAGCATTATAATTCAATTATTGTGTTCTTTCTTGAAGTTTCTTCGCATGGAATTTTTATTAAGTATTATTTTACACTTGTTATGAACATTTTGATGTCGAACATTTTAATAACATACATTAATCATGAGGACAAAAGCACGACATATTAAAAAGTGTTCAAAATACACAACACACATACATACTTTATTATATATATATATATATATATATATATATATATACATATGTGTGTGTGTATTGTATGTATATGCCATTATTTTTACATGTTTTTAAATAAAATTTTATTATAACAGATTTTGAAAACGATTTCGTAAAACATTGATAACCGTTATTGATGTTTAACACGAATTTATCAAATTTCAACACTTGATTTGTTTGAAAAGTATTAATTACTATTTTAAATTATATATATATATATATATATATATATATATATATATATAAATTATTAAATGCCATTTGATTTTTACAATAACTGATTGATTTTATTTCAAAATATTATTTGCAATAATTTGTTGTTCGTGTCGATTATTTTATATTTCAAACAAATATCAAACATTCAATTCGATTTTAATAATAGTACTATAATACAAAAAAATGTTATTTAATAAGTATAAGTGTTTTTTTAAGCATGATAGAACTTTAAATTGAATCTCTATACACAGTTTTATCTAACCTAAAAACACTCTTAAGTGTGTGTGTATAGAAATTCAATTTAAAATTCTATCACGCCTAAAAAACACCTATAGATGTGAATTTTCGAAAATACCATTGTATATTTTGCTTGTTTAATTCATTTTTTAATAAAAGACTCATTTGTCAATATCACAATATTTTATAAAAATATTTTTGTATTCGTGTACGTTGCAACAAGACAGTTTTTAGTAATAAAATGTTTATTAAAATTACATTTTCTTCTTTTCAAATCTAGAATGTTTATGCTAACTTATTAGATTGTATGTAAAAAAAATACCAATTGAATATTTAAACGAACAGTCAACGAACCTTAACTGGAATCCATTATATGAAATGAAAATTATAATATAATGAATAATTACAATTCAAACAATTAAACTCTATAACAAAATGTTTTAAATAGTTCATAACTATATACATTTGTTTGAATGCATCAACTAAACATTTTCTGCTTGATGAAGCTATTTAACACACTTTTCTTCAAGTTAAAATATTTATTTTAATTCTTTTTAACATATTTTAAATCAAATTCAGCTGTATGATACAATACTGAATATCGCAAATTTTGGATTTTAATGATTTGAATTGTGTAGAGTAATCGATAGAGATCCAATAATAAAATCACAAAACGTAGTAAATGAACAGAAGTTTATACTAAACTCCAAGAATATTTGTATCATAGCTTATATAAATTTATAAATCAATATTAATCGATTCATTAATAAAGAAGAAAAATACCAAAAATCGTTATTGACCTAAATTCATAATTATGTTGATAATTACACAGGAAGTATATAATTTTTATTTTTATACTCATATTTTGGAAGGATTCTGTTGTTTTATCTACTATCTGGAGTTATACAGTACATTATTGAATAAACTTTGTACTTCATATAAATAAATGACATTTGACTTTCCGACCACAATATATTTTAGAGGTTAGATACCTGAGATTCGTATATAGTATATATATATATATATATATATATATATATATATATATATATATATATATATATATATATATATATATATGATATTAAATCAATCTTAAAAAAAACATTAAATACATTTTAATTAATTCTCTTTCCAATACAATTTAATTAAAAAAATAAATTTGACTTACTGATGTATCAAATATGTGTACTGATGTATAAAAAACTCACCTGTAACAAAGAAAAAAAAATTAAAATATATATAAAAATAAATGAAATATTCAAAAAACATGCAAAAAAGCAACTAATAATAAAGACAATTTTAACATTTATTCAAAAAGATGTTTTTCTTAAAAATATTTATTAATTTTTTTCTTCTTTATGTGTATGTATACACACATGTACTTCGATTTTCGGCCCTCTAGCCATTATAGGGCTTTGACCTCTGTCAATGCTAGTCTAATAGGAGCTTTTTTTGTTAGAATTCTATGACAGTTGGTTTTTACGAATTGAGATTGTCATCTCTATGCCTAACTTACAATTTAAAGGGATTACATATATATAGGGTATCCAAAAAGCGCTCCAGAAGTTTAAATGGAAATAGAACAAAAAGTATTTAATTAAATTTTTTAAGCTTATTCTATGACATTAATGATGGAACACAATTTCACTCATATGACCACCAAGACTTCGCTTGACTTACTGCATTCGTTTAGTTTAATTTTTAGTCACTCTTTCACATAATTGTGGTTCAATTTCATGAATTACACGTTTAAAATGTATTTTTAAGGGGTTATACGCAGTTGCGAGGCGCAAAAACGACGTTTTTTTAGGAATTTTTTTTTAGAAACAGTATTTTGCAATTACAAATTATAGTTATTTGAATAGATCCTACTTTCAAGAATAAAATAACATGTCGATCATAAAAAAATATTGAAGTGCACCGCTCCTGCAGACGATGTCCCGAACGACCTCCAAAAAAAGGCACTTGGTGGTGATCTCCATATCGGCGGTTTGGATTATTTGAAATCAAAAAATATGGTCAATTCTTTTAAAGGATAGATTAATGCAGGTATTGAACGAAGGAATAATAAAAATTTTCATTTTTGACAAAATGGCGTCTACTTGAAAAATTTTTTTCGTTTTTTACTAAAATTTTTGCTTCAAATTGTTTAAAACAAATAGTAATAATTTTTGTAAACCTTATTCTTTCGTTCAATACCTGAGGAATATTTTTGAGAAGATTGTGTGAAAATTTGAGACCGATCGGATCAGCCATTTCTGAGATATCGAGATCACCGACTATGAAAACACCGTTTTGAGATAAACGCGTTTGAAGTTTCGGAAGTAGTTTACACATAGTTAAAAATTGCTTACAAATTCAGGTGTATGTTCGAAAATATTTATCGGATTTACTTCAAATTTTCAGAGAATATACTCAAATATATGTGCATTCCGAAAATGCAAAAAAAATCGATTTTTTGAAATTTCTAACTGCGTATAACCCCTTAATGCTTGTGTTATTTGTGGTTTATCAGCATAAACCAATAATTTCACATAACCTCACAAAAAATAATCCAATGGAGTTTAAATTACATGATCTTGGTGGCCAATTGATGAGTCCATTCTTGAAATAATGGAATCATTAAACTTTTGTTGTCTATTGAAGTTTTTACAATTTTAATTGTTGTTAAAGAGTGTTAAATGTTTCATGATAATTTGCCAAACTATACTGAGTTGAAATGTTAAAATCAACTTAAAAAAATCAAACATGGCCGCCACCAACTGTTAAAGTTCTGATATTCTTATTGGAAAACCCTATATATATATATATGTGCGTGTGTATGTAATATATGTATTCATATAAGGCATATATTACATACTTTGTAATATGCAAAAACAGATCATTAATATGTAATTGTACTGAATAGTTTAAATAAATTCTCGTGAACATAAACCATTAACATCGTGATTGAATAGCTAAAGAAGGGATAAAAATGTCAAACGTGTGAGATATTATCAAACACTCGGCATTAAAATACGTAAATGGAGGTTCTCCGTCCGACAATCCGTTCATTCTCCACCAGAAGCCAAGCAGTAATATTTCAAGAGAAACAAACTTTATAAATGGTCCACTTAAAAAATGCTGTTGTATTACCACACAGCATCAACAATCTAACTATAACATATCATTTTTGTTATTTCTGTACCTACTTCAAATATGTATGAGATCGCTAAAGCATATATATATATATATATATATATATATATATATATATATATATATATATATATATATATTTGTATTATAAATATATGAGAAAAACAGTTATACAAATTTAAATTGATGACTGGTAAGATTTTTAAGTCGTTTGCTATACATGACTGACGTATTGGACACATATACATACATTAGAATTTATATGAACTCGTGTATATATATACATACATCAAATGGAAATTATTTTAGATATTATTCGTCCTCTTCAGTGGGTTCGAAATGTCATATTTCTGGAATGTGTAGGTGTTTTGTATATATAGTTTTTAACATTGCATGCCATTCGAGGCGTACACACATTCTTATTAAGGAGTAGTGGGAAAGAATTAATTCATGTAACAAATTGAAAAACAAGCATAATATTTTTTTATCTATTTTCATAAATATATAATTTAGTTTCGAAAGATTATCAAGTTTTGAATCGACCACGGTAAAAAAAATCTACAGTTGTTTAATGTAGACAATTTAGAAACTGGTTTAAACGCAGAAAAAAATTTTTTTTTAAAAAATTATGGAATGTTTTGATAAAAAGTGATATTTAAAAAAATCGTACATTGATAATAAATAGAAATGTAATTATTGTTAATAATTTTTTGTTTAAATTCGATAACCACGTGAGAAATGTAATTTCAAAAATTAAAAACTTATATATTTTATAATACAATAAAAATATTATTCGATATCAGCACGTATTTATATATAATAATACTTGTTATTCTTAATTAAATTTATTTTAAAATAATAATTGTGTTTGTACGATATTAGAGATAATAATTTCTAGTTTTTTTTTCTAAAATACTAGATATGAATATAATTAATTAATTATTTACAAGTGTTCAATGCTAATCATTCAATTAGGTCTTGAATTAATCTAGTGTTGTTAGTTTTAATTTCATATCAAAACCTATTTAAACAATAACTGATGTTTTAATTTAAACAAGAATTGAAATTTGCAACAAACGCGTGTTTAAAAAATAAAATCAACATTGTATAAGAATGAATGTCAGTACGCAAAGTTCCTGTTCGAAACATATGTTGACAATTTACATAATAAGTTTATGTGGTGTTCGTAATGATCCAAAATGTGAATATTAACAAGTACAAAAGTGAAATATCTTTCAACGCTTTTCAACGTGCAAGGTGTTTTTAATATAATTTTATGTTCCTTTTTTTCTGTTCTTTTAATTATCTTTTGAGTAATACATCACATTTAAAATTGAGTTCTAGGCTGTTATTAAAACATTTTTTTTCTCTTGTATACGTCGTTTGAAAGAATTTCAACTTTTACGTACATAGTTTATTTTTGCAATATGCGATGTCATATTTCAGTTTTGTATTTATTAATATTTTTATTTTTAACATATTTGATAAAGTCGTTCTAAAGTATTTTTTAAACACACACATACATATATGTGTATGTACAATTGTATATAAAATAGATTTCATAAACGTCCATCCTGTAAACCATGAACTCTTGCTCGTATTTACAAGATTCATATTTTTAATTTCTAAAAAGATATACATTAGGAAAATACTCGACATTCCTTAAAAAATTGGAATGTGGAAAGTATTTCTTTAAAAAAAATGAAACATCGAAAATTCTATTTAAAGAAATCGTATAAAAGTATTTAAATTCTTCAGTGCGTTGCATAGTACTTCAATTTATTTTATTTGATGCGTTTTATAGTTTTTGATATTCGTCGAACGCATCTCATTTAATTATAAATCTCATAATTAAAATGAGGACTTGTATTTTTTTTATACACAGAGTCGGATTCTAGTTAATTTAATTTTTATTCAGTTTCATTTTTTAAATTATTTTTATCTTGATATTTTATCACTTGATATTTTTTTATCATTAATATGAACATTTAACAATTTTCATTAATTATTTATTAAATACTCGATTTATAATTTTGTTCAAACAGTTTATAATTTATTTTAGAATATAATGTAAATTTAAAAGAACACTTCTCTATACATGAATTGAAAAGAGATGGTATAAACTAAGATTTTATAAGAAAAAAAAATTTCATACAAAAGAATTGTCACCCCCAACACAACAAGATGCAGTAGAAATGTTTTTACTTTGAAATTTGTATTTAAGTGCACATTTGTTGTCAGTGTAAAATTGTTTAAATATTTATATTTTACCAATTGAAGTTGATGAAGATGAATACCGTTTCAAACTGAAATTAAAAGTGTACATAGTCTCCTATTTTCGCCTGTCCTACATTTTCTATGTATTATTATCTTCAAGTTTATAATTCGTTCCAGTATTATTTATTTAAAATTAAATTTAATTCTTCATCGATTATTAAAAATCGTCACGGTCGAAAAATGATTTTTATATATAAACAGTATTCTATCGAACGTATAGTAGAATACGCGTTACGAATCTCCTATAACAGACCCGATTGTAGTTTTCTAAAATGCATGCGGAACTCGAAAACATTTCGATGGAATCTCTGTTTTAACCAACACATGTAGGCGCGCTTGATTTGATTCGAATGTATATTGGAGATATATGGGAGGAATATTTTCATTACGTGCAGACAATTGTATTATACTATTAAATTAAATATGCAAAATTTTATTCGTGTGGTCGTACGAGTATTTCTTGTCGGATGCGTGTGTTTTTTTTCTCTCGACGATTACAAATTCTCGTACCGCCATTGTTTTTTTCGTGTACATATTTCTAACGTATGTCATCAATGTCTTAAGTGGTAATGTATTTTCTATGAATTCAATAATAAACTTCAATACGCTGTTGATACATCATTTCAATGTTTGATAAACATGCTAAAAAGATCGATGTATGGAAATACTACTACGATTTTATGTTTCGATGACTGATTAAATACTTACATTTTTTTCTTTCATATTTCAACAATGTCAATAATATTGTATATTAAATATGTTGTAGCAGATTGTGTTCATGTATTTAATACAAGTATAATAAAAAATGAGTAATTTCAAAATTATACACTGCGCAGAAATATACAATAATTTTGATCCAGAATTAAATATTTACTAAACACGTATAGAATTACTAATAAATTAAATTTAGATACAGCATCTGTGCAACTGATTGTATTTAACTAACCATTCGACACTTTATACTTTCTCCTATCGATTCATTGTGTTCGAGAGGAGGAACAATGAATTGAAAAAAGAAAATCAATTGTCGATACTTGCTATTCAAAAATACTTAATAAGTGAGTTTTTCTATAAAATAAGATAACCCTAGTATTTTTACATTTCCTATTTAAATTTTTTTAATGGATAAAATATTTTTTTAAACACTTAGATGTTTATGTGGTGTAATTGAGATAGATAGACATAAATTATTTGGTAATCGAGAGATATAAAAAGATCCAAAGAGAGATCTGATAGATGATATAGATTTGATGGAGAGAGAGACTTTAGAAAATTTATCGAATTGGAATGGAATAGAAAGAAAAATAGTAGAAAAATAATGTAGTGGAAAATTTTGGGATAGTTTGTATCATTCAGCAGTCGATAAAAAAAGTTGATTTTATATATATATATATATATATATATATATATAAATAAATAAATAAATATATATATAAATAAATAAATAATTAATTAATTCTTTTCTATCCACTTCTGGAAGAATGTTTCTTACAAAACTTCCACCCAAACCGATACAGTTTCTTTTTTTACAAGTCTTTTTCAGTGATTTTTCTTATTTATTCATGAATATTTTCATGGGTCATTTAAACGTCTAGGTTTCTAATTAATAATTGACGTTTTGATGTCAGCAACATCTAAATTCAAAATTTTATACCGGAAATGATTTATATATGTTCTTTGTAACTCTTGTAAAAATATAACATTTTATTGTAAAAAATTCATCCGGTACGTACGTGTTTTTCGTAAAGAACCGATGTACTTTTACAATTACTTCTTCTGTGTAAAGAATACATATATATGTTTTTTAAAAAAATGTTCAATGTAAATACTAACGTTTCGATTTAACTAAATGTATTTTTTAAAAATTTTCGTGTACGTAATTCAATAAAAATTCAAACGCAAATATTTATTTTTATCGCACGGTTAGCAACAAGTTGACAGGAGGTTGGGTGCCCTTCATTCGCATGTCACACCGTCAAAGCAGCAGTTTTTTCCGTGTAAAACAAACGGCCAAGAATCTTGTACGAACGGAGCGAGAGAGCCGTTAGAGACAATCGTACGTACGAACGAAAGAACGATAGCCTCTTTAAAACGCCAGGTAAAAACGTATAAGACATTAAACGCAGTTGATTTTATTTTATTGTGTGATTGAAATGTTTAGAGGCGGTTTACATATTTTATATGGTTTGTGAACAACTAACCAGAGATGTATGAATATTGAAGTGTTTTGCTTGAATTGCTTAGATTACTATTTACATTGTTCATCATCTTTGTTTACATTACTGTTTGTTATTTCTTGATATGCGTTGATGTACATACTACGAAATCATGTGTTATTTTCCCAATGTGTACATATATTTATTTTCTCTGTTTGAAAAATCGTCGACTGTTGTAACTGGCGACTACTTTAATAATAATAATAAAACACACATAAAATCTCTCTCCTTACATCCATTATATTCTACTTGTGGCTTCAATAATATCAATTAAATAATTTTTTCAATTGTACACACACACAAACATGCGTACATACAAATAATGTTTTTTATTTTAAACCGGAAGTTAGTCATAACATACCTTGTCTATTTATTTTATTTCCTGTACACCTTTTTTAGAATTTCATTTAAGGACAAACAACCTATTTTATTTTTCTCATTAAGTACTTGAAATACATTTGTTTTCAATTTTATACAGTTGTCAAACAAACACGTACGTATATTTTTTATAAATTAAAACTAGCACAAGTAATTTATGTAAAATTATAAAACAGATATATTTTTCCATTAGCATTTTCAATTTAACTAATTTATAATAATGAATGATAATAAAAAGAATAAATATTAAATGTCATAAATAGATAATGTGTATTAGTTGTATATTTTTTCTTTCCTGATTGTTTAAACAAATAATTACATATTTAAGACTCTAGCTATATGATTTTTTAATGTTTGATCAATTTTAAATATATCAGTAATTATTTATTTTGGTACTGTGGAGAATTCACTTTCATTCAAATGAATTATCATCCCAAAACTACAAAATATTGTTTAATAATTATTTATTGTTCACTTTTTTATTTATAGTCAGTAACCTATTTTTTTATATTTTGTATATCATTTTATAAATAAAGTAAGTGAACAATAAATAATTATTGAATATTTTTTCAATATCTTGTGATTTTAGTGTTGGGATGATAGTTCATTTATGTGACAAAAATGGTATAATCTTTTCTTTTCTGATTAAATTGAAGAAAAATAAATTTAACATCGGTTAATTCCATCATATCTTATCCCAAATGTACTTATAAAATTGGAAATCTTATCCATTAATTAGACAGCCCCTTTTAAAATCAAATCACTAAAAAAGAACATAGAAATGGTAAATTTATTTTTCTTGTATTCAAAAGTCTCATCGAATGTCATTATATCTTCTTAAACGTTTTTCTTAAATTCTTTTATTATTTCCTAATTTCATCCAACCCTCACTTCCACTATACTCACAATTTCATCCCTCTATTTTTAATAGAATTTCTTTCTTAATCTCTTGGTCATCATTCTATAATTTTTTTTTTCATTTATTGTCCATGCCCATTTCATTGATTTTATTTATTACAAATTTTCAGATCATATTTAGAAATTCCTAAATTATTATTTCTATATTTTGCTGGATTGTCAAAAGTGTCTGCTTCATTTTTGTATTCAGTGTTTAAATTTATGATCCGTAAGTACGAACAGGTAGCACATATTGATTATATGATTTTCGTTTTAGGCTCAATGGAACTTGACTTTTTATTAAATTATTTGTTCTTTCAAATGTTGTTCATATTGTTTCAATTCTTGATTTTATTTCACTATGGTTCACCAACATATTGTGTAATTTTTCTTATATATTTTATTTCATCAATTTGTTCCAAAAATATTGATTATATATATATATCAGGTATATAAGTACTCAATTTATGTATATGACTGTATGAGTATGTGGTGTGTGTATGTACTTGTCAATGATTTTATATTTGATATCATTGTTGTAATTGATGCAAATCAATACGAGATACGAGCATAATAATAAGTTCACCGTATAAATCATCAGTAATAATTATAGAAGCAAACAAAAGAACAGAACGAATTAAACGAACGGATTCGAACGAGAGAGGGAATAATCGATTCCTCCACCATATGTACGTATATATGTATGTATATACCTGCATATAATATATTATTGAAAAGAGAATGACTTGGATCATTTCAATATATACCCAATAGATGAATCTCATGATTTGAGATCA
The DNA here is from genome assembly GCA_029203775.1 of Neoneuromus ignobilis. Lineage (NCBI taxonomy): Eukaryota > Metazoa > Arthropoda > Insecta > Megaloptera > Corydalidae > Neoneuromus > Neoneuromus ignobilis. Next base: position 19,956,298 of record CP092096.1, on the reverse strand, counting down.
TTTTTTAAGATACGGAGAAGAATACGGTTCGACTAGGCATACCACGGGCGGATGAGTACAATATAAAAGAGACTTGCCTACATACATATACACACACACACACACTCGGTCTTGTCTTGCCAGCATATAGATTATGAAAAACATATTTTCAATTTATCATTTTAATATCTAGTGGAATGCGCGATGTAGACCATATGTATGTTATTGAAAAGTAGTTTTGTGTGTAATTCTCTGGCTTTGTGTCGATTCTACAGTCTGTTTAATTTAAGAAAGTATTCAATTAAAAAAGTCGATGTTATATAAGAAACTATCTTAATAGTTTATGATCGTTTGTTGGAAAATGAAAAAAATCAAGATTTTGTTTGAAATTCGTTTCATAAATTGAAAATTTATACATCGTTTAAGTATTTATTAAAATGTTATATTGAAAAATTCGACGCAAATAAAAATATACAGCTTTGTTAAGCAAACATCGTTTATTTAAATCCGAACTTATGACCACTGTCATTTTTTTATGAGGTGAATAATTGTCTTGAACTTTTTAATGAACTCTTATTTAATCTTACAATAAAATAATTGAAAGAAATATAATATCTTCTCAATTGTCATAGATGATAGATGAATAAATGAATTTGTCAGAGAACTAGAACAGCAGATTCGATGTTTATAGAAAAAATAAATACTTTAAACAATTATTATTTTAAGTAATAAAAATATAAATGTCAGTTATAAATTTATACATACACTCAGTATATAATTCATTTTATTTTATTTGTAAAATATAATTCAATTTACATATTAAATATCTCAAAATTATACATTGATAAACACTAAAATATACAGATGTTTCTTGTACAGACATTTTATATCATTATTACAGTCATTTATATATGTATTAATTTTTAGTTTATTACTTGAATTTTTCCAATAAAATTTAAATAGAGATAAAACATAAAATAGCTGTGAGTTAATTTTTAAAAACAGGTGTTCAACTTTTAATAAATATTGATATTTTCTATTATATTTTGAAATCAATTCTATTTTAAAAAAAATATGAATATAAGGTCATCCAAATGCGACGTCTAGATTTGTGTTTTTTTAAAAAGAAACTAGACACATTTTCTTTTTTAATAAAATACATCTAGGGGTCACATTTGGACGACTCTATACTTTTCAATCCTCAATTGAAATAATTTTGAAATTAAAGAATAATTTAGTTATTAAATTCTTTAATTTTAAACGTTTCAGTACCATTAATTTCATTTTTAACACCAAATTTAATGCAACTTCTTTGTTCAACAATATTAGACATTTTAAAAATCGAAAAAAGGCAAAAAGTTGATGTAAATAAATTGCTATAACTTATAAACTATTTGATATATCAAATTGAAATTAGGAGCAAATGTCACTGAAGGTTGTGTCAATGTAAGAAAAAAAGTTTTTTGAACTATGGATTTCGCGCGAATTTCAAATTAAAAAGTCACTTTATTTTTTGAACAGAGAAGTATATATATATATATATATATATATATATATATATATATATATATATTTGTGTGTGTGTAATATTACCAAGCAGATGTATTCGTACTATGAACTTTTCAGTAGGTGGTGTTACGACAAAATAAAAAAAATGTTTATAATTATACGATTGTAACGTTCTATTTTATTTTGTTTCTTAAGAAATATACACACTGAATAAAAACGAAATTAAAATTTCAAAGTCGAGCACTTACTTATTATTTATTACAATAATTGCAGAGTATCTTTCCGATTGCAGTTGTTCTACATACAGGTTTTAATTAAAAAAATATAGTTTTGATTCGAAACATATAAATAAATAAAAGATCAACGATCGAATTTGTCGTTTTTTCGAGATAACGAATCATTCAAGATTGTACATATTCGAGTACACTTAACAAAATGTTATTATTTATTGTAATCGTGTACATTGTATTAGCATTTAAATAGTTAATGTAGAATTAATTTGTATGTACGAAAAATGTAACAAGATAAGAATAATAATAAATGTAATTAAGCTAAATATTGCTTAAACAAATAATGCTTCGTGTGAGAAAACGTGAAATTATATAATAACACCGGTGTTCATTTCTGTTGATCAACCGCTAGAATGTTGTTCCATAGTAAAGCCGGATTTAGAAAACTATTTCATTTAACATACGTCTTGAACGTAGCCGCATGAGTTCTATGTAAATGTGAAGATTACTTTGTGATTATTGTTATAGTATTGTCTCCTTCGACTATACCCCGTACTTGTCTTAGTAGGTCTACCGTTTTTTTCCCTTCTTCTTGTTCTTTAATTCAATATCCTCTCGTTCGAAATCATTATAGACGGTTGTTGTTCTTTACCTTTTTTTTTATATCATCTCTACATCGATATAAGAATCAATCACAATTGTAATAAATACACAGTGATGTTGTTACCGAGTCTTTTTCTATCGATACGTTATTAATTAGATTGTCATTTTTGTTAATCATGATTTGAAATCTCGTTGCATATTAAACGTTTGAAGATAATAAATGAATATATTATTTTCTTATCTGTACAGTCGGTGGATAAATTTTAATTTAAATCCATAACATATATATATATACATAGTGGACCAAAAATCATCTGTTTTTTTTTCTCTGTAGTTTAAAAAAAATAAATTGAAACATTAACTTTAAGATTATTTATTAGCTTGAAAAGTTCTTTTTTTACTGATAAGTTTAGCAATAAAATTATTTGAAAAATATCTCTTAAAATTATCAATGTTTCACTAGATGTATGGTCTTGAACAATATCTTGCTACAATTCGAACGTATTTAACTCTTGCAACGGTTGTATTAAAAGAAATAAATTTTAACTATATTTATTTAACTATTTATTGATTATTATTGTTATCTTTTTCATCCTCAACAAATTATATACCCAATAACTTTCCAATCAGTGTAATTACTACACTGGATCTTCACTACAAGCGATTATAAAAATCTTTAATAAATGAAATTTCGTTTCTGAAATTTCTTACAATTTTGATTTTTTTATCGATATAACTGTCCCAAGTGACAGTGAGTTTCAATATTTTTTTGTAATAAATTCTTTGATAGTTTCTGTTATTTTAAAAAAGTACAAAAAGCGATCAAACGATTGCTTACTCATCATATATCAGTTAAAAAGATATCTTTTCTCATAACTCGTCATAATAATAATTATGAAACTCAGAATTGTTCTGAATGTCTTTTTGTTAAATTTTGTATGATTATGACTCTGTAGATTGAAGTTTTAATTCTGTTGAATTTCGATTTATCTTTCGTCTTAGATCACTATTTATTCTTGATTAATAAAAATTAATAATCATCATTACAATGCAATGTACCAACGAAGCAGTTACAATGTTGAAATCAAATCGAAATGATCTTCGAGTTGAAATAATCAGAAAAAATATTTCTGAGATAAATTTTCATATTTCATTAAAGTATTTCTTATGCATTATAAACTTTTTGAATTAAAAATTTAAAAAAAAGTCTAGTGTGTAATTCATTAAATAATCAATGATTTAAATTTCTTTCTAGATTAAAGACTGTTAAATATTTTTAGTGAGAGTAGTACAGAAAATAATTTCTTTTCAAACTACATAATCATTTCATATATCTTATATTTTTTTATATATATAATATATAAAGAACGTGATTGCTTAAAATATCAAATAAATCTTACCTGTTATAATTTAGTTAACCTTTCAAAAAGTCTTTACTCTATATTACATTTTTGTTATTCGACTTACTGCAATCTCATATTAATCAATATAATTAACTTTACAGACATTAATTTTAAATATGTGTAGTAATATCTATCTGTGCGCAGATGATGTATCCGAGAAAATATATTTATTTGTAATTACATAAATAAAAAATATATTTGTGTAGTATGTACGTATATCAGAGTCGATCTTCGTGAAAGTGTGTGATATAAATAAAGAAAGAAGACGCTCGAAACGAATTTATTTCGAGAAGCGTGCACGTTTATTACAATTTAAATTTAATTCAAAACTACAATTGCTTTGTGGTTTGAATGACGTAAATTTCAATCAGTCTATAGAAAGATTTTTATTTTATTTGATTTCATTTTTTGATGACGCCAGATAAAAAGTGAAGCAAGTAACGATATTCAATTTAAGATTTGTGTGTAAGAGGAACGAAATCATCTTTATATACATATTTATATATATATATATATATATATATATATATATATATATATATATAAATGAACGAGAGAAAAAACGTGTGTTGATTTTTTTAACAAATATGTCTTAAAGAAAATATCTCTTGATTTCAAATTAATTCTGTAATCGTCTTTAATAATTGTTGTTTTTATATACATTTTTTTTGTATCCTCTTTAATATTTTTTTTGTTGCAGGTGAGTTTTTCATATGTCCATATAAATATTGTAAGTTAAACTTGAATTATATTACTTTAATTAAATTCTGTTATTTAAAAAAAAAATAATTTACTGTTACAGTATTTATATATATGTACATACACACATACACACATACATTTATATATATATATATATATATATATATATAAATATAATTAATTGCGTATTAATTTATGTAAGTGAATTTTCATTTAAATCAATTATCAATAAACGTTTTTAATTATTTCATAGAAAAGAGCAATTTAAATCAAAAAAAGTTTATCTTACTGGAAAGATATCCAAAATTCGGTTATATTAGAAGAAACCTTAACTATTTAATTCCTATTCTAGTACTTTAGTTTGAATTTCAATATTTAAAAAAGAAAAAAATTTTTACTGAAATATAGTCATTGTTAATAATCGACTATTTAACCTCCAGCATACTGTCATATTTGATTATAAGACATTTTTCATTTTGTTATTAATTTGTAAACATATTTTTGAAGTGTTTTGCGACAAAATAAATAACGACGAGTGCTTTTTTTCCATGATTTATGTAAATTTGTTTACGTAACCATGAAATTAATCGTCCAAGTAATTATAAGAAAAAGTCAATCCTATTCTATTCGACGTAACTTGTCCGCTTTTTTTATTTAATGTTGATTTCACTGATAATTTTAATATCTATTTTAAAATAATTACAGGTTTGAATAGATTCTATTGAATTTTTTATGAGACTCATTTATATACATACATTCATATTAGATATTTATATACGAGAGGAATAACTTCCTAGAAAAAAATTCAGATGACCTATAAGGATATTAATTTAAACTTTTATCTGTACTCGTTTTCGAGTCTGTCATCAGTAATTATCAAAAGAATTTAGATAAATTTGTTAATATTATAAGAGAAAAACATGCACATTATATTATATATAACTTTTTTTTGTTAAAAGTATTATCATATCATTTTTTAATTAATAACAGCATTAAAAAAAAGTTTTTTTTTGACTAGTGAGATTATACTGAAAACATATGTACATATACTCACTCACTCATATATATACATGCACAAATCTACTTAGATATCTGTAGATTGAAAAAAATATTCTGATGACGTTTTTGATTTTTATAATTTTTTGAATTGTTTTTTTTAAAATCCTCTTAAAAGAACATACATATACACATATTTGTAGATTGAAAGAAAATATTTTGATAACATTTCTCTCCAATTTTTTAAATAGTTTTTCAAAAAAACTAATTTGTAAGAAATAATTTTGAACATTCTAAAAACCATTACATGCTTTTAAGTTGACTTTTTTAAAAATAGTTCACAGATTTCAGTTTGAAAAATCTTCGAATTCAATATTAAATTAAGTCAAATGAAAAAATAAATATTTAAATCTTTCTTAAAAAAGAAAATAGTTCAAGTTTTTTCTTTATAAAAATGGTATTAAAACTAATAGAGACATTTTTTACAATCATCGTACAGATTTCAATTTAGGATAGTTCTATTTGATTCAATAAAATGTAAACTGCATGAAGTATAAAAAAATAAATATTTTAATACTTAGAATGAAGAAGTAAATCAAACTTATGAATTCTCATTTTGGAAAAGTGTCCAGTTTTAATATTTAAACAAGATGAAAAAGTAATTCATGTTTTTCATTCTAATAAATATTTTTAAAATAAACTAAAATTGATTAAAAATTAATATACACATTTTAGTTTGAAGAAAAAAATAATTCTATCAGTATTTGGTTTAAAAAAATATAAATATATTCCATTTTTTCACTTGGATCTTACATTACACCTTATATCTTTTAAAACTAGTAATCAGGAATACATTAGTTGTAAATTTGACACATACTTAATTATACCAATAAAATAACAAATTGAAGTGCGTGCCAGTTAATTAAGAATCTTCCACCCTCATGTATATATATATATATATATATTTGTATTTTTAAAATAGTCAATAGTATGTGACATCAAGTACATTTAAATGTTATTATTTACAGTTTGATTTCATTTTATTTCTAAAGTATATGACTTATAAAATATAACTGTGAATAGTCATGACCCATACATAATATATATACATAGGAGTGTTTCTTGTGGCATACTAACTATTAATTGACAATGTATGCCCCATCAACAAGTAAATAGGTTCAATAACCTTAAAAACAGTTTCAATATTTTAACATTAATCTTTACCAGCTGCATTATTGTTATTATTATTATTATTACTAATAAGTATTAGTTTTATGCGTTGCATCTTTAAAAAAGATTAATCTCCGTTCCTGCAATTGTATGTATGTTAGTCAATCGTACAACACGAGCGCACTTAATAATTTTTAAACACATCTTTCGTAAGATATTAAATTCCATTAATTATGTCCATCACAGCTGATGTTTATATTAGATAGATCGTAAATATTACATGATTGCGTTTCGTATTAACAATGTGTAGAAGTCGGAATCGATTTCGTTGAGATGCGATTGAGGTGTCATCGGATGACACACGATCCGTGGAGATTCGCACGAGAATATTATTACGATTGATGATTGATTTCCGACTATATGTGCGACGAAAAGAAATTCGTTGAATGACAACCATGCTATATGAATGAATACGTCGAGTTAAAGGGCGTGTCGCACACGAAAATACAATTGTGTACGGTTTAGACATGATGGAAGATTTCCTGGCGCGTGCAATTTGTCAGTACTGTTTTATTTCGATTGTGTGTCGTATAATATCTAAATGTTGATTTAAATGGCAGAGTTGTATTTGATCAACACTTATTTGAAAATGTGTGTATTTTATATATAATTTTCTGTTTAAAATCTTTTTTTTAAAAAAGAAAAATATGTGCTCATGTTTTGTAAAACTCTTATGTTTATTTCCATTTTATTGATATTGAAGTAAAAAATGAAAAAGATCTTAAACAATAAGATCAGTTAATTTCAATTAATTATTTTAAAAACTCGGTTAATAATTTGTCTTTCATATTTGAGTAATTTTTATTTCTTAATTCTCTTCCTAGACTCTTAACTGAATTCATATTTCAATTATATTTTTTTGATAAAATGAAATAGTCAAGTATTGAAATAAATATTTACAACTGGTAAATTATATAAAGCTAATTTTTATTTTAATAATATAGGAGTTTCCAGTAAGAATATCAGAAATTTGACAGCTGATGGCAGCCATGTTTGAATTTTTCTTAAGCACATTTTGACATTTCAATTCAGTCATGGAACGTTTAACACTTCAACAATGCTTAGAAATTGTAAAAACTTCAATAGACTTATTGAAACAAGAGTTTGATGAGTCCATTATTTCACGAAATTGATCCACCAATTGGTCCTCAAGATCATGTGATAAACCACTAACAACAGAAGCATCAAAAATAAATATTGAATGTGTAATTCATGAAATTGAATCAAAATGGTTGTCATATGAGTGAAATTGTATTCCATTATTAATGCCATAGAATATGCTTAAAAATAAAAAATAATAATAACTAATTAATTAAATACTTTTTGTTTTATTTCCATTTAAACTTCTGAAACGTTTATTGGAAAACCCTATATATGTAGAAAAAATAAATTTGACTTTTGTATAAATCAATCATACCACAGTACCACAAAATTCTAATTTCCTGCAATAAATTATAACATTTTTTTTCAATAGTCTTTAATTTTCAAAATGTGGTATCATAAAATCTTATTCATTTAAATATAAAATAGTATAGAAATTTACTTGAGAGATGATTGAATAGACATGGAAACATGTAATAGCTCAAAATGAAAATAAGTAAAACTTAATTAACATTTTATCGAGTTGTAAAATGATTTATGTGAACTTACTTAACAATTGATAAAATGTGTTAAATGACAAAGCATTGATATTGGAAAATAAATCCTTTGACTAAAAAAAAAAAAACTTTTTAAATAAGTTAATTAAAATTATTTTACATCCATTAAGAAATTTTTGTGTGTATGTACACATAGTTATCACATATATACATTTTGATAAAAAATCTTTGTAATTACAGTTGTGTGTAACCTTCTACAATTTCGTATACGTCTTTTTTCCATAAGCTGATTACAATATTGTAATTATATTTCAAATACTGTTATTATTCAATTTCGAACGTATAAAACTTACACGGATTTTACAAGATCATTACTAAAGAAACGTTCTTTTTTTATAACTCGAATTACAAAAAAAGAAAACAATTCCTTTTTTAATATTCTTCGCGAGAATTGAACTGTTTTATAAGAAATCAACATAACAAAGACTTTTATTATTTAAATATCTTTGAAACGAATCGAAACATGCACAATTGTAATCCACCTCCTTTATACGTCTATACACATGATTTATAAATATATATATATATATATATATATATATATATATATATATTTGTGTGTGTGTATGTATGTTTGTCTATATATGATTGTGTGTGTGTGTGGTATATTTAAATTTTTAAAAATATTATTATTATCCGCAGTATCTTTTCATGATAAAATAACCATTGTTCGTCTTACGAGAAGAAAAAAAACCTTCCATTTCAAGCCTCGAGCAGAACATATATAAAATCAACATGATTAAATAGTGTATAACGTGTACATTTAAACAACAATTATATTTTAACGACCATAAAACTCTTAATTGTATGATTGACACGAAAATCCACGTTTTGTTGTTATTAACGAAGTATTTTCATTAGAGATTATCGTGATTTAATACTTTTTTTTGCTATAAATAAACGCCGCTTTTTCGACGCAGAAACATAATTTTTGCAGCTGCTTGATGAAGACAAATGATTCAATTCACAAGTCTAGCCCGAGGTGTATATCTAAATATAAACCATAAAACACAATACAAAACATAAATATACAACGTGGCGTTTTTTTCAAAAATACAAAGATGTATAAAATTAAATATTAAAAAATGACGACGACGGAACGAAAAAAATTCTTAATGAGAACGTGTGTGTGTGTGTTCGGTGAGATAATTTTTTCCGTACTCGCGTTCCAGTTCTTGACGACGAGTTTTTCCGTCCTGAACAAATGGTTCGATTTTTTATTATTATTTATTTATATAATCGAAGATATGTGTTTTGGAAGTATTAGATTTATGTTTTTTTTCTGTATGAATATTTTTGTAAAAAATGATATCATCGAATAACAATGTACACAAAAACCTATTATAAGCAGAGGTATTATTATTTAACTTCCATTTAAATACAATACATAAATGTGTAAATTATTTATATACATAGACACACATACATTCATATAGATATGTATATAATTTTATTATAAATTATCTATTGTTTTTGTAATAAAAACTATTTTAAATCTAAAATATCAAGTTTTTAAATCAAAAAACAATTTAAAATAGAAGTCAATTGATTTTAAATGATTAATATATTTTATTGATTTATATAGGATTTCAAAAAATGACTCGTTATTTTTTCTGATGTGAATCAGATTAACATTAATTAATAATATAAAAATAAATCACATACACACTTTTAATATCATAAAAATTTCAAAATATAAATCAGAAAATTAAATGAACAATTAATTATTAAATTATTTTTTTTATAAAATCGTGGTATTGGAGACGAATGATTTATCTTTTAACTACTGAGATAAATGATTAATAAATTCTTCTATTCGAAATATTTAAATAAAATAATATTAAGATTGTATAGCAAAGATTATTTATCTTTACTTAATTATTTGTTACTTTTTTTTAATCAAAATTCGAAGACCTGTTTATGTAATTTGAAAATATTAATATGAAAATTTCAAATTCGAATTTTGTGAAAGACAACTTTCTTTAAACTACATTTTTATATTATTTGATAAATTTCTTAATAATTATATTAAATTGATATTCTTATATATTTTATATCTACTCGTTCACATATACACTATTTAATTTTTTATAGGTGAATTTCGTGAGATTTTAACATTAACTGTGTTAATTATTCAACTAACATTAATGAATAGTGAAGAAATATAAACTTCAAAAAATAACTGTGTCTGTCTACATACTGTATAATTAATAATATAAATACTTTACATTTTTTTCTTTTAAAAAAGGTACAGTTTACATTATTTCAAAGCGATATTTTTGTATAAATTAGTAGTTATTTTAGTGAGAAATTCAAACGCTGTCCTATTGTTAGAATATATTTTTAATGAAGGTACGCGAACACGTATGATAAAACATGATAATAATTTCCCATTTAATAAAACACAAGCATTTATGACATTAATATATATATATATATATATATATATATATATATATATATTTGTATGTATGTATGTATGTATGTATTTCCGTGTTTCAATAGATTGTACACTGTATAAAAATAACTCCGTACCGCTAATCAGTTCCAATGTTCAATTTAAACCAGCATGAAGCTACATTTGTTAAAACATTTTTATATGAAAATGAATTAAACAGCAATGTTAAATTGTAAAGGGAGAAATGAGTATCATTTTTAAGGCACGTAGAAGGAGTATAAAAAAAAGAAGAAAAAAACATAATACAATGAAAGAACAAAGACTTACAAGAATGATTAATAATGAATTCAGAAGGTAAATTTCTTATTCACAGCCAGGGGTCTCTATTCAAATCTGTTCGTCGGGGGGATTTTAAAAAATGAAAAAAGCGCTTCAAATATAAGGAGCTAAATGTGGTGCGTGTCGGTCGAGGAAATTTGATGTTTTTGTACGATATTACACCATTCTCTCTGTCAGTGAATATATATATATATATATATATATATATATATATTGTATAAATAATCGTGATAGAATAAATGATACATATATTATTGCTTTCTGCAGCTGAAACATTCGGTGATGACGACGGCTCGCTCTAATTCCGTCAATTATTTTTTACATACTAAAACTTCACAAAAAAACTCGTTTTGATATGTGACATTTCTTAGAAAAAATATTTTCTCATGTGTAGAATATATAATTTATGCATACTGTGTTTTAAGATTAAAATGTTTTCCATAAGAAATTTATCTGATATCTATATATGGTCTATTTGTTATATATATATATATATATATATATATATATATATATATATATATATAACCTAATAAATAAATTGTATAAATTATGCAAATTTGTGACCTTTCCTTCATGAATGTATTTAATGCAATCTTTGTGTAAAATATGACAATTTTAAATATAAAATATAATTATTTTATGCTTTTTAAATAAATATCGTATGTGTATGAAAAAAATAAAAAATAAAAAAAATTCTTGAATATTTTGAATCTGAATAATGAAAGTGTAATAAGGGTAAAAAAGTAGCAAGCAACAAACTCAGTATAATTTTTTTTTAATTATCCCAAATTGACCTTTTTACAAAACTTGATTCTTATAAACATTTTTATTAAAATCGTTTTAAAACAATTATAATTACTAGTAGAAAAATATAAAAAAATATGTATTGAAATTTAAATTCAGATAAATATTTTCAATAATAAAATATATTACAAAATGTAACAATTTTTTAAATTATGAAAATTATCAAATCATTTCGAAAAAATTGTTTCAATCTACATATAAATGCTTGTATTTTGGTTTGTTGCCAACCACACGTAATCGAAATCTTGATGAATAGTTATGTTTTGTGTTTAGCAGAAACGAGAATTAGATTATTTAGAAATTGTACGAAATCGTATGTCGACGACTTACATAAACAATCTTAACAATTAATAGACTGAATTGTTGATTCAAGCCGTTTGTTCAATACGTTTCGAATACGTTATTTTGACAAATTAGTTACATAGATTTATTTTACTAAGCATTAGAATAACATTGTGTTTTAATTCGATTTTGACAACGTTCTCTAATATAATTTAAATAGAAAAAAAGTTAAACGAATTGTTCATATAGATAGTCAAGGATGAGATAGTCACGTGGAGTTGATATTCATAATTTTTTAAATTTGATATCAGTGTTGTATATCTTTTCTTAGAAAAAATAAAGAAATATACAATAATTATTAATAATTTATTAAGAGCTTGATGACTTTTTAAAATAAAACATCTTCAGTTTAAACAATTTATACTTTTAAAAAAAACATTTATTTATTGTATTTAAAGAATTTATGAAAATCAAAAACTTGTTTAGGTAATAAAAATTCAGTTAATTAGTTAAATTTTAATTATAAAAGACTGCAATGTTTAATTAGTTAATTTAATTAATTATTGTAATCGTTAAAATAAGTTAAAAAATATATTAGAAAAGAAACAAGCAATTTTAATCATTGAGGTTACATACTTTGTAATCCAAACAGATTTTAATTATTATTACTATATAGTTTTGAATTATTTGAGAACTTTTTCTGAATCAAAAACTACTGATTAATTATTAAAATTATCATTAAATAATTATTCTTACAATTTCTAATTACAGAGCTCTGTTGTTTTAATTACTTGCTGTTTTAAAAATAGTTAAAATAGAAAAATAAAATCAGTTTTAATTCGTCCAGATTATAATCAATTTTATAATTAAAAATATGGTCATAATAATTATTACTGTATAATTTGTTTAAATTTTTTGGTATTTTTTTCAAATCAAAAGCTTTATTATTGAATTATAAAAATTTCAGTAAATTATATTCTATTTATTATACAAGTACATACACACATTTATTAATTTGTAGTTTGTCCGAGAACTTTTCCTAAACCGAAAATATTAATATTGAAGACATGCCGATTCTCAAATAAAAAATATTCCAATTAAATAACTGTGGATCAGATCGTGAGTAGCTTAACGTTCTATCCACTTGTCTACATCGGTCTCTCTTAAGTCTATTAATTTAGAAATTAATTATATATTCATCTTTTCATATGTAAATTCTATACAGATATTTAATAAAGTACTCGAAAATAGAAATCAATTATTTAAATATATTCAAAAATTGTAAATGTATGTTACATGACATGTGTCAAAATTAATCTAATGCCTCGTATAAAAAAAAATGAAAATGTTAAAAACTATCAAATCTGACAACATATATATATATATATATATATATATATATATATATATATATATATATATATATATATATTTGTATAAAAGTAATTGATAATATTGTCAAATAGTATTTCTCTTCGACAAACAATTATCTATTTTTTGTTACATCATTTAATCATTTTATTAGAAGCGTAAATTACGACCAGAATAAACAATAACACGGTAATAAAATTTAATAGTAGATACAATAAAATATTGTTAGCAGAAAAATGTTTCACAGACACACCTTTATTTCGTTTTATAGAAATTCCTTGAAAATAAATCACAAACATGCCATTGATATTTTTTCACGTACTGTTGTTATTATGACGTAAATGCGTTTTTTCAAAAGTTAAAAATAATAGAAATGTCATAATTTTTATCAATCGAGTGAATAAAAAATAAAATGAGTCTATTATTCAGAAATTGTTATGACAATTTTCTATGAAAGAAAATCAATTAGTTTGATTTATAGTTTATTTAATTTTAAAATTGATTTTATTTATAATAAATTTGAAATGTATATTTTTGTAATTTGATTTGATTGTGATGAAAAGGGGAAGAGTATGTACTATAGCTCAGTTATGAAACTTGATTCGATTTCTATATTTGGATTTTTTATAAATATATTTGAAGAGAAAAACAAGAAAATATATACATAAATTTTGAACCAACTTTTCTTTTTATTCTAATTTTTTTATCGGTGTTTTATTTTCAATTTTGTAAGATTCCTATTTAATATTAACAACACAATGAATTTTTTTGTACAATTATTATTTTACACTTAAAAAAAATATCTATTCTAAATGATATTTATAATAAGTTTTATATCAATTATGATTTCAATATGTATATAAAAACAGTACGTAATTTATGTAAAAAACTAATATGTCCATGTATACAATTGATTCGTATTCTTATTCTATTCTTAAATTATTTAAAATTCAAACTAGATAAATAGTTTTATTATTACGTATTATTTATATATATATATATATATATATATATATATATATATATATATATATATATATACACATAAGTGTTTTGTTACTCTTTTCCGCATTTATTATAACTTTATTTCACAATCAATATAGTCTTCGTCGCTTCAAATATTATTCATAAAAAAAGAAACAATAAAGTAGATTAAAAATACATGAAACAACTTTTTGCTCTACAATTTCAATGAAAACAAGTTCGTATTTTATATTCCTAACTTTTTTAATTAAATATTTTTCCGCTTCGTTGATCAAACTATAAATATAATTTTTAAATATTAAATTCGTACGATTTTAGTAAAACACGAAATGATTTTAATAATAGTCGTGTGTACTGGTCTATTTTATTTTTCAGCTACGTTGGTGGTGAAAAATTTGATTCTTTTGAAATGTTCATTTAATTGTTAAGAGTAATTTGATTAAAAAATATCATTTATATATATAATCAGTTGAAATGAATAAATAACTTGTATAAGAGAAGACAGTTTTAATTATAAATATTAATTATAATTGATAATTTTTTTTTATAAAATTATTACATTATTGGAAATCTAATTAATGGAAAATAATATCATGATTTTTTCTGACTGTTATTTTATTTACAGAGAAATGATTTTTTTCAAACTAATGTTTTATTTTCAGATAAATTGTAAATCTGATACTAAACGTTTACAAAAGGCTGTTAAAAAGAATTTTAATTTAGTAGTTGTTTATGAAATTGTGTGTTTAGTATGAAATAAATTCAATAAAATATATGTTTTAATATTTTAAGAAAAAATCCTAATTTATTAAAAATTAAATTTAAAAACTATAAATAATGACTTGTGATGTTTAATTTTTCATAAAAATGTTTTAAACATTTAACAGATTAATGTTTTTTTCCATACTGACAATAATATAATTTTTTTTTAGATCTCTACCTAATATTATAGATTCTATGAGAAAAGACAACATAATTCAAATATCATATTACAATAATTCAATAGAATCTTATATATCTGTTTCCCCATTGAGAATCAGCCGCAGACTATATACTCGATTTAACCCCTACATCAAATTTCAAACACATCATCACGTATCACTCAACCTCTACCTGCCGTCCGAGATCAAAAGTTCACAGATTTTTGGTTTCTACCCCGATATTATTATATTTAACCCTGTGAAATCTTTCAATGAATCCATGAAAAATTGTTCAATTTTGTGTAAATACCTCTAAATACCTCTATTTACGCAAAAAAAATATTTTTATATAAAAAAAATGTATCGGAAGGGGATTCCACCACTTTTAGGGTAAAAGGTATCGTTTTCGTACTTGTGTGTAATATATATATATATAAAAAAAAACGTTTTGACCCTCGGGTTTTTTACGCTTACAGACTTGTAAAAAAACACATATTTCACCCGAAAATAGGGTGTTAAATTAATCTGTCTGTGAAGACTTTGTCAAAATCCTGACCCTTATTCACAAAGGTTAGAATTTATAGTTAACAGGTAAAAACGTTTACAGATAGTTGTATATATCATGACGATTATAACAACGTACATTCGCAAGCCGTGCATAGTCAGACGTATTTTATCCGAGTCGATTTTTTTATACGAAATGCTGTAATCTGAACTGCTTTAAAAGGCTTTAAAAATATCGCAAAATTTCACACGATTAACAGGTAGGCAGACGACTTATTTGATATGTGGGGTCGGTAGAAAAAATATATCACATAAAAAATCGCATAGTTGTAAATTTATGTAGTAATATTGAGACAAAGAGAGTCGGTCGTATGTCTTTGGCAGATGGATGTGTGCGTACACTTGAAGGGGTTGATTCGTTCAGAAATTCTTGTGAGATTCGGAATGGGGAATCTTTTTTTTCATATAATTTATTCTTCCGATTTAAATCAGATCAGGAAAAAACGGTTGATATGGAAACGAAATAAGACACCTGGATTAGTGTATCCTATTTATATATTTGTAATATAAATATCCCTTAACCGTTCAACCATCATTTTTATATTACAATGGAATGCAGATATTGATAATTCATTTATTGATTAAGTTTTTTTAGTACATTTTTACACGATTAACCGTTCATTGATTATTCAATAATGAGAAATAATAAATTGGTATTCATTGTGAATTAAAAATTGACGATTTTCACACGTAGAGTTGAAAAAGATTAATTAGTTTTCATCATAAAATTATTTGAAATGTGTATAGATTTTTAAACAATAAATTATTTTGTAACATATCTATTTATTTTTTTATCTTTGTATTTGTTTGTTTTTACAGATTTCAGGTATTTTATTTGTATAGTAAAAGATTTAAACACGATTTTGGTTTATGTATTAGTTATAAATAATATGATTAGGAATCCAAGTATATATAAAAAAACAGGAAGAGATTTATGAATAAATAGAACAGGGACATAAAAAATCATTGAATTGTTTGAAGTGGATTTTTTTTTGAGATAATTCTACTAATGGTGATGACGATGACTTACATACATCATAAACGGATTTATTTTTGAAAAATATTTCAATTTCAATTTTAAATTAGAAAGTTGTTTGTACAGAAAGTGCGATTAAATAAATAAAAAAATTGACTAAACAAGCAATTGAAAATAACGAACGATTGAACAGAAAAAAATCTTCGAAATATTAAAAACATTTAAACGAAAAAAAAAAGTTTCTATTTTATAAGAATATAAGTACATATTTTGAGTAGTGATGAATGTTTGTATTACTCAGAAATAATTATATTGTAAAAAAATAATCAGGTATTAGTTTAAATTACTAACTATTATAAAATTTTTATCTATTCGAAGTTACATTTTTCTGTCTAACAAACAGAAGTGTTGTTCTACATTTCGATTACGAGTTTTTTTAATTCATTTATATTTTTTTTATAAGTGAATAAGTAAAATGTATATTATATTAATTTCATCTACTCTTATTTTAAGTCCTCGTTTTTACCAAAAGAGAAATTTAGAACAGTTAAATTTCATTTATACTAAATAAGCATTAAAATAATTCATAATAAATCGTGATTGAGCATTTATGAATACATTCAGAAATACCCGATTACTTATTACTCATCTATATATATATATACATATTTCAATCACTCCAATTTCAAATGTTATACGAAAATAAAATGAAAGATATAAATGAGTTAAAATCTTGACGCATCTCGAGACAGATATGATGAATCATTTCAATTTGTAGTTATAGTACCAGGTATGCAAATGCATATACGTTAACGTCCAGCTGACCTATAGACTTTTTCAATTTTTATACATCAAAATAAGAAAACAACTATATATATATATATATATATATATATATATATATATATATATATATATATATATATCGGTGTTGTATTTGAACATGGGTATATAACAAATGACCCATACGCTTTTTTAATAAAGAAAAAAAAACGAAACGAAGAATTTAAAAACGAATGAAAAAATCCAAAAAAATAAATTACCATCCATCCATCCAGGATAAGACGCTGAGATATTAATATCGTAAGAAAGAATGCGTATGTGATTGAGTGGTGTATAAAACGTTTGAATACAATGCCAAAAAAATATATGGCTCAAATCACGATTGTGTAGTGTAATAATTATTAATTTCGTTTTTGAAAGTCACAGAATATCTAGATACTGAAAACCAGTTTTATATGTTTAGATTGTTATAGTCATTCAATATGAAGTTCATGAACATCGTACACTGGTCATCAGCCGTACGATCATCAGCGTCACGGGGACTCGGGCTCCTCAAATACAGATACACGAATCGTTCTTCTGGCCGGCCGGCGCTGGTTGGATGGATCGATGGGTTTTGCTTACGGTCCTTTCTTCGGCCGAATAGAAAAAATATTCCATCGAGCTATTCATAAATGACTCCCGATATTGAATAGAGTAGTTAAGATTGAAATTGATGATGGGGAAATTATTATATAACTTATTCACGGAGTTCGGACGAACAAGATGTATTATAGATAGTGGATCGCTAGAAAAGAATCGAATCATTTTGTAATAAGATTTCTTCAATTCTTTTATAGACACATATATTTAGAAATACATATACATGTGTGTATATATACATATATATGTAGTTATTTAAAAATGTTATTAAAATTTATTAACGACACGATTTATTTAATGAAGAAATAGTCGATTTCTAAACAAAATACTGTAATCAAACCATAACGCCTTTTAAAAAATAATAAAGTAACACATATTAAATTATAAATAATATTTAGTAAACATATAAATTGTATTAAAATGATGAAAATTTAAAAAAAAACTCATTAAAAAAAATAAAAATTAATAATGCAAAAAATTGGAAACCTACCACTGAACTGACTGAAGAAGAGAATGCAATATATGTGAAGTTATGTTAATTGTCTATCAGTTCATAATTAAAAAAAACTGTTATTGTAAGAAATATCTTTAATCTCTTGATATAATTTACAAATAAATGCATTATTAATAAATTTAAAAGATTTAAAAAACTGATATTCAATTTCACCTGTAAATGTTAATTAGCTCATTCTATAACTAATAAATTAAGGAACTTGTAAATGTTTATATAAATATTTATACTGAAATAGCCATTAAATGCTAAATAACTCCAACATTCACATTTCACATTATTTGATTTTTTTTATGTGTTTTTAGTAGGGATGCTATTCTGTGTTTTCTTAATCAAAATGTTTTTCTAGAATTTTAGAAATCAGTCTAATCTGTTATGTTTTTGAGCTGTTAATTTGCCTAATTTTTTTTCACTGAATTGTATAGTTGATTATATAAATATTTTTTTATAATTCATGTAGTTACACATTTTTTTGTTGGTATGTTGAGCTAAGAATCTGGTTGTCTTATGTAAAAAAGTTGTTTAGAATTAGAGTTTTTGATGAACTAGGGTTCAAGAGCTAAAATTATGATTTTATTTTCTCTTCGTAATGACTTAGTGTGAAATTGTATATAAATTAAACGATTTTCATAATTTTACAAAATAAAAAAATATATAAAATTGTTAGAATTGAGCTATTTGTAATTACCTATACTAATTCAAATACTTGATAGTTTAACATTTCCTTCTTATCACTGTTCTATAAAGAGTTTCTTTATTTGGTACTGGAAGACAGCAGTTCCAAACTTCAAGAATTACATATTTCCTGGATTTTTTTACAATCGTTTATTTTATGTTGAATTTTTATAATTGTGATTTTTAAAATGGCAGTAATAAATAAAAATAGAAACATCGAAGAATTTCATGCAATTCTGGAAAAATATTGTAAAAAGATTTACATTAGTAATGAAAATATTAAATTTGATACATGTTTTGAATTTATATTTAGTTATTGGCTTTTTGTATACATAAACTAATATTTGTTTTTTATTTTTGTAATTAATCGTTAAAATCAGTGATTGTTAAAACGAACAAAAGTATTAAGTAAATATTTTACAGCAATTTTTCAAAGTGCAAGTAAGAAATATATATTTTAAGAATGAATGAATCATCTATTAATAGTTCAAACGTTTCAATCATTGTATTGATTGTACAAGATAGCAAACATTTTAAACATTTATCGATTATACAAGATGGCGTACAACCTTAAAGTACGATTTGCATTGGAATAATGCGTATTTTTGTAACAATCGAATTCAAAAAAAAAACTTCTTAGTAATGTAGTTTGAATAATAATAGACGTCGTCGTCATGTATTCTCTCCCTGCTTTGCGCGTGATCAATTCTATTTAAATTGAAATTGCACATTATGTACACACAAAATGTATGGTAGTATTAAACAATTTAAAGTTATGAATAATAAATATTAAATTGTACAATTCATATAGAAGAACATGGACAGAAAAATAAGTAGCTAGAAAAACAAGTTCAATCCACAACTTACGGAAACAAATCTATAAATAAGTGTCTATATGGAATATTTATCGGTTCTTCGAAAGACACGACTAGTCTTTAATCAAACACTATTTTTTTTATTATTTTTAATCATAAACTATTGTACAGTCGATTTCAAAATATATATACATATGTAATTAATTCTCTATCATATGCATGCACTATTTGAAATGCATACGGTGTAATTAACTATATGCAATATGGTGTGTGTGTGTGTTTGCTTTTTGTACATGTACAGCCAATTAGTTGTTCAACTAGACATAGATACATTGTTATTTCAAATGAAGAAATTGAAATACTGGTGGCTACGTGATATATACACTTTCGTGGCGAAAAAGAAATATTGATAGAAATTAAAATAAAATAATCGATGCGGATGAGTCGTGTCGTAAATACGAAATTAATTTCGAAAGGGGTGTATGTGTGTGTGTGTGTGTCAATGTTTCAATGACTGTACTATGTTTTGATCGATGTTTGAAGATTAATAACAAGGGAGTATACTGTACTCTCGAACATCCCTTGAAATCTTGACTAGTTAATTTTAAGATAATTCAATTGAACGGTTATTCAATTTATTAACTGTTACATTAAATATATTTGCATATATATATATATATATATATATATATATATATATATATATATATATATATATATGTATGTATACACAAACAACCCCAACATTTTTTAAACTGATATTTATATTTAAATAAAAGTATATATTAACAGAAGCATAAAGTGAAAAATTGCACAGTTAAATAAAAATAATTTGAAATATGAAGGCTATTTTTATTTGAAATTTTTAACATAAAATGTCTTGTTAACCATCCATTTTGCTTATCTATAATTAACCATTTCAGATAATTTTCAAACTAGATATTTAGATTAGAACAGAATCTGTTTTAATCAGTGAATTAAATATATTTGTTAAGTAAGATACATTTCTCTGTGATCAATGATTCTTACGAATTTATTAATTTCTTTTCAGCTAGTTTATAGTTCTTGTCTTCATTTTCAAATTTTACAAACACAAATTTTTCAAATTTTACACACAATGTTTGTGTAAAACATTCATTTTGGATTTATTCGTTGAAGTGTTTTTTAGGGTTCAATATCGTTAAGTAAATTATTATACATTGATTCGATAGAGATTCATTTTGTTCAGTAACATTTTCAATTATATATGTAGGATCATCCAAATGTGACGCCTAGATTTGTATTTTATTAAAAATAAACATGTGTATAAGGTGGTATATAGAGAAACATGTGTTTAGAGTGGTTTATAGAGAAACATGTGTATAGTTTCTTTTTAATAAAACACAAATCTAGGTTTTACATTTGAATAACTTTATATAATTTTGGAAGTTCCAGATAAGTTAGTATGGGGTAATACAGATGTGTGTACCATAAATGAATCACACATTGGACGATTTTATATATAAAAGTGTTAAATAAAATGCATGTGACTATATTGACTGATTATTGAACATTTTTATAAAATCTTATGATTTTGTGAAGTTTGACGAATTTGTATTGAAGAAAATTTATTACAATACTAAAACAATTAGTGATATTGTGGAGTATTAATGTCTAAAACGATTTTCTTATAGTTAGTTTTTAATAAAATATTTATAGATGGATTTTTCTATTCTTCAGTAATTTCAGAAAGCCTGTAATGATAATCAAGTTTCTATGAAACATTTTTGTGATTAATAATATAATTGACTTGTCATTCCAGTTAATTACTCAAAAAATTATTTCTTAATTGATTAATTTTATATTATTTATAACAGTATATTGATTTATTTACAAAAAATATAATTGTTAATCAAATTCTAATATTTTTTCTCTGTTTCAGGTGAGTTCTTTCAAAGATTCTTAAATAATGGCAGTCGTTGTAAGTTTTTAAACAGTTATTTTTTATTATACTGAATAGTAAATTATATATATATATATATATATATATATATATATATATAGAGAGAGAGAGAGAGAGAGAGAGAGAGAGAGATTTTTTAAATATTAAATTATAATATTTAAATATATTTATTAGACAATAATCAACTAATATATTTGTTCTCTAACGATTCAGAACAGTGCATTTTAGATGCATGTACTTCAAAATAAATAAAAATATAACGATTCGCTGCACATATTTTCAACCATGTGTGTAGAATGAATATCGTGTATTAAACTCGTAATTAAAACAAGAATATTTGTCTGCTTCGTAGGACCGTATTAGATTTTTTTTTTTTTGAAAGCTAAATAAAAAATTGCTGTATTTAATATAATATCGAGTTAAATTAAATGGTACTTGATAGTCAGTACCGAGTGTATATAAAAAAGTATACGTACTTATTTCGTATGCAATTAAAGGCCGTATTATTTTTAAAACAATGCTATTTTTATCGAGTATTGTTATTTTTTCGCGGTTAGGAATTTTGTCATGGAAATATTTGCAACGTCGTCGTTCGAATGTCAATTGGCTGTGAATGAATTATATCGACGAGAGAAAGTCAAAAGAGACCATTAAACAGTCCATATTACACACATGGTATACACGCATCGTCGAACATCTTGACCATTCTTAAAGCTAACCATAGAGTGCGTAATCAAAGATAAACTAGGTATCAGTCCGAATGGGCCGTCCACATTTCAGATATGTTTGTTGGCGACTGTTATTGTTATATAGAATATTATTAATGGCTCCAACCCGTTCTAGAAACTGGAATTAAAATTACTGTATATATTGAAGAGTAATTAATCAGTGCGTTTTTACTCTATTTATATCAACGTACACACATAATATACGTAGAACTTGTTGTTGGATGAGAATATGTATCATAAAATATGAAAATGGTTCATTCAATATACATATATGGTACGTATAAATAACAAATGGGAGTATATCTCGAACCGACCGATGTTTAATTGATATTGGAATTATTTGCTTCTGCATATTAAGATTTGTTGTAATTATTTTTCTGTTGTAACTAACGATTTATGTCGATTCTGTTCGATGTAGTAACGGATGGCATTATAAATTTATTGTAAATTACAACAGAATGTTGTAAATATCGAATTAACGCACGTGTTAAAACAACACCGAATTCTTAATTAACATTCACGTAGAACAAAGATGATAATCGAAATCGATTTATATTAGATGACGGACTGTTGTTGCCGCCGAATACGTGTCTGTCTCATTAGAACAACTTTTACGAAAATATGAAAAACATTTTCGTTTAAAAAACAAAAGGTTTTATTTTTAGAACAGAATAGTCAAGTCAAATTTTATATTTAACGAATATTTGTTGATTTGAATCAGTCAACGTTGCCAACGCGTATTGGCAAATTTTTCATCGGATTTTTCGGACATACAATGCAGTAAATATAGACGACAAGGAAGTCTTGTCAAACTATATTTCATGTTTATATACAAATTATTCTCTCTCTTTTATATAAATTTATTTTTAATTTTTTTATAGCCCGTTTAATATAATATATATTCTTAGAACGAAATATCTTATTGACAGTTTTTAAGTATACATGAAAAAATATTTAAAACATGTACAGCTTTTGTAAACTGCGTACTTAATTAACATTCTTGTTCTAAAAAATACAGTATGTATTAGGTTTTTTTTTCAAACAAAAAATATTCAGTAATTTAAAAAATATTTTAGTCGATTTTGTTTGTGTTTAAGCAGAATTTAAGTTTTTATTCCTAATTCTTTCAGTCGATTAAATCCCTTATGTATTTATTAAAATAACTTTTTTTGATTTTTAAACCATATTTAAAAAGGATATTAACTTTTACTGTATAATTAACTAAAATATGAGGATCGTTTGATAAGTATGGTAAATTTATTTATTGTTTAATTTAATTAATTAAATTAAATTTTTCAATTTAGTTTTTCCTTTTTTACCATACATATCAAACGACCCTCGTATATTGTGTATAATTATCATAAAATATAGTTAGATATAGACTTTTTTTAAAAAAATATGTATCAACTTTACACTAATGTGATAATAAAAGTATTAACAAATAATCTGCTCTTTCATAACAAAAAATTAGAATATATTTTCCTAAAATCAATTCATAAATCTTAAAAAAAAATCCTGATACCAAAATACAAATTTTAATTAAAACTCAATTTATTATCTAAACTGAAATAATTATTTTACTATAAAATCCAACTACAAGTATTATGTTTGTAACAAGTAGGTTTATATAATTCAGAAACAGCTTCGTACAATTAATTAATATAAATCTTCAGTAGATAGTAATTATTTATTCTGACAACGATATGAAATAACAATAATAGTAATAATATAAATGATAAATAAATAAATTGCAACATTTCTGAAGAAGTATTTAATAATTTCTATCTTTTTATGGAATGTGTGTATTTCTATATGATGTCCTTTTAAAGAGAACAACTTTTTTTCAAATATTTTTTAACAAGTTTATTATATTTATTGGTTTTATTATCGTTTCAATTCATTAAAATGTTATTAAATTATAATTTATATTTGTCTTCTCTCATGTGTATGTGTGTGAGTATTTATATATATATATAATGTATTTATATTTGAAAGGGTCTTAAGCAGGTGTGTGGTAATTGTATTGTTATTATTGTACAGACTTAAATAATTGAAAAAAAGTACAGTTAATTCCAGTATTCGAAAAAATCGGAAGTAAAAAACTAAATAAATGAATAATAAAACAAGACAATACATATGTTACTTTTTGGACAAAAATAAAATATTTATTTCTATAAAATATATAATTAAATATAAATCGAAAACTGGTTCTTACACAACTGTTCAAACATCGACGAATATTTCTCATATTCCATTTCATATTTTAATAAACGCAGTTATTAAAATCATGTAAAAGCAGTTTAAATTACAGTTTCTTTTATTTTATTCTTGAACGTTTGCGTGTACTCGAATAAGAACAATTTCTTTAATTCCACCCACGAGAAAATCTCTTGGAAGTTTTATAGAAAGAACAAAACGTTATGAAATGAACTTCATTTAGTCTTCTATGTAAAAATAAAAATAATTACAAAGTGTTAATAATAAGCAGACTTTTTTTCATTTAAAATGTTTTTTTATATACATATAACTTCTCATAACTCAAACTTTTGAAACGTTTCGTGTAAAGTATCTATGTAAAATTTGTATATATAATAATATTGTATTTAGTCTCGACGAAAATATTTTACTTGTTCAATATTGAATTTTTATTAAAAATTAAAGTAAAAAAATAACGTCTATTACTTTTTATACACGTAGTCTTTTGAAATATTGAATTGATTAAATATTATAAAGTTCTGTAGTTTGAGTTTTTGTAACTGTAGTAAATATTGTTGGTAGTTGAATTCAATTTGGAGGAGTTATGTGTATATGTGTATGTATGTGTATTTATATGTAAATGAATAAATTAAAATAATTATTTGTTTGGTATAAAATTAAATGTTTGATATTAAATTAATATCAATAAAAAATCATGTCAATTAAAAACCTGTATTATATAATTATCATCGAGTTTTAACAAGTACAGTATTATTGATTTTACTAGTTTTGTAGTGTGTGTGTGTGTGTGTGTGTGTGTGTATTATATATATATATATATATATATATATATATATATATATATATATTCAAATATGATGTGTAGAAAAACGTTTGTGATAAACTGCATGAACAGCTGTCATTAAAACAAGAGACTTTTTCTTGAACAAGGCAGGCGTCATGTTCAAACAATGATACTTGTGTGACGTTCGAACACGCAAACATTTTGTCTTGAACGCGTGACTCGGAAGTATTATAATTTCTTAATTTTATAACACCTCGCCATTGATAACTTTGATTGGCTCTAGAAATATTACCTGCACACATGCACGTACTTAGCTATTATTTTTTTGAATATTTTTAAAACTGGACGACTTACTCAAATAGAAACTTTTTCAATTAATCAATTTTTTGATATATTTGTATAAATGGATTAGAGGAAATTAGCATTTCCAAGATGATGTAAAATTCGTTTTTTTTTTATTTATAATTGATATTTATACATGTTCTTATTTTAATTCTTTAAGGCACGAAATTTTAGAAAATAAAAAGATCCATGTTGCATAGAATTTTATTTTTATAAAATTTAACAAAGTTGATTTATTTTAATTAGTAAGAAAGTAAAATTACAAAAAAAATTAAAAATATTAGTCATTTAAGATTTTAATTATAGGGTGGGACGTAAACAGCCCCTTTGTGCCATATGGGACAAGCTATTGTAATTTTTTGAGGTGGTATAAAAAATATTAAAGGTGGGACAATTTTAACTTTTCCATGCTCTAAAAAATTAAACATTAAATTTTATTTTATTTATTTATACCCATTTCTATAAAAAAATATGGTGTGTAATATCTTCTCACTTTTCTTATATATATTTTTTAGAAAAAATCCATAAGAATTTGATATTCAATTTATCATGTTTAAATCAAGTTCAGAATCAGTTGATAATCCCAATATGTATGTGCCAAATAATCTTGTTAAATAAAATTATATAAAAACTGCAAAAATAATCAATTACTTCAAGGTTGCCTATTTCGAAGTATTGCAAAAACAACTCAGACTTTAAAAACTAGAAATGTTATATATATATATATATATATATATATATATATATATATATATATATATAAAATTCATGATATTCAAGAAAAAAATATAGAATGTTTTAATAAAATTCTTTTACATCGAATCTGGATAAAAAAAGATAAATTGTAAATAAATAAAAAAAAATATGATAGAACAAATTACAAAACAATATTATGTAATTAGCATATTTGAATTGGATTTTAGAAATAATAATTAGGTTTTTGTACTATTATATTTCGTATATCAATACATAATTTGTTTTTAATATTTCGAATAAAAAGAAATAAAAATCCAACTTGTTTGTATACTTAACAGATACATATAATTGTTATTTATGATTGTATCTGTCCTTCAGTCATCAAAATTCATCTAAAACGCTTTTTTTAAGAAATAAATCAAGTATATATAATTCAAATTGAAAATCGAATCACTGTTTTTGTTAAAAGTTTAAAAATTATACTTGTAATATTTTTCGGTTGATAATTGAAATTGAAAAAAAATATCTACGAAGTTAACCATTTTATATGTGTGTGTATATTATATATACCCACATTTTCGTTTTTAAACTCATTCAAATGAGTAAAGGAATGCGCCTCAATCCTTATTCAACGCACAAATAACAAATGATCTACTATAAGACGTATTTATACATTTATTTAAATTTGAAATCTCACCAATGTGTCGTTCTCTTCGTCCGACACATGTCCAACACACATCTCATCTCGTTCCATCTTACAGTCGCTTTCTTTCTTTGATCGTTTATCATTTGAAATGAAAATTAGTTTTGAAGGAATTTCAAGTAAAGCATTTCGAATTACGGTTATCCATACTAATTTCTTTCAGTGGTATTTTTTTTCCAGTGAATATATTATGAACGTGACATTCTTTCCAGATGATTATTTAACAATTAACACTTTAAAGCATCATTTCTCATCGTGTGTACATTACATTACCGAAAAAATACACACACACAACAACCGTACTGCTGTTGATTCTTCTGGTTTGGAACAAAGGACGCCTCGTGTAATAAAAGTATATAAAATTTCGTTTTTATTTGCCGAACGCTAATTCGGTACATTCTTCTACGAAATGACATAAATATGTACGGTGTAACATATAAATGGATGTAAACAATGTTTTCTAGACACTTTTCAGTCCGGTGAAAGTCATAAGATATATATTTAATACAATATTCAAATAGTTCGAAACGTGATACAATTTATTGAATGTGTGTTATTATACTTATTCATGTTTTCGTATTTGAATAATAAATCGTTATATTTATTTGAAATCTTTAATGCTGATCTCGACTGAACTGGTTCAGTTCGGTAGTTCGTTCTGTTTGAAATTATTCTTATTTGTTGTTTTTTTTCTTCTACATCTGTACAGGAAGGAGACACATGAATATATAAAGTTTATTAATCGTTCTTATATTATCTATGTCTAAGTGTATAGACAAACAGTAGCATTAACTATGATTATTTAATAAAAATGTATCATAAAAAAATATTATCTTTATTAAGATAGTTAAATATTTTTTATTCCATAGAAACGAGAATAGATACAAATTCTTCTCGACTTATTTTTTCATTTTTAAAAATTTAAATTTTTCTTACCGTATCTTTCATTCGAAATTAATATCGTCTATTAAAAGAAAAAAACTTGTTAGGTATACATTAATTTTTCATTAGTTTTTTTTTTTGGAATAATTTATGTGACCACTGTTCGTGTATATTCTTTAATAAAACCGAACATGACAGGAAGAAAAAAGTTCTGTTACTAATGGTTGTTTAGGTTCGCGTAGACACAACTGTTAGATCACTGTTTTGTCAGAAGTTGAATGAAAGAAGTGTCAGAGCGTGTCATTTTCGAAGACTATTTACACCACGGGTGGAATCTTATTTGCTTTCTGAGTAAATAGTCAGAAGTCTGATTAAAAATTATATATATAGTACGTGTTAATGTACTATCCAATAATAGCACTGTGTGAAATATTGAAGAATTTATAAATACGATTCTACAGATATTTCAAATGTATATGTAAATACAATCGATGAATTTTTTTGTAATTAAATAATTTATATTTTATAAAAAAAATTAGATCAATTTTGAATTTATTTTCTAACCTAGTACAGTACTCATTCATAAACATTTAAAACTATTTATTTAATATATTTCGTTACTGACTTTTGTAAATGACATTCAATATGTTTTAGTCTGAACTTGTAAAAGTTCACATCATCTGACTTTAATTGAGAACATGTGTGGTTTGAAGCAGACGATACATAAATAATATTAAAAATCATAACAGTTTTCATTACAAATAATGGCCAGTTACCACATTCGTTCATTCGTTAATTGTATTTTTTTAAATTCCATTTTAATTTTTTTTTCTTTACTTTTGAGATCATTCGATACGATAATGTTATACAAGTTTACTTTATATATATATAATCAATAATAAAAATCTATTGTAGTTATCGTTTTGATCAAATACTTTGTATAAACGTATTTGCAGTAAAATATACTGAACTTTATATACCTTTCAATGTATGTATGTAATATTAATTATTAATAAAATATTATAAGAAACAGTAAATAACATGTTTCTTGTAATCTCGTAACATAATACATACTCCTAATTTATAATTAAATCTAATTATAAGTTGTAGGAGATTTAATCTTTTTGATTGCAACTTAATCAACTCTCTAGTAACTGAAAGTGCTGGCTATATTTTTTTTATTTTAAAAAAAAATCTCTACACATGTACAATTTTTTTTAGAACGTTCGCAATCAATTGTGCTCTTTATTGATTTTCATTTAAGTCTATTGTTGTTTTATTTCGTAATTAAAATCGTTTTAATGTACGAAATTTTATTCGAACTAGTATTAAACTAATTATGTTAGTTTAAAGATTTTTGATATAAAAATATACGTATATATCATAAACTCATGAACAGATTTTTTTAAAAAATGTGTAAGTAATTATTCTCGTATTGTACAACACATGTGTATAAATAATAATGTTGTGGAGATCGATAGTGTAATGTAAGAATGTGTATGTGTGTGTGTTGTAATGAATAACACGAGTTTATATTTTGCAGATAGAGAGACCATCTGTTAAATTGACGCTATTAAATATGGTCGATTACGATTTAGGTAAATCCGTAAAAAAGTCTTAGCATTTAAAGATAAATCGAACATCTTAATTGTAATTTTTTGCCAGTTTCTCTCGTCAACTTCAAATAAATACAATAATAGTGTCAAGTGGTTGTTCGAAAATAGCCAGTTTTTTTCCCAAGATACTAGATGTATTATCTTGTGGACAAAGATGGATGTAGTACTGATATTCACATTCTGCAATCGACATATCTGTTAATGAGTTATTGATTAACGATTTCTTATTATATACACGTCTTTACATACATACAGATAGATGTTGATATAGGATAGATAAATAGATAGAGATATTGGTTGAAAATATCTGAGCAAAGAAACTATGAAACCCTTGATGGGTACGATTCGTAATAACATTATTAATTTTAATATAAAAATATGTCAGGAATAAAAACAGTTAATGTTATTTTATTATTTTCTTATTAATATTTTTAAAAATGAAAAAACATCTCTTAAAAATAATACGTCATTAAATTTTTTAAAAAAAGTAAAAAATAGTAATAAATATGTTTAACGATGTAATATTCATTAAATACTTTTTATAGATATATTCATATTAAAATATATTTTTAAAATGTCAATATATACATAATCAGTTATTAAAATGCATTTATTTTTGATGTTATTACTTGTGACACCTCGAATTGTTTATAATGTCATAGTTTGGTCAAAAAACTCGATTGTCTTGAAAACGAAATAAATTTACGAAAAAAATTTGAAGTTTAAAAATAGGTTATTCGAAAAATATCTCGTTTGGATTTTGGCATATGAAGCAAAGTAATCCAATAATTACTCCAGAAGTAAAATTACATTTAAAGTTGTTTAATAAATATTAATTAGTTTTTTAATAGAAAACAAATTAAGTTGATTTTAATTCATTGACTTATATTTATTTCATATTATTTCTTTTCAGATCTATAGCCTTTTTAGGGTCTTATCCTCTAATAATATTATTCCAGTCTTCATCTTCAATAAGTTTTATTTATCTTTTTCTTGTCATGTTTCTTAAATAATCCTCTATATTATTCAATCATATTTTCCGTGGTATTGTCACTTCAATCTTTTACCACTTGTCATTTTGTTCAAATGACTCCATGAATTACTGCAACTCAATTACTTGGCATTATCCACTGTCGTCTTCTTTCATCCACTGCAGTAAAAATCTTTTTCAGAATTGTTTTTTCAGTCTTCTCTATCTCTTAAATTCATATAATTTGATAAATCGTTAGTTTCAAATTTCTGTTAAGACTAATAATTTAAGCACCTTTAATAGAACTAAGTACTCCTGTTGCTTGTCGCATTTTTACCTTTTATCGAACTATTTATAGTAACATTATTTTATGAAAAAATAAGTTCTTTTATTTTTATAAGCAGTAATAAAAATATGTATATGAAACAGGATAGCATGTTTTAATTTATTTAATATATGTATATAACGATATAAAATGTATGTATAGATGAATATATATTTTAGTACGTATCCTGTTTGGAATTTATTAACTAAAAGAAAGTTTACAATCATTTATTTTAATAATATGTTAAATAAAACGATCAGGTTCAGTGATATCTTTATGTTAATATCACTTAAAAAATTCTAAATTTTCCAAACTTATATATGTGTATATTTATACATATAATTACATTTATATATATATATATATATATATATATATATATATATATGTTTTATTAAAAAGAAACAAGTGTATAGGGTGGTATATAGGGAAACATGTGTACAGTTTCTTTGATTTCTTTTCAATGAAACACAAATCTAGGCGTCACATTTGGACGACTCTATATATGTATGTATGTATGTATGTATGGAAATAATAATAAATAATCAAATATTTTAACAA
Organism: Neoneuromus ignobilis; assembly: GCA_029203775.1. Classification (NCBI taxonomy): domain Eukaryota; kingdom Metazoa; phylum Arthropoda; class Insecta; order Megaloptera; family Corydalidae; genus Neoneuromus; species Neoneuromus ignobilis. Next base: position 19,924,155 of record CP092096.1, on the reverse strand, counting down.
TAGTACATTGAAAACCGAAACACCTTGTGCTAATTGCAAATTTTGACCCATCGTGACCCAACGAAAAAAAAAAAACCTTTCCAAGAAATATAATTATACAACTGTGATTATTTACACAGATTCATGAAATATTAAAACATTTTTCAACGATGCGATTATTGAAAAATGTATTTACATTTAAAACAACTGTCAAGTATTGATCGGTACCGCTGGTAGCAGTCAAGTGTTAATAATGATGTCAAGTACCAATTTTATTTTTTTTCTTCATATTTTTGACATTATATATATATATATATATATATATATATATATATATATATATATATATATATATATATATATAAATGTTTATTGTTGCGGTGAAGAAAACCACGTAAATTTTTCTTATTAAAATTGTGGGTCATAAACATTTGTGTATGAAATACAGAAATTCGTAAAAAACTGTGAAAATATTTTAGACAAGGAATTTATTTATATATATATATATATATATATATATATATATATAATTTTATAATGTAAATATTTGTTTTCATGTTTCGTGATGTTAAAACAAATTGTAAAAAGATATTTACTTTTGAAATTAATTTCATATATAAAATATATTTAATAAAAAAGATCTAAATATATTTGTCAATAGAAAACATGAGACAGCCGAGCGAACGTTTGACTATATTTACTTAAATTATGATGATTACATCTGTCGTTTTTACAACTGTTATTCGCTGATAGATAAAATAGTCTTTTAGATCTACGAGTATGCTACTTCACACACTTTACTCGAAAATATGCAATGGTTTCGTCACAACAAACAAACTTTTATTTTATTGACAATACAGGCATTTTTTCATCTTGTCGTTGTGTTCAGTTTTCCTACAGGTAAAATAACTGTACGTTTCATTTAAACATGTTATTTTTATAAACGTATGTATAAATACATTATATACTTATTTATACACACGCACACATTGTTGATATATGCGACATCAAATTTCTAATCAGTTTTATTAAAAAAATTCCACAATCAAGTATATTAATATTTTACCACTAAGTAATATAAAAATCATATTTCAATAAACATTTTTTTTTAAAAAAAACGAAGAAAGAGGAAAACAATAAATACAATATTTGGCTGATTGATTTATTTTTACATAAATAAATATCATTTGTACAAAGACATTAGTTTAATAATCATTTATTGTTGCTAATTTCAATAGTTAGATCTTTATCGTCAAGCTGTTGTATTATAAAATCTAATATACACTGATACACATAAGTAATGGCACACATGGGTAACATAAGTGATTTATTGATATAATTCAGTGAAGTTAAATTAAAAAAATATTTAATTGAAAATAAATATAATATTTATTATATTTATTTTCAATTAAATATTTTTTTAATTTAACGACTTCATTGAATTATATCAATAAATCGTTTGTTACCCATGTGTGCCATGACTTATGTGCGACTGCATATGTTATACATAAAATATTTATAAAAAAATTTCGATAAATTTTTAAACATGAAAAAATATTTTATATATTAACACTTGTGTTTAGAAATATTAAAATGTTAAATAATCTGAATTAGTATATGTGAAATAAAAATATCTTGTCATATAAATACACAAATATTATTTCTCATATTTTTCCAATACTTTATACAAAAATTTATTATATACAATATAAAAAGTTCGTCCAGTTTCCCATCAAACTATTTATAGAAATATTTTTATATAAAAAAAATCACCGAAAGAGAAATGAATCATAATAGTGTTTATATTCAAAAAAAAAAAAAATATTATCCATCAACTCGTACAAAAGTGTAATATAATAATTAATATTAAAATCATCGTCGTGTATTCAATACGAAAATTACAAAAAAAAAACACACAAACTTTCACATCATTGTTATCGACATTTTCTATATTTTCCATCACAAAACACTCTATCCCTGTGATATTTGCGTTGGTAATATGTTAAAATTTTTGCGATATCGAATTGACAGATATCGAATATAGAATTTAATAAAAAAATTTAACGTATCATGATTGGAATTTGAAAGATATGAATGGAAAAATATTATTGGAATGTAGCGTAATGATGAAAGGAATGTTAAATGATCTTTTTTGGATATCAGTTTCAATGTTACAATTCATATATATATATATATATATATATATATATATATATATATATATATATATATATATAAAATCATGTATTTAATTTTATTTTCATATAAAATCAACTGTTATAAATAAAACTTAGCAAATATCTGTTTAAAATTTAAATATTAAAACGTGTTTAAGTAAAAATAATAAACACATTATTTCATATCACAGTAAAAATATTTTTTGGTCCAATGTTAAATTTATTATTTTTATAATAAATTAAAAAAGAAATTAAATCAAACGTTTTTTTAAAAAAAAATATTTTCTTTTATATCTAATCACTATTTCAATCAATATTAAAATATATAATAAAACTAACAATAAATATGTGATTATAATTCTTTTTGATGACAGTGACATACAACAGAACAGATACCTGACAAATGTTTAAAAAATACCCGATGATCAAAACTCGTCCATCTATATAATTTCAAAACGCTAATCTCTATTCTCTCGTAGCATGTCTATTTATTAACAGTGTTCCGTTCTAATTGGAAGCATGTTACAGATTGAAAACGTGATGATGCTCAATAAGCTGATAAAACGGGAAACAAATTATCCATGTTCGCTTAGAAGCATTTATACGTCTTTACCTACCTTAATTATTTGTTTTAAACATTAAATACGTTCCGAAGACGTTTATTAACGTCATTGATTAGTATATTATGACTATGGTAATAATTTAATCACCACTATGTATAATTCTGTAAGGTTTTTATTTCGTATTCGGTTGCAAACGAAGTATTTTATATGAAAATTTATATATGTATTTGTATACGACTGAATTTCAAATACTAGGATATAGAAAAGAATCAGAAAGGGTTAAGATTTTTTTTTTAATTTTCAATAATAGAAGAATTAAGTTAATATGTTTATGTTTAGTCATAAATTATGATTGCTTTATAGCTACGTTTTTTTAAATTGAAAATTAAGTGATTTTTCCGATTTCAAAAAATGAATTCAATTGCTTATCAACAAGTTTTAATTTATGAGCAATTTAAAAATAGTTTACAAGAGAAAATATATGAAATTCGATTTTAATAGAAAAATAATCAGTTTTAATAAAATCGCACAATAAGAGATTAATTCGTACGTTATTTTCCATTTATCATTAAACCGTTTTATGTTTTTAATTGTTTTTGATGTTGCAAAGATTTTATTGAAAATAACTTTCATTAATTTCCTATAAACACATAAATGTACATTCGCATCCAAAATTTGTTTAAAAACTTTTTTGTAAATAAAATTGAAATGAAATCCCGCAAAACCATTTAAAACAATCTGATAATACTGATTCGAATTTGATCGATCAAACTGAAATCACTAACTGCAAATACAAAAATCCTATCGTTATATAATAAGCACAGAATGAATATATACGGTGGTGGTCGACTAATCGACTGATTAAAATCGCAATAAAAAACCACACACACACACACACGCATCGACTACATCCACAACACACAGAGACGAGTTAATTATTTACGTACGCCGTCAAAACATTCAGCTTGCGAAACACGTAAAAATACGTGTCACGTACGCAATGTGTTGATAGATGATGAAGAAATGCGATAGAGATGTCCAGTGGATTAAATAGCTATATTTTTCTTGTAAAAGAATTGAAAAACACGGTACGAACCGACCATCAAACGTATCGGAAATTTCATTGGCTGTATTTGATTTTTTTCACATGCAGTATTTGTTCAGTATTTTTTTTTAAATTTAATTATGAAACTGTGACAAGTATTTAAAAGTAATATAGTTGTTTATTTTACATTATTTTGTAAAACAAATAGGTATATTATTTTCTATACAGCTAAGATTAAATTATTGTTTATTTAAGGGGGTATTCTAGTCTAGACGCACGAATTTTAGGTGTTTTTTCAGGCGCTATAAAAAAAAACAAATATTTTTACTATCCATTTTTATCAGTTATTTATTGACATTTTAAGAGTATAAAAAAGTATTATTAAAAATAAAAAATTCAAAATTGAAAAAGGTACAGGCTGGCAAAGTGGAGGCTCGAAAAAAAGGTGTCTCCTGGTTGACGTGGTTTCAACCTTTCCGGTTATCCGGAAAAAAAATTTTTTTGGAATTTATTGAAAAAGAAGGTTGTAGTAGTATCCCCGCCTAGGGAAATTTAAAAAAAAATTTTTTTTCGCAAAATGGCGGCAGTGTGGAAAAACAGTCATTTTTTGCCCTATTTTTTTCAACTTTCGGAATTTTTTAAAAATAGTAAAAAAACAAAATTTTCAAAAAATCCTAGGCGGGAACAATCACTGTTATATTGAGAAGCTCTGTACCAAATTTCAAGTAAATCGGTCCATTAGAACTTGAGATATCACGTCAACCGTGTCGAAAAAAGTAGTTTCGAGAAAAACGCGTTTAAAGTTGATTCGTTCCGGCTAGACCTTCACAAAAATAGCTATAACTCCGAAAATAATCCGAATTTCAAAAAATCCTCTTAAGGACATATTCTTAAAGATCTAAACTTTGAAAATATGCAAAAAATCGATTTTTTTCAAAATTCTAGACTAGAATACCCCCTTAATGAATTATATTTTTAAACTTTCATACATACAATAAATATATATAAATGAGATAAAATGTATTTTTATTTTTTTTTAAACATACAAGCTAAAAATCATATTCTGTTTACATAAAACATATTCAGTAATAAATTCAAAGTAATGTCTGTTTTAAAGTAATTCTTGTTGAATTTTAGTGAAATAATAGAGCATTTCACAAAAAAGAAACTAGAAAAAAGACAACGAGTTGTCATTTTCATTTACATGTTTAAAGCTTTTATGAGGTATTGAGCTTGGGAAGATTTAAAACTGAAAAAGTGTATTTTTTCTGTAGAAAAAATGATTAAATACTAAAATTAGGAAAAAAATTCGATCGATGTATCTGTATTTTATTTGTATCGAAGAAACATGAATCATTTCAAATAATCAGGTCAAATAATTCAAAAAACTTCAGATAACTAAAAATCATAAAAATAAGTTGAGAAAATAATATAAATTTGAAACAAGTAATTTTTAATAGAAAAAAATTCTGATATTTATTTAGGAACTGAAGAAAAAAATTATTAACATTTAACATTTTAAGAGTATAAAAGATATTTGTGAAAAATATTAGAATTGACTTTTATTATAGAAGGGTGGCCTAAATGTGAGATTGAAGAGTTTAGATATATATTTATTTGTTTAATACTATTTTCTATTCTTGATTATCCTTCAGTCTTATTTTCATCACTTATAAATATATATGTAAGTGAAAAATGTTATTTTTTAAAAAAAAAAAATTATAAGAAATGTTTGTCGATATTAAAAATTATGAAAAATTTGAAATAGTAAAAATGATTTTATTCAAGTTAAAAATACATGTGTGTGTTTATAAACGCACACATACACATACATACAAATGTACATATTACAATTCATATTTATAAAAATAATTCTGACCTCAAGGAATTATATACTGAATTACATCTATTCGTAATTCACTCAAGGTGTCAAGAATAATGTTTGCGTTTGAAAATAGTAAACAGTTTTGTCATAAAGACGTTAATTGTAAAGTAAATATAGATAATTCTTAATTACACACACGCACAAATAAAATGATACGTTTTTTTTTCTTTCATCGCAGTAAAAATGAATTCTCAAAATAATACACCGGAAATATCTTACATTTTCTCTTATATTCGATTTACATACATACCACGCGCGAATTTTATATACGTGGTCATTTTTTTTTGTTCAGCTTTAAGAAACAGGTATTCTTAAAGGAAATCACTGTTTACCTTTATGATTTTTAATAAATACGAAATTTATATTTGGAATTGGTAGAATTGGGAAATAATAGAATTCCTGGAATCATTTACATATATATATATATATATATATATATATATATATATATATAAATTAAGTATTGTGTTTGAAAGGTCGTTAGTTTTACATATTATTTACGATTAACTACCACACTAACGTATTTCATCGTTTATTCGATAAAGTCACGCTAATACTTCTGGATGTTTTATATATTATAATGTCTGTAAGAATTTAATATTTTTTAATGGACAACAAGTATATTTTATTTGAAAAGTGAGTGTAAATATAGACGAAAAAAGATAAATAAGAAAGAAAACATTCACTGCGATTTGTAATATTTATCTACATATGATTAAACATCGTCAGAAGTTGATTGATAGACTTCATGTATGAAATCTAGAAGTGTGTTTTGACATTGTACAGATAAATACGGACATTTACATATATTAAACTGAAATATTGAGGCTTGAAGTAAATTACATAAGTACATATGTTTATGTACATGCACATACATACATATTTGTATATTTTAATTGAATATAAAAAATTCTAACTGGTTAAATAACATGTTTTTCAAATTGAAATTATCATTATGGATAGAAGTTGAATTTAGATGTGTGCTGAAGACTAAAAAAACATTGAAGTGAGAAAAAAAATATATAAATATTTTTTTCCATATATGAAGATTTGATTTTGGTTTATATGAATGTAAAAAAACGTTAAGTAAATTAGTTGTCGTACAAAATTAAAATTATTTGAAAGAGAAAATTAATCATGCAACCATAATCAAAGATTTATATATAACTGAAAATTAAACTAAAAAATATATAATTGTTATGTGACAAATTCACTTTCACACAATTACAAGATATTAAAAAAATGTTGAATAAATAATTAAAATATTCAATACTTTTTAATGTCCTGCAGTGTTAGGGGGTGATAATTCATTTATGTGAAAGTCTATTAGTCACATTTTCAAAACATTAATGTGTTGTTTGTTAAATAAAGTTTAATAAATTTTATCATATAAAATAATGTGTAATTCGATCAACTTATGGAAGTTAGACTTAACAAATTTCCACCTTTGATTGAGGTTTATTCATATATAAAATTATTTTGATAGAATTAAATCATGGAAGTAAAAACAAAACTATTTTATTAAGAAAATTAATAACGTATTCAAATAAAACTGGAAATTCCTATCTATATAACTGTTTTATCAACCAATGCAAATTTTTGTTTGTAAGTAATTATGGTATTTAAGTAATAAAAAAGGATCAGTTAATGAAATAAAACAATTTTTAAATTAAATACTTTGAAAGAGTAAAATACTTTTAGAGTAAAATCAAAAGAAGTAATTGGATTGAAATTAAACATAAATATTAATTTCTATATCATTTTTTTTCTAATGTATAAATATTTGTATTTTGATTATTGTTTATTATTAAAATTCATTAATTTGGTTAAACAGTATGATTTTTTATAAAAGTACTCAAAAAGATATTTCTATCATTTTTTGTATATTGATTTTGAAGAGAATCTTATCAATTGATTAACAGAAATATATTTTTATGACCAAATACAATCAGTTTAATTTGATATTTTTAAACAATATTTTACTTACATAAATCAGAATGAATGACTTGTTGAGTATCCCATTAGATCGTTAATTTAGTTCTAGTGAAGAGAGAAACTGCACCTGTAAATGATATTTTTTAATTTTTTTAAGATAAAAATATCTTATTTGTATTTTATTTATTTTATCAAACACTGTATCAAATTCATATCAGAAAAATATATTATAACTTTATGAGTTTTATAATTAATTTATATTGATATATATTTGTGTTTATATAAAAATACATTTTTTAAAAAATCAATTGAATAATATTGTTTACAGTATAAAAAAGATATCGATTACTATTATCAATATTCTCTTCGAATAAAAGATTAAATTTGTAAAAAAATTCTTCATTAATCTGTGTGTGTTTTTCTTAAAGAAATAAATAATTTAATTCCTATAAATTTATCAGATAGAAACGATACGAAAATACATAGATTTGTTTGATAAATTTACAACGTTCGGCTGTCAAAACTTGTAAATGTACTTGTCTTGTACAAGGAATTTATTGTCGTAGAAAAAAAATGTATATTCTTTGCAATAATTATATATATATATATATATATATATATATATATATTTGTGTGTGTGTGAAAAAAATAAACGATAAATGAGTTTTTGCTAGAATGTTCAAACGGAATTATTTTATTATTTTAACGTGCGTCGTGTTAAGTTCTGTTAAGTTTTGCGATTTTCTCGAGTTTTTCAATCCGGACGCTGTTAATAAGTTACAGTTATGTTAAATGACAATTCAGTCTATTTATGAGTCACTTAACTATCTAATAATACATTTACCATCCGTCGTTTGTGACTCATTTGAATATGTGTAGAGTTTTATATGAAATGATAATAAAGAAAATAAGATTATGTCAGTAAGTTAACAGTACGTAAATTCTGTTAAACGCGTTCAAATATTTGGTCGGTTTATAATTTAATTTATATTTGTTTACATAGTTTCATGTACGTGTACACACGACGACGAGTGAAAATCTTCACATAGGTTAAATGGTTAGTTACGAGCAAGTTTTTTTTCGGGTCGTTAATGTCATTTTTCAGTCATTGCGTCGATTTTTTTTTACCGAAAGCCCCCGTACGCACCATCAATGCTTTTAGTGGATATATTTATATGTCGAAACTGTATAAATAAAGTGCATCAGACATCGTGTATATGGAGTCCCGCGCGCAAACGTGGCTGCTAGCAGCATGGTGTCCCCTTTTTAGACGAGCCTCTCAGACCCGACGTTATTGTATCAGTAAATTAATCTGAATAATATTAAACTTTTGTTTCTGCCTGTACTGAAAATATGTACGTTATGTACAGACCGTAGTTTCGACTGTTATGGTATCGAACAATTAATCATCCGTTGTTGAAGTGAAACGGATTGTTCGCGATCGTCGATAGAACGACGTGTCAGACAGAGACCGAGCCACATGTCAAATATTTTTTTCAATGTCATTAATTATGATTTACTGAAAGTCAGTTTTGTATTTTTTTACTTGAAAGCACACAATGATTTTGTTGTTTTGCTGGAATCGTACGTATAGTATTCATTTGACTTAAATGTTACAAGTTTTGTCATTACCTAAAATGTAAACGTCCGACTTATTCAATTCCAGTGATATTGATCAGTTAGATATTTTTTTCTCTCGAATTGTTTCTCATTTACATTATTTATCGATAATTAAGTATTATATGTAATGTGGTTTTTTTTTTCGTACAAATCGTGGATTTTTATAAAACTAATTAGAGAATTACTAGAACATGTTAACGTGTCAATACAACTCGCCATTATTGCTATATTTATTAATATATACGACTGTTAATTAATTATTATGACATTCTGTTTAAACACCGAAGACATCTGCATTTTTTTATAGATACTTCTATGCCTATTTTTAATTAAACACGTAGGCGATATACCAATTATATTCGGAACATAAATTTCTAGTTCTAATTTTTATTATATAAGATGAAGGTGTTTTTATCACCATTGATGTTTTTATGGCATGCAATTTAAATGTATATTTTAGTTTAAAAAATTAAAAAGTCATTATACACACATATATATATATATATATATATATATATATATATATATATAAAGAGAGAGAGAGAGAGAGAGAGAGAGAGAGATTACTGAACAAATATTTGTATGTATGTAATTTATTAGTATAGCTCAAATATAAATTTCTGTATTCAAGTTTTTTTTATGATTTCTTCATTAACATCATTAAACTTATAAGAATAATAATTTTAGAATCAATAATTCCTTTTTGAGTTTACAAAGTAAATTATTTAGCTAATTTATTATTATATAAATCAGATATTGTTTAATTATTATTGAAAATATTTGTTGGTATGAATCTGATTTAAAAAAATTTATTAATTGTGAATTATATTTAAAACACATTCTGTTAAAAACATCAATTTTAAAATTAACAGTAAGTTACTAATGAGAAATGAATTTTTTTGAATACTATGAATAAATAATTTATTTTATATAAATAAATCATGGACATATTTTTTTTAAAATAAAGTGTTATAGAAATTTGGATCAAGAGAAATGTCTTTTATGTTACTTGATTATGCAAGTAATTGTATCAAGTTTGTAATTGATATATTTTTTAATTTGTTGTAAGATAAAAAAATCTCATTTGTATTTTAATCTTTCTTAATCAAATAATTGAATAAAATATAGATCAAAAAATACGTCATAACTATATCAGGTTTGTAATTGATTTTTGTAAAATAAAGAAATCTTTTTATTTGGTTCTCTTTTAATCAAATGTTTTGAGTAGAAAATAGTGTAAGTATTTTTCCACAATTAGCTTGTAATTATGACTAATACAATTTTTACAAAGAAATATCTCAATATGAAAGTATTTTTTTAAACATAATTATTGTTCACTTCAATGTAAGATATTTTTTTAGGATAAGTGATTCATTTATGTAAATACAAACAGTTTTTATTAATATAGAATAAATACTGTTTTTAATAGGATGAGTGTTTAAAACCTGACTCATTTAAAAATCCTCATACCAATAACATATTATATTTTTAATAATTTGTAAATAAAAAAGGTATTTTTAACGTAGGAGGATATTTGGTACAACATTGTTAAAATTCTGTAACATATTATTGGATATTTAACTTTTGAAAAATATTACCTGTGTAAAAGATTTTTAGTAGAATAAAAAACATAAAATAGAAAAAAGAGATTTCAATTTACGATTGAAATGTAAAGGTGGATCAGTTTACATTAACCCCATTCTGTGCGAAAACATTTTTATTAATAATAATTCCGTAGAAAAGAAATCTCCCATTGAATTCTAGATGATATTACGTTATTTTTTTTTTCAACAAAAAATTAAATTAAAATAATGACTCGAGAAAAAAAGACCATTCGTAATTACTTCTATTTATCATTTTACAATCGTTAAAAAACACGACTGTGTAATATCATTCTGTTTGTCTAGTTTGTTTCTTTTTTTTACTTTTCATTTCTACACTTGTGTGTTTCATTGGTTTCGAACATTTGCATATTCAGTAATACAGTGGTGGATCAAATGATATATTAATGTTAAGATGCATACGATTCGAACATATGTTAAATTATGTAAATGAACATTGGAACGTAGTACTGGCAAGTGTTTGCAAGCTTTACGTCAAATATTAATTAATAATAGTTTACGATCTCAACCTATTATTAGTGCATAATAAGTTTGGAATTCATTAAATTCGTTTTCAAATCTGTATAATATATATATATATATATATATATATATATATATATATATATATATATATATAAATAATGTAATAAAAACGTTTTCAATGTTAACGGGCCTGTCTGTTTTGATAGTCGTTTTATTTAGTGAAATGTTTGAATTTTTCTTAATTTATGCACCTATTTGCAAAATTAACAACGTCTCATTTTACAAACACGTTAAATTATTCTTAATTTAAGTGTTTTTTTATGACTAGTCTTCACGTACATTCGTTTTAAATACGAATATTAAAAAAGATTACATAATTGGTTATTCTTTTCAAATTTTAATTTTAATTAGACTTAACAATTTCCTGTTTCCCTAAATAAAAAAAAAATTAGATACATTTAATTCATCACCGACGATCGTTTCGCGTCCTAAATGATTTACGGGAGCAGAGACTATATTAAAAAAATCATATTCAACAATGTGTTAGTTAGTTAATACAGTTACAACGGCGTTCACATTCAAATATATCTCCGTTTTGATATTTTTGTCGATTTGGTACACTTTGCAATCTTTGAAAAAATTCTCATCATTAAGTTGTTACGTTTATCCATTCTCATAACCTTTTCATTAGTCGTTAAAACATCGACTTAATCAAAAATATGAAAATGTAGTGCGCTCTCACTTCAGTCGTCTCTTTGTTCTCGTACCGTTAATAAAATATTATACGTCTTTTCCCATATAATAATGCTTTTACTGCATCACTCTATTTAATAAGTTCATTAATCTTTTATAAAAATGTTGAAAATGTATGCCTAAAGAATTCTACTTCCAGTAAATTAAACTTTTTAATTTTATAATAACACACAAATGTGAATACACGGAAGACACTTACGCATACCGAATCAAATAGATGATGGTTCTCATCTACTTTCTGTTGCTTTTATCTATACAAACACATGTACGTATGTCGGATATTTTTGTATATATTTTTTTAATTCGATATATTCTTTAATTTAAATACACCCTAATTTTTCATCAGACTATAAATATGAAATATATATACATTTTTTATATATTAATTTTTTTTTTAATATTTATATTATTGTGAGAATGAGAAATGAAACTCAGCATATCTTAAAAGATTCATTAAAAAAATTTACATTTTTATTTTTTAATCCTGTTTTTATTTTCGACTACAATACTGTTTCAACATTTGTATTAAAAAATAAATAAAAATATTTCCCATCATTTTATACCTGTTATGTTGTCAAGAGATATCTAAACCATCAAGGGAGTGGTGTATCTTTTTACCAAAGGGTTAAATAAATATTAGTTCTGATGAAATGTCTATGATTCGTTTTTAAAATCATTAGTATTTTTTCACTGCTCTGAATTATAATGAAATAAAAATAAAATACAAACTTTAATACGTTTTTTTTGAAATCAAGTATAACTTTTAAATCTGATAGCATGGAGTCTGATATTTTTATATACAAAAATATATCAAATTATTTATCAATTTTATTAATAAATAAATAAATAGATATTGATATAGTTGTATATAGCTACATACAAACATACAAACGTTTCCCTAAATAAAATACTTATACATAAATTATGTTCGTAAATGGACACCGGCATAATCCTGTTTGAAAAATACGTACTGATTTCAACAGACGTCCATATATCCATTTCAATGATAATGAACGACATAACAAACATTGATATTGTGGTAAAAATGGGATATTAAGTTGTCCACAGTATGTAAAACAGTACAAAAGTAGTTAAAGATTATCATCGGAATGGCTTAATTGTTACTAATGCGCTTCGAATAAACTAACGTTTAATGTTTCTATATATGTGTTTGTATTTTAAACATACGTACGTGTGTATTGTATTCGTTATTATCAACGGCTCTTTTATCGTCGTCCACACTACATAATTTTCGTTTTTATATGTTAAACGATACTCGTCCGGTGATATTTCGTTCTAAATTTATAAAATAATTCAATTGATACTAGGTTTATTTAGTTTTACAACCAATAAACCAATAGGATTTGTTCTATGCGTTGCTTTTACCTAAACATTTTCATAGATTGTATGTTCTGATTTGAAAATATTTAACAGGTATTTTTTTTATTACATGTCATCAGTAATTATTATTATAAGTTTTCAACGAATACCTTTGATATTTTGGAAATCTTTCATTTGAAAAATCAATAACCTCTTTCGTTATCTACAATTTTTTTTTATAAATTTATTTTTGTATTCCAAAAAATCATACTTTAAAAATATGAAATATAGACGGAAACACTTTCTCCTTTTTGTAATTAAAAAGTCGAATTCGTATATTTATACACACACAAATTCAAATTGTAAACATAAACCTGAACAAAAACACTCAAAACTATACAGAACGTATATAAACAAATTGCCACTTGTGAAATTATTAAATTCTTCACAAATTGAATTTTTAATGAAAATAACAAAATTATACACCGCGCAATAGATTTTTTTGTATCAACAGTGGAATACCTGATGGACAATTAAAGACTGATTAAAATCTCAGCCATGAAATTAACATTTTACTTAAATTTTTTAATTAAAAAAATGAACATATCGAATCAAATCGGTTTTATTTATTATACATACTTATTGTGTGAAAAAAATATTTCAGTTTCAATTTATTTATTTTATATATATATATATATATATAAAGATAAAAATAAATTCGTTACAAGTAAATTTTTTTGGACCGATTATATTAAAAGTGGGCGGGAGGTCCCGGAAGACATTAAAAACTTATGAAAATAATAATATGCTATCAACGATGTTAATGAAGAACGTATTTTTCATGAACATGTGAAACTTGTTATATGTTTACTTTTTGTCAAAGATTATTATTACGTTCCTGCTTTTTTTTCATCTAAATTACTTACAAGAGTCTTCTTATCATTTTAATAATCTGATACTATATTATTTCTAACGAAGAAAATGTGCACCTGATTCGTGTAATGAGAAAGTTGTGAATTAATCGGTTTTAATTTTTATTTGTTTGACTTAGAATGATAATCTCATTTATCCGCACTTTCTCTTATATATATATATATATATATATATATATATATATATATATATATATATATATATATATATAAATAATCATTTTAATGTAATTATATTTCCAATTAGTCAATCGATACTTTTTTAAAAATCTATATTATTAATTAATATTATTAACTAGATAATCGATTGCCATTTATATTTAAATGATTATGATGTGTGTGTGTGTATATAAGTATGAATATATATATATATATATGATTTATTTGATATTTTAAATTTAATAAATTAGTTACACTGTTAAAAATTACAATAATCTTATTTAGTTAATTATGTTTTAATCCAATTTGATTGAATTTTGAAGAATCCATAATAGATTTAAAATTAAAGTAAAAAAATATATACAATTTCTAGAAAAATATTTTGTTTTCAATATGGATTAGAGAGTCTAAGATAAATGATTTAGATTAGTATTTTTCTTAATCAACTCGAATAGAAATTTGAAGGCGATTAAGAAAGTATTTCTGTTTTATACAACCATTTATTGTTTAGTAATTCACTAATCAATTGCGAATGAATTTTAATAAAATATTTGATAATTGTTAATAATGTATTTATTTGTTTTAGGTTATGTACAAGATGGCCAAATCGGTCCTCAAAAAATCCGCGCGTCAAGCCCATTAAGTCAACCTCCCACCCCGCCGAGAACGCCTCATTCGACAAAGTCGGATCCAACGTACGACGACAAAGGATCGAGACTCTCGTCGACGTCTCCGTTAAATTTAAACAGCGATACCGGATCTCAAACATGTGGAACGTCGTCATTACATTCCACCGCTAATAACGATAGCCTTAAGTTTAAGAAACAGTCGTCGTATTCGCAACTGAAAACGTTTCAGAGCGAATTCGAAAAAGCACAGATACAGAAGAGTAGTAACACGAACGGCCGGAGTTACGAATCTCAGAACTGCGAGTCGCGGTTACACCAACAGCCACAGAATCTGTGTATGAAGAGTGGCGGTGGTGCGGGATCGACGAACGCGCCGAAACATAATGCCGTTGTTAAAAAGTCGTCGGGTATTTTTTCGAATGTACGGTTGCCGGAACAACAGAATACAAATTTTACCTCGAAGAATCATTGTTCGAGTCCGAGTCACGAAATCGAACAGATACGACAAAAGATGGCTGATTTGGCAGGGAGCAAGAATCAAAGGGTAAGTGTATAAGTACTTTTATTATTTTTTTTTAAAAAAAAAATATTTATAAACATACAAAAACCAATATGATGAAAATTTCAATAACTTCATCTGTTGTCTTGTTCTATTATAACACTTATCCTTGTCTGATCTTGTGTCGTATGTGTGTGTGTGTTTGTATAATTTTTATATTAAATTAAAACATTTTTCCTTGAAATAATTGCTTAATAAACTAATAAATTTATTGTGACATTAAAAGTACAATAGAATGTATATTTTTTTAAAAAACACTTAAATATTTGAAATTTTCACACACTTTTCAAGTCATCCTGTATAAAACTTAATTATTAACAATTTGTATGAAAAAAACCTATTCATTCTTTATATATATATATATATATGTTTCATATGTCTTTTTTGTGTTAATATTTTATTTAACATTTCTGCATAAATTCTAATATGAATTTAAATAATAACTGTATCAACTTTCATCACAAATATTTCCTAAATGTTAATAAAATTGACCTCGAATGCAGTAATTTTAATAACAGACAATCTTCTGTATATTATCTATTTAAAAAATATTTTAATATAAAAAACTTTTAATAAACATTTTTCAAAAAAACATTGTATATAAATATACAAGTATTGAAAAATGTTTATGAATATTTGAATACTTGCTCGATTTTTAAATTCTATTGCGTGAGAAAACTAAACCGAGTAGCTATTATTTTTAATTAATATTTTAATAATAATTTCATTTTTGTACATTTTATACTTGCTAAAATAAATTGTTAGACTGGTTCGAAGTAAAAAAACAGTTATTATCTTTTTATAACCTGATTTTCATATTTATCTATAGTATTGACATGTTTTTTTATTCATAATTAAATTTTAATCGAAACATTTACATTAATTGAATCTTGTCTGTGTTGAAAAGGAATATTTTTATTTGGATACAGTGAACAATACTCGAAGAAATAAATAAAAAAAGTAGACGAGTAAACCGAATACCAGTTTGGCATATTTACCACACAATTACAGTGATCTTTTTGCCCTCACCTTTTTTATTCTACATTATATGAAATGAGTCATCGTTTCTATTAATCGACATGTCAAATAGATTCTTTGTTGTATCAAATTCCCTTTTCACAGTTAAATTTTTACATTTGGAGAAAAACAAATAAAAATGTATTTTGGATTTAAGAGTACAGTATAATTTGTTATGAATAATTTTTAAATCAAAAATATTTTTTCCCGTAATCTATAATCAATTGCCAATATTTATTTTTTAAAAAAATAAAACACAATTTTTCTCCATTATTTCATTTTCTAAGAACTGATGATATAAAGATTTACATAATTTTAATAGTTGATATTTTTTTTTGTTCCTAATATGATTTTTTGTATTAAATATTTTAAGTTAAAAAAGTACATTAAAATGAATTTAAAACGATTCAAGTTTTTTTTTTACAAACTATCGAAAAACATTCGATAAATACTTTTTTCTTATACTAGCAATCGATTTGAAAGCCATTTATTAATTCTAAATCGAGTTAATTCCATCGAGTGTATCTTTTTTTTTAAAAAAATAAGTAGTTATATTCGTATTCGATTTTAAATAATTGACTACTGAACTACTAGTAGTAATTATTAAATCTTCTAGTAGACACCTAATTTTTTATCCGATTGATTGGTGTAACGTAATTTGACTCCCAGGCATCTGTTCATAATCGAATCTATATATATTTGAACGTTTGAAAAAAATCGTTTCGTTCCGAAAACAATTTGTAAATAAAAATGCACGTTATCTTCTACATGAACTGTATATAAACATCTTATCATCAACGTTTTTTTTTCATCCAATATCATTACGTTCGAAAATACAAAACTTGCCCACTTTCCTTTTTTATAATCGATACAGACTACTCCGTGAAAGAAAAACCCGCTCGTTTCAGCCCGGCCGTACGTTTTTTTCGACCGTTGTTTAATTTTTAATTATACGATGTTATTCTTTTTTTATATAAAAATACACAGAAAAGTTACAAAAGATTGATGAATATGCTAAATTGAATGGCGAAATCTTATTATCTGTTTCATAAACATAAATTAATCAAACGGTCTTTTGAAATAACCTTGATCGTACATTTATTCTCGTACAGAATCTATTTAAAAAAGTTGTTATTTTAAATTAACTGCTTAAAAATTTTTCTATAACACCAAATAAGAAATCCAACATAATGAAGTAAATGCCATTGCTGAGTATAAAAACATATATTATGTTCATTGGCAATTTGTGATGTTAGATATGCCCGCCAGGCACATATTCAATCATTTATTTTCGTGAATTTATTGACGTCAAAACTTGAATCCGTATTATTACTTGAGCATATTAAACGTTACTATTATTTTATACGAAATATACTTCCGATATATTTAATAAACTATATTTCTTGTACTGGTAGAATCCCAAGACTGCTCTCTCTTATAAACATTTTTGCATACAGACAATTAATTTAAAATATAGTTACAATTAATTTTAATTATTGTACGATAGAATCGTTGTTCGACAACGTAGTTGCGATGCCTTCAAGGAAATCGCGTTTTTAAAATTCAACAACGAATTCAAATTAAATGCTTTTTATTATTTCGTCAGTTTGTAAAAAGTGCAACGATTTATTATACAATGTGGTTTGCATGTTATTCTATGTGCACGTTTTTAAACTTCACAGAAACGTACAGATGGATCGGCTGAACAGGAATTCTGATTATCATGAGTTTATGAATTATGGTCAGATCGATGATTATATATTTTTTATCATTATTATTTAGTATGTTTTATTTGATTTCGTAATTTTCGAAAATAAATACTTTTATTTACTGTTCTAAGTACATTAAATGTTTTTCAGACGTATTAATTAATTATATATTAACAATCTAAAATGATAACTTAGTCCTTGGTTTAGAAATTATGACTCATTCATTAATAGTTTCTTTTTCTTTCGAAATCAATTAGCATTCCGGAAACACTATTGTTCATATTCTGTTTATTTTATTTTTAATTTCAGTTAAAGGCGTACTAATTTTTATCTTGAAAAATAAATGATTTATAACTTGATTCATATACCCTCTAAAAAAATTTAAAATTTACATACAAATAAATCATCATCATGTAGCTAAAAATATTAAATATTTTTTACGCCAACACCTAATTGTAAATAAACTCTTTATAACAACATAATTCTGTGTTAAATGTCTTGTAAATTCGTCCTTTGATAACATTTTCCTGTAAACTTTTTTTTTCGTTATTATTTCTTATAACCTCTTCATTTATCATCTTAAAATGTTCTCTCCATTCTCTTCCATTGCCATATTTCAAATATCTCTCCAATTGGTGAGCTAAAAGGCTCATATTCTACACATAGAACATTTTTTAAATTATTCGGTGTAAGGAGTATCCTTTTGCTATTAAAAAATTATCTTTGAACAATTCTGCTCTGTCCATCGAACATCTCTCATTTGCTGTCATTTTGTTTCCCAGAATTTTTTTTAATTGTTTTAATGATAATTTAAAATTAATCTTAGTTTCTCTATTGCCACATACCATAATTTCTCACTTCTCATTTGTAAAACTTTTTATATTATCTCTTCATTATCTTCAAATATTTTTAGATTATCATGAAATTTCAGTATTCTCATTTGTTCATTCTAATTATCTTAACTCCTTTCATATTTTCTGTACAATTACAATACTCTTATGTATTTACACCTTTTATATTTCACCATTTATGTTTATCAAAACCTCTTGATTTTAATACATTTTTATACAATTCTTCTATTTCTATAATTAATATTAATTACCAATATATTTAGTACTGTTTTCGAAAATATTTTTCAATAAAAATAATATACAGCTTTTACTAAAAGTGTTCTTGTTTGATTTCTTTTATATAACAATGATTAATGAGGTAAAAAATCCCTAATGATTTTTTTTTATATTTCCACACAGATGTCCTATCTTTAATAATAGTTTCAATTCCATTTATTCTTCAATTTTTATTTATTTATATTTCTACATCAAACAGATGTGCCCTACATATTTTCCATACCGTATTTTTTTAATTTTAACAACACAGTTCTGTGTATTTTAATTGATTTCGTAATTACTTATCCTTGGATGTTTATTCAGTTTGTGGTTAAATCTTTTTTTTCTGTAGAATTTTTTAATTGCTTAGAATTTAATTAATTTTAAAATAGTTTAGGAATTTGTTTAAGGAGTCATACTCAATCAGAAAATCTAAAAAACTGATTTTGGGATTTTGAAATTTTCTATATATATAAAATCTGGAGATAATTCCCTGAAAGTTCCGACTAAATGGATGGAGGTATAGGCATTCTAGTTTTTTTTACAAATACTTGTGTAAACTAGATTTGAAGTTTTAAAATATAATAGCATTTTCAAAATCGGTAACCTAAATATTTCGAAAACGATTGCATCGACTTATTTCAAATTTTGCAGGTTTATTATAAATACAAAAAAACTAATCATTGAAAGAAGGTTTTTTCCGTTGTATAATTTTTTATTGATTAAAAACGAGCAATTTTTTCATCAAAAATTGAAATTTTAATAGAATGTTCGTCATTTTTTCCAAATCAATGTTTGGAAAAACTGATTGTTAAAGGACTACATAATTTAATGTATAAAACATCTTCATTTTTTTGATTTTATACGACTCAAATCTGAACATCAATAGTCACCGTAAACTTTTTTTCCAGGTCCTATAGAATATTGGCCATATCTCTTATTTTTTAATATTTTTTATTGCAAAAATTATGTAAACTTCTTTTAAATATTCATTTTTAGATACTCGAACATTTGTTGAAAAACGTGTTATAATTCTTGAAAAAAAAACCAAAAGTCACGTTTTTTTTGACCTGCATGAGCCTTTAAACAATTGATTATGAATTTATTTTTCATACTTAATTTATGTTTACAAACTAATTTCAATAAAAAGGAATTTTGACTATGGTCATGTTTTCATTATTTTATAAGTAAGAATTCAAAAATATAAAAACTTAACGTTTGGTATCTCATAAATATAGAGATAAATTTACTGAATTACTAGAATCTTGTCGATAATGATAAATATCGTTTTAGTTTTCGAATAAAGATAAAAATCAACGATATTTATAAAATTTCATTTACCTTGAAGTTTCTCTTATGTTTTCGTTTAGAACGACTGATTTTTTTAAAATATTCAAATGACGGTTGCGTTGTTATTTTTCTACACGATTGGATAAAATGTACAAACCTTGAATACATTCAACAAATATATGTATGTATTTATATATTTGTTAATACGACCGTAAATGTTGTTTGTCTCAAGTCCAAATAGGTATATTTATAAAAAAAGAGTAAAAAATGGACCCCATGTAGGTCTAGATCTTGTAGTTTTCTATATATGTCGAAAGATAACAAGATAAACAGATATTTACCTAATATTTCCTTTATTAAAATAAATACGTACTGTCACGTTCGACAATATTTAATAAACGGCTCGGTTCGTGTCTGTTTTTCAGTCTTATAATATTTTGAATAAAATCTATTTCGATTATCTCTTGGACATGGTTTTAATTGTTTTTGAATAATAATTAATTGTTTGACAAAAAATTAAATACATACATTTTATTTCTTTATTAAATTATGTAAATAAATACCGTATATATTTTGTCGAAAAATATTATATTTCGTAACGACTAACTATTAAAAAGACATACTATATTAATTACATTTGACTTTACATGTAATTCCAAAACAATTCAAATATTGGGAATTTTTTAATTTTTTTCGTAATTTCAAATAATCGGTTAGTAATATTTTTCTATGAAGCTCTTTGTGAATAAATATTTTTTAAGAAACTATGTACAAGTGGAAAATTTATGAATTGTATTGTTTTTTGATATCTGAATAAATTATCTATTATAATATTTAATATTGATTATCATTAACATTTATAATGCTATTTGTTATTAAGTAAATGTCTTAGTCAATTTATATATATATATATATATATATATATATATATATAAATATATATATATATATATATATGTAATTAGCAACAATGATGTTAAAATATGAAATTCTTGGAGAGTCGAGGTCATAATCTTGACATTTGATACTTTGTATTTTTTTCAATTCAACGCTGACAGTTCTAGTTGAATATTATTAATTTGCCGAATTAAATAGATTTGTGTACAAGGAGAGAATATTGAAAAAAAAAATCCTATTATATAGGCTACAGTGAAACGAGTAAAAAAATCGTACACGATTTCATTAAATACTGTGCATGAAAAATACATGTTGTTGTGTACCTGGCATTAATGCACTCATAATTGTGTTATCAAGGTTAATTATCGCTAATTAAGAAATCCGTGCTCAGAATTTCGTAATTATTTGAAAATGTTATAGTTTATTAAATTTCACACCCACGATGAACTGGTACAATTGTTTCGTTTCAATTACTTCTATTTGGGAAAAATACGTGTGAAGCATACGAGCTGAAAGCCAGCCAGCATGTGAAACAATGTGACAATGAACTCCCCGGAACAGAATAATTCCTCAATTTGAATGTTTTAAAATTTTAAATTTTATGAATAACGATTTTTTCACACATTATGTTTAAATGTTAATGTTTTGTACACCTATATAAATATAATACACACACAAATATATATATTTATATATATATTTGTTTGTGAGTATTCTATATGCTTTTAAAAACGTGAACCTTCCTGACCTTAAAACCTAACTGTTTATTGTCGTTTATAAATATATTTTTTTTAATGTTTTTAATAGAATGGGAAGCAAAAAGTAGTGCATTTTTTAAATGAATTTACATATTTGTGTACGGTGATGTGAGGTTAAAACTAACTGATTCAAGTGTTCGCTCCGATCGTGACCCAATTCTGTTTCAATATTAATGAGATTAAAATTTTTTGACGTGTGTCATCTAATTACTGTCATGCACGTGTATTGAAATTTTGCGAGTTCAATGTTTTGCAACGTTTTACATATGTAAAACGTTTTGTATTTGTATTAATAATTCTTTTTTTTGCCGAACACAATCGATCGGATCGAAAGCCATGTATGTTTGTGTACTGTTGTTTAGTGTGGTAGTTTGACTAATCTTTCTTTAGTTTGAGTATCGGTCGTTCTGTTTTTATATATATTTAATTTCACACACACATTTATAAAAGAAAGAATATGAGAAGATATGGATAAATATTAATGATAAACTGGGAGCCAAGGAGATAGAAAAATAAATTTTTGAATAAAGCTAGTTGAAGAGATTTTTAGAAACTAAAACTTACTAAGGGTTATTGTATCGAATGGATAGTATGAATGAGAATTGAAAAAAAAATGTTTATGTAGTAGATTGATAAAGGTAAATTGTGTGTGTGTATGTATATATATATATATATATATATATATATATATATTCTCTCTCTCTCTCTCTCTCTCTCTCTCTATATATATATATATATATAGAGAGAGAGAGAGAGAGAGAGAGAGAGAATGAGAATGTTTTTTTTAAGTATGATAGAACTTTAAATTGAATCCCTATCGAATGTTCTATCTAACCTAAAAAAATTTTTTTTATCATACCTCTATATATACATACACACACACATATGCATATATATGAAAGTCTTTTTTTTAGTTTAGATAGAACTTTCGATAGAGATGCAATTTAAAGTTCTATGACGCTTAAAAAACATCTCTCTCTCTCTCTCTCTCTCTCTCTCTCTCTCTCTCTATATATATATATATATATATATATATATATATATATATATATATATATAAATAGATATGTATGTATGTATAAATAAATTTATTTCTAGTTTTTTGACGTCATTGACTGATTCTCAGTTTCAACTCGTGTCTGAACTTTTTTTAATACAATTTTCGATCATAAATGCTTACGTACGAAAGTAATTGTTCAGTAATGAATTTTTGTTTACTGTTAGCTACTGATGCAAGTACATAAATACAATAATAATAACATCATAAAACTACCATCTTCTCATACAGACACATGCAAACGAGTTTATAACACAAAATGTAGAATAGTGAAGAAATTTGTAAAAAGTTTCTTCACTATTCTGTGTTTTATTAAATAATTAAAAAACTGAGTTCTTATCACCATTATTAACATTTTGAGCATATTATATATATATATATATATATATATATATATATATATATATATATATATATATATATATTGAAATTACTAAAATATGTCTATATCAAAAATTTGTATATAATGATTTATTTTCTGAGAACGTAACGAAATTTATACAAATATAAATATTATTTATATTATTTATTATATAAATAATATTTATACAAATATAAATAATATTGAGTACGACTTTTGTAATTTTGTAATTATTTATTGAAAAATAAATTAAATTAATTTACAATTATAAACACACAGATTAAAAAATTTTCCTTATTATTTCCTTTACTTGTATGATAATAATTCTTAACACAATCAATAATTATTATGTTTTTATTAAAACCAGTATAAATAAATTCTCATACGTAAATTTCTGTTACAGGGGATTTATCAACAAAATGATAGTTTAAACATGACTACGAATTCGTTTCCATCACAGTCAAATTCTCCAGTTAGTGGTCTTTCAGAGAAATATCCGATGAATGGTGAGTGAGACTATATTTTTATTTCACTAATTTTTTTTTAAGTATTTAAAATACATTCATTTAATTATATAATTAATTTTTTTTTATTAAATGTTGTAAATTTTTCTCAGTTTTATAATATATATATATATATATATATATATATATATATATTTGTGTGTATGTATGATGTACATATATGCACATATTGTATGTGTGTGTACATATGTTTCGCTTCAGTCAAACGAAACTGAAATATTTCAAGCTAAACCACTTGAAAATTCGCAACAATTTATCAATTCTATATGCATGTCACAGATGCCAATTTATTTGTCCTTCTTTCAGTTTATGCACAGTAGATATGATTGTTATAAAACATATTTTTAGTTACATGCAAGTCTAAACTGACAGATTCGTATATAAAAATTACACAGTTCTCATTCATTCATCTCGTTCATCATTAATCATTCTTTTTTCTCGAAAAAAATCAATATTGACTCAATATGAAAGAATTTAAATATTTTATTAAGTGAAATCAACTCGATCAAATTTCTATATAGATATAATTTAAAGTTATTCGAGGAGTGGTATGAAATGGAAAAGAGGCATTGTATTGAAATTTCTTATAAGAATTCGATCACACCTTAATTCAATTAGTATTAAATGAATGGTATTTTTGTCGATTCTCGGTTAAAATATGAGTAAATAAAGTATATAGATTTGAAATTAAATCAAAAGTGAATGGTTCAAAAGTTCAATGTATTGCAGAATGGAAATTTGTTCGTCGAGGAATAGAAATGTTATACCAGTTTCGTTTTTCAATATTTTTTTTATTATGCAGATGATTAAAAAGTCATACTGTTTTATATTTATATATACATACATAACATACAACTACTATTGTATTATCTTAATTAAATTTGCTTAAATTTGATTTTATTACATTTTATCTTGATAGAACTGTAACAATATATCGTTTTTCATATTTATTTTTTTGGTAAATAAAAATTTATACAACTGAATTATCTTAAATACCATAAAAATCATTTATACTTAAATATGTTTAAAGATGAAATGTAGAGATAGATTTTTTTTAGAAAAAAATGAAATAAAACGACATGCAGTTGAGATAAAATATTTTTTATCGATATATCTTTTTGTATCGTCCATTGGTTGATTGGGTCATTGATTCATATGGATAAATATAAAATCAATGACGATGCTATAAACAATACGAGAAAAAATTTAAAAAATGTAGTATTGTGAGGAATTGTTTAATTGTAAAAGTAAATTTTGATTTTTATGACTAGAATAAAATTAACCGCCGTATGTTTTTTTCTTATAATAAAATTGTAACTCTTTAAAGCATGGTAGAGTTAAAAATGTCCCACCTTTTTGATTCCTAAATATGCATAGTGGGATATTTTTTATACCACCTCAAAAAATTACAATAGCTTGAAGAACAGAGGATTACATAAAGTCCTCATATGGCACAGAGGGGCTGTGTACGTCACACCCTAAAATTAAAATCTTAAATGACTTTATTTTTTTTTTTGTAATTTTACTGGCTTATTAATTAAAATAAATTAACTTTGTTAAATTTTATAAAAATAAAATTCCTTTGCAATTTTTTAAAATTCCGTGCCTCAAAGAGTTAAACAAAAAATGACTAATTATACTACTTTGTGGAGGTATACCCTATTAATTTTTTGATTATTATTTAGTAGACATATTTGACTCCATCGAATGACTTTATTATAAAAATAGAGAATGTAGAATTTATTAATTTTTTAAATTATCTGGAATTTGATCAAAAGTTTAAAAAAATACATCTGGTTGTCTTTCTCTATCGACAGATTCAAATGTTATAATTAATTATAAATTATAATATTTGAAAATATATCTCGTAAATTCTATTAAATCATTTCCATACATTACTAAATCTTAATTTATATTTGTAAAACTTACAAATTAGCGTAATTGATTGTAATTTTTTAATTTTTAAAAATACCTCAAACACGTCTCTCTGTACAGATTAGCTGTCATAAACGACACTTGAAATTTATTACCTCATCAGTTTATTTTTATTCAATTACAATTTATATTCCATTAGATTATGGACTAATATATATATATATATATATATATATATATATATATATATATATATATATATATATATATATATATTGAGTAATAGTTTTTTTTAAATGTTTTAAAACATATTGAAGTAATTTAAAATTTTGTGTTTTATAAAAGTGAATAAATAATTTATGCTTAAAAATAATAATGACATAAAATATATTCATACAAATAGTAGTTCAACGTTTTTGTCGAATAATGGCATTATTCATTATTAACAAAAATACTAAACTGCGTGTTCATTTATTCAAATACTCGACTAGGAATATTTAATGAAATTTATGTATACATATTTATATATTATATTGAATAAATTACTGTTAAGAATTGTTTACATTTAAAATAGTTTCAAATCCAATTTAAGAAATATAACCTTTTAATGTTAATGTCAGATCTGACAACAGTTGAAATATTAGATGAAATCTCCGATATATGCGAGGAAAAAAGTATAAACCGCTTTTTTGACTGTCATTTCGGACTGACTAAATATCAAAATTTAAAAAAGACTGTGTGTATTCGTAATCGAGTAAACCTGAAACGTACAAAAAAAAAATAATATCTGTAAGTCGTCGAAAAGACATACAATTTGTATACGAATGGATTTTAATAGTCGGGTTGAAATTTTGTCGATACTTCGTCTACTCCACCCTTATCAATTCATGTGTCAGAACAATAACGAACGTTTGACAAGCATCAAAAAGACACCGTCGATTGGATGTAAAGTACGATTATGTAGTAAGTTTTTTTTTTTTGGATTCCGAATAACTTGTTCCTTTTAAATACTTATGTTGATCATCGGACGATATCTGTATTGCACGTACATTCCATTGTCAAATTTTCAAATATAAAAAGAAGAGTACCAATCGACCTCTCTGACTGTTGCTTTTAAACAATTTACAATTATTCCGAGTTCAAACTAGGTACTGTTTTTGGTAATACGTACACGCACGGACACACGTGTACTACATTCAAACATACACGCACGTCCGAACACGTATTACATTCATATATTACGCACGTATGAACCCACACACGCATTACGCACACACAAGTGTCTCTCTCTCTTTCTATGTGTATGTATGTGTGTGTATGTATTGATCCTATCTATTGATCGATTGTAATTTCAATAGCCGACAAAAATTTACATTTCTAATACAAACGAATTCGTACTGACCACGTAAAATTGTACGAAAAATAGCGGCAAGACTTGACGGTATTTGACAATAGCAAATTCTTATAAGAATCAATTACGGTTCTTTTTTTCAAGCTAATTATTGTTTAAAACAGCGTGTAAATTCAACATCGATATTATAAAACGTATGTTTTATTATGAAAAAAACGTTTTTTTTCCTTTTGATAATTTCGTAGTAACTTTTTTTTATGTATGGAAATCACTATTGACGTTTTTTTTCAAAAAAATTATTCGTATTTACTATCTTATTATTACAATTTTATTTACATTTCTTATCACCTTTTATTCACATTTAATATCAAACAATTGTTTATTGAATTTCTAATTAATTATTATAAAAAATAATAATAATTCATAGATCATTTTTCTCTACCAGATTTTTATAATTTTCACTTTATTTATAATTACTCGTCTAATATTGAAATTCGATCTGAGAATTCGTCATCAGTTACTTGCATACGTCCTCCCCATCCATACACTGAACTCTATGCGTCATTATTATTAATTACCCTTGTATGGATACATAGGAAATTTCATTAGTTTCCCTTTATAGTAAATGAAAAATTGAGATGGGATTTTTTTTCAATTTTATTACAATATTTTAATATCAGATAGACTTTTAAAACATGATAATTTTTCACTAAACATATTGAAACATCTATACATAGACTGTTAAAATTTACTTTTGTACATTTTTGTATAAACTAATTAAATGAGGATATATTTGGATGAATTATATCAATTTTTTCCTTATTATTTTATAACTATAGGGTGTTTTTTAAGCGTGATAGAACTTTAAAATGAATCTGTATCGAAAGTTCTGTCTAACCTAAAAATCCTTTATCATACCTTTATATATACATACACACACATGTATAAAAATAAAGGTGTTTTTTAAGTTAGATAGAATTATAGATAGGGATTCAATTTAAAGTTTTATCACCCTATATATCTATTATATTCAAGTAATGTAAATTTGAGCAAGTCTTAAAAAAGACTCTATATAATGTCTGTTCATTATCATCTTTCATTGACAACGATCCAATACTTTTCTATTTCATTCCAATGATTTTTTTCAAGTCTCCAAGATACATTTTTCCCGTGACTCCATTTTTTATCTCGGTATCAAATCAGTAATTTTTCATCTATTAAAGGTAATCTCTTTTTTATATATGACTGATCCATTTCCATTTTAAAGGAAAATATATTTAAGATGAAAATTGTACGTTTATGTTTATATGTATGTAAATAATTACAAAAAAAATATTCTCTAAAATACATTAAAAAGTAGTTATAAATTATTAGTATACCGTATAATGTCTGTGTTTTTGAATAAAAAATACTTGAAAAAACAATAGTTATCTGAAAATAATAAAAACGCTATAGAACTTTTTAGATGATGTACACTTTATAAATTGTTATGAGTATTTGAAGTATGTTGTGTATGTGTGTGTATGTTTTGTGTATCTGTGTATGTAATTAATCAGATTCAAAATATGAAATGTTAAAAATAACACGACGAAACAATATAAAATACGGAATGTACATCAAAAAAAGCTAATACATCGCAATATGTTCATTGTTTGCATAAAATCTAAATGTTTTTGTTTATTCAAATCATGACTTTACAAATACACAATGCGAATAACATAAAAATAATTATAATATGTAAACAATAGAAATAATTTTCTTTTTTCTTTTGAATTTATTCAAAAATACGTATGTAGGCGAACATAAATTTATTACCTATAGAAATATAGTAAATTCTTATTTGTGAAATACACAACGCGAATGCATTATCCACGGCAAATATATGTAATTTTCAACAAATATTAATGTTATGCGAATATGAAAAATGCGGCGAGGAGTGGACTTGTTCGTTTTTCATCTTCATTCGTTCGTTTCGTGCATGTATTGTTGTGTTGTCGATCGCCCTTATCAGTTATTTGTTTCAAGAAGTTTCGATCTTGTAGCAATTTTAATGATTCTGTATACTTGTAAATATGGTGGCTACAAAAGTTTCTACACAATACGGTTTATTCATTAATGAATGCGCTTGTTTTACAAGTGTTTTATTAGTAAAATCAAATTTATTACAACAAACAAGGCAATTAGTTGTTTTCATATTTAATTAACAGCCCGTTTTTTTTTTTAAAGAAAAATTAACTAGTGTATAGGAAATCGCTTCACACATAAATATTATTTTCATTTGCTTTACAGACTTTATTACTATATATATATATGTTGTACAAAATAACAATAATATACAATAGATTTGTAGATAAGAGCAAAAGTAATAGGGAAAAAGTTAACTGTATGCATTTATGATGACAGACAACCCCATTCATACAAAAATAACATTTATAAATGAAGTGAGATGTCAATTTATATCATGAAATCGTAATTTACGTTTGAATTGCCATGTTGAAAAATAAAAAATATAAATTTAAATAAAAATTTGTAACCTGTCTATAAAAACAAGTTCCAACTGAAAAAATAAATTCTGAATACATTTAATTATTTGTAGATTTTTTAATATTTTAAAAAATTAAAAAAAATGAATCAGGTATATTTTTTTATTGTCCTATGTCATTGTGTTTATTATATGTGTGTGTGTTTATATATATATATATATATATATATATATATATATATATATATATTAATTATAATTTAATTTATTTAAGAAAAGAGATAAAATAAGAGATATGATTTTATTTCTGCTATTATGAAATCGTTCTTAAGCTAATTTTTTCCATGTTACTAGTTGAGCATTTACACAATTAACATTTACTACACAATAGTAATTAGTTTACTCTCAATTAAGATGGAATGCGATAATATATATATATATATATATATATATAATATATATATATATATATATATATAAAAGAGAAAAAAATATATAATAAACGACGATAAATTAATTTCGTTTCAAAATGTACTATTTCCTTTAATGGCACGTATTTGCTCATTTCAGTAGTAGTGACTATTGACACTGGTGACTTTTAAGGCTGTCGACCTATGTACACTTTTATTCTTCGCATATGACTTCGGTGCAATTCAATGAGGAACTAATAAAAATTTACATTCATGTTTTATTTATTTTAAGATTCATTATCAAATATATTAAAATTTATACATGTACAGATTCACATCGTATTTGATAGTTTTTCTCTCTTATTACAAGACAAACTGTACATACATACTTACATAAATGCATACATACATACAAATATATATATATATATATATATATATATATATATATATATATATATATAAACATACACACACATAATGTATATGTATGTAGATTCATTTTAAAGATATTTAATTCATTAATTTTTTCAGTAAACAAATACGGTTAAAAGAATAAAAAAATTAAAAAGTAACTTTTATTACTCTGTTAAGATTTATACATTATGAAATTTTTTGGGTTAATTTTATACTTGGAACTTCTTTATTTGTTCTTATATATTATATGTATATAATGTCATTGGAATTACATTAATATTTAGATTTATTAAAATAATCATGTTATTACCAAAAAAGGACATGTTTTACGAACATAGAATCAAATTTATACATATGAGTTATCAATCAGATGATTAATTAATCAGTTATAACTAGCATGGATTTTTTTTTATTTCGAAAATTACGTAATGAGTTATATGTCATTTAAATAGTTTATAAAAATATGAATTAGAATGTTAATTTGATTAAAAATAAAATAAATTTATTAAACAAATAATAAATTATGCAAGATCTTATCTGAATAATTATTTTTTTACTGATAAAATTTTGTATTTGTGGACGAAAGAAATAAATAATATGTACATAAAGAAATTAAATATACAAGTGTTTTATAAATAAATAATTATATATTTTTCGATAATATAAAATTCGTGAGTAAATTAATAAAAAAAGTTACGCTTGTCAAGATATTAAAAGTTTTCTTCATAACAGAAAAATACTATGTTACGAAATTATTCAATCGAAATTTGAAAGTTAATTAAGTGGTTTTTTTTTTGAATAAAGATCATATTTTGTACGAATTTATAAATTTCACGTACATAGAAACATTTACAGTTAGTGTAAAAAAATGTTCAGATACGTCGTCCGTCATTAACTCATTTTATTTAAAACTATTTATGTCCATGATTTTTATTTCACCTGCAAAAATTCACAAGTACAGTACCACGACGAAAAAAAATCATTACAAATAATTATTCAACATGATTACTTGCAAATTGTGAACTTTCTGATAGTATTCTACGCCAGTCGCCAATTATTTTGTAATCATGGAATATATCCCACGGGCCAAATAATTTCTTGAGTTGAGTATATTTAAGACGAACGGTCAATTAATTTATTTGATGGGAAGAGTACACAGCTCTAATTTCTGATTATATATATATATATATATATATATATATATATATATATATATATATATATATATATATTTGTTTCCATGTATCATATAAATATGTGTGTATGTTTTTTCAGTATGTGTAAAAGGAGAGTATGTATATATATGATGCACATGATGAACAGAATTTCGGACTAGAGTAATTATTTCTTCTTTTATCCCACTGTGATTTTTAAATAGTTAATTTATTAAATGCCCCCCATCGATGTAACCAGTGTAGACAATTTGTATACATCAAATATTCACCAATACTTAAACTATAATGACTTTGATTATATGCTAAATAATTTTGATGTTACTTTAATTATTTTTGTGATAACTAATACACGATTGTATTTTTCAAATGTTCATTGTTGTCTTTATTACGTCTTATGAAATTATTGTTAGTTCGAGAACGGAATTCTGTCCGTCTTGTTTTATTTTTCTTTAGAAAAAAAATAGTTTATCTACTTTGATTAATGTATTGTAGTCCAATTAAAATATTATTAATCGGTTAACATCGTTCAGTATTTTTCACGTTTGTATGATTAGATAGATTGACTTCAAGGTTGTAAATCGTGGATCGTAATCATGGAAATAAATTTATGTCCAGATTATAAAGTGAACGAGTAGAGAGATGTAGAAGGTTATCCCTTGTCCTTACTGAAAGATTCGATGATTATAAAAAATCGAGATATATAAACAGCACGACTTAAATTTGATATTAAAAATAATTTGTTGTAATTGAATTGTCTCTTTATTTATAATTGTTCTATATACTAGTTATTTTTTATTAAAAAAAATGATACAAATAATATAGAATTAAAAATCTCTATAAAAGGATTATTTCAATCTTCATTTCAAAAACTACACTTGTATACGAAATATTGTAGATTATTTTCATATAGAATTATATGTATATTATTTTCGAATAAATTATATAGGACTAATTAAAATTTGACAGAGTATAACACGAAATTTAATGAATATTGAATAAAGGAAATCCTTAAATCAAGGTTATGTGTAGAAAAAGTTTTAGTGTAATATATATTTTTTTCTTTTCCGAAAAATGTCAATTTACAATATATTTGTTTATAATTTAAATTAATTTATTCAATATTTTAATTTAATTTATTCAGGTATCGTATTATGATTTTATTTGCATCTTGATTTGATTTTGAAATCAAATTTGATTTGAATTCTATATTAAATCAAATAGGAATAATTTTAATAATAAATTATATTTCGAATGTATTATTTTGAAAAAGGTTTTTTTTTCGTTTTAATAATTTTTATTTCTTCCTCTCTATATATCTAGTGATTATTAATTATTTTATATATTTTTTGTACTAGTTTGAATTCTTAATTATATGTGTAAAGAGAGAGAGAAAAAAAGAGCGTCATTAAATAAAAAAATAGATTTTCTAAACGAAATACCTAAGTTCTTTCTTTGTTCACGTTTAAATTATTCCAAAATAAGAAAAAAAAATAATAATCCATGTGTTCATATTAATGTTTACGTATATAAATTTTTATCTAATATCAGACTTAATTAAAGTATTAAGTACCCGAAAACACTTTTTATTAAAAATCTAAATAATATTCTAATCGTATTTAAAATTCTCCGAGACACTTGATTGACTGAACTACGAACAAAAAAACCGATTGGAACACATTTTCGTCAAAACTGGCTTCATTATTCGTTAACTTACATTTTAAAATTGTGTTTAAATGATTTTCAAATGAGCTACATAAAGTAATGCCATGACAAACAGGTTTAGCGAGATTACCGTATTAAATAAAAAAAATATATACACATATAAAAATATAACTAATCAATATTAATATACATTTTCTTCGCTTCAAGACTTTAAGTACATGTGTTGACTTTGTTACGTTTTTCAAGCCTGAGCATTAACTTCCATAATTCCATTTCCACAAATATTTGAAACTATAATTATACATACGTTTAGTGTACAATAATTATAGTTGTATCTGATTAGCATACATATTATTTCGAATTAAAAGCATGTTTATGTTATTTTTTCATGGAAATACATACATTATATATATATATATATATATATATATATATATATATATATATATATATATATATATATATATTCGATACGCTTCACATACATTCTCACTGTTAAAAGCGTAACGTTTTTAGTAAAAATTTAATGTCGCATTGTTTGTATTTGTACGTATAGTTTCTTATAAAGAATTAAATATAATTCTAAGTATAATATTCTATAATTTTATGATCTTTTGTATGAATAAAATGCAATAAAATAGTTAATATGATTTTATTTTTGCTGAATAACGTTTCGAATACAATATAAAATTGTAATTGAAGTGTACGCTTGCTTTTTCTCTTATGACAATCAATGTTTTGCTTTATGTGTATTTCACTGATTTATTGTTGTGACGCTCTTACCTCTTACGTGCCGTAAAAATTATCAGTACTTTGTCATTAGTTTATACATTTTACATTAATGTAATTATATTATTAATCTTTATAAATATATATATGAAAATTAGATCATCAATTATTGATTAAAAAAACTAGATAAAATGGTGGAGATATGAGAAAATTTTTAGATCAGAAAAAAATTTGGATCCGATCAAAGTGAAAAGTTTTGTAAGAGACTAGTGGATTGAAAAAACTGATTATATATACCCATATAACAATTATCAAAATATCTCATTTTTCAAAATTATTTTTATATTCATTTTGAATCAAAGCAAATTTCCAGACGTTATAACGAATGAAAAATTGAAAATGGAAATAAGTTCATTATACAGTAATGAGGGAAGATCATTGATGAAATGAGAAGCTATTGATTAGAAATATAAAAAAGTCTAAAAAGTAACTTATGAATATGTAGGATAGAAATATGAAAACAATCGTCAGTGTGGAATGGAAGAAAAAGGTAGTGGATTGTTGAAAATGAAAAGTTTTGAGAGAAACATTTATCAAAGTAGGGTGATGATATATACACATACATACACATATACTTAAATATTAAATTCCAATTTTAAAAAAGTATTTTTATAAATCGGAAAAGTAAAAAAAAATGTTACATTTAATTAAGGTAAACATTGTCTATTCTCTCGTTCACTGTATTGATTTTAATTAATTCAGTAACGCGTTATATATTTTTGTATTGAAAATTATATACCCGATACGTATTTATATACATTTTTGAAATGATTGATTTTATGCATAATCAATTTTATTTATCAGTTACATTAAATCAATCTGTAAATGAATTACTTAAAAATACATAAAACATGTATTTACTTGATTTATTAAAATTGCTGATAGATAATATTTTAATCACGACTGAACAGTGTTTTAATGAAATTTTATTTTAGTTACTGTTAGGTCTTTTTCAAAAGTGTTTAAATGGAGAATATGGCATATATATCAGGTAATTTAATATTTTTACAAGCGTTTATAAAAATATAGATAGTTACATTTTTTAAAGAAAATATTTAATTCGATTCTCGATTTTGATCAAAATTATTATGTATACAATTGAAAAAATATATTCTGTTCCATTTCTGTTGATTAAAAATTCGTCAACGTGTATAATAAGTAAGTACCTAGACGTAAATAAATATCACAATAAAATGTTACGAAACATTACTAACTGCTTCCTTAATTTGTAAAGTTATCTTGAAACAGCGGCATCTGCCCACCGGAACGAATTGCCAGAGTTATTTCTGATTGCATACAATATATAACTACTCGTACATCTGTTCTTTAGTGGAAAAAAATACATATATTTTTTCATATAAAACGCTCGACAAAAACTTACATACACTTATAAAATTACTACTAGCTACTACATCGTTCGAATCGACTGAATTATTGTAATAAAATATATTAATATAATTCGAGTGGTGTTAAGAAAATGTGAATTTTTACAAATTGATTTGTGCAATTCTATTGTTCAATTGATGAAAAACGACAATAGTACGATTTAATACTGTAATTATTAATTTTATTTCATTAAACGAACATAACTTTGCATTGAATTAAAAAGCGTCACAAATAAACCATTGCTAATTGATAAATAGTACACGCAAAATGGACTCTGTTATTTTTTTTCAATTATTTAATTGCGACTTAAACGCAACTTAATAATATATATATATATATATATATATATATAATGCTAAAATGTAATTATTATTTCATAATTTGTATATAACATTTTTTAATTCCTTAATGTTATTGATAAAATATGTAGTTGTGATTTTAATTCTATAATAAATAAAAAAATATATTTTTCTAAAATATAAATCCTTATTTAATAATAAATGAACTGAAAAAAATTTATGTTAATATAGTAAAAATGATTTTTAGAATTTTTTAAAATTAACATTGTTGAAAATTTAAATTTCCTTTCAAAAAATATTGAATTAATTTATGCATTTTTCATTCGCAATTTTTTAAAAAAACGAAAATGATCTCTATCATATAAACGTTTCAAATATTTTAAAAAAAAATCGAAAAATACATTACTTTTATGTTTTCTAGTATTTCTAGTTCCAAATTCATTATACCTATTTGTAAATATATTTGTGATTCTGAAAAAGTGTGAATTTTTTAAAAATTAAACGATAAAAATCCTAACAAAAGTCCTTATTTCAAATAATTAACATTTAAAAAAATATTTAGTTCGATTATTTATATAGAGTGGCCTCCAAATGAGACTCGAGGGTTTAAATATACATTCATTTGATTACTATCTTTTGTTTCAGTCTCATTTGGTCCATCTTTATAATTTATATATTTTTTTAATATTTGAAATTGGTATATTTATTGGTTAATGAATAAAATAGAAAAAACCTGCATTTTAGATAATTAAAATTTCTCTATATATTTATTTACAAATTCTTAAAAAATGATTTTATAAAAATATAATTCAATTTTTTGTTAATTTTATTTAAATTAAAACGTTGAATTTTTTTTTGCTCTCAAAATCTAAAATTCTTTTTTAACTGTAAAAGAAATATTTTTATTTAACACTAATGTATTTGTATTTTAATTTGAAGAAAAATGTAAAAACAATGAGATTAAAGTTTGGTTTATGTTAAATTATTATCAATTAACTACAACTATTTTTCAACAGTAGGATTTTTTACGATACCTTTCTGTTTTCAAGTAATTAAAACTATTTTTAGAAGACATTTTAGTAATGGTTTTATTGTTTTTCGTTCAACAGCAAATAGAATCGAAATTTCAGTTTCCGAGTAACGTGTGGGTCGTGTGTTACATTCAAACATTTTATCAATTTTCGTACGACATTGTCGTCGCTTATAAAATTCAATTACGAATTGATTCAGTGTATCGTACGACATATTGAAACAAATACAATTGCACATACGTTCTCGATTGGTAATTGATAATTAGTAGTTTATAATTAAAACAAGTAAAAAAACTATAAAATGCGATTTTACTGCTTTCGGATAACATAATAGTCCGATAGCGCTTATCTGGCATGATCAGGTTCTGTGTCTACTATACCGAGTGTAACTGACAATTGAGACCAATCTAGCGCAATTGCTGCACTGATTGTACTAAATTAGGTTTACAACACTCCATAATGCGATACTTTCTCACGAAAATTTAGTCCAATTTAAATACTGAATAATTTTATACTTGACTTTCGTGGATACCAAGAATTATTATTATTATTATAATGTTTCATGCAATGAATGAAGAAACATTACTTCTCTCTTGCGTCTGTGGCAATAATCAAAATTGTTCGTTTAATGTTCATTTATGTTCTTTGATTAATGACAGTAGTTGTAACATAAATTCATATTCTTTAACATATTTTTTTGCGTTTTGTATTTCGTGTACGTAATTAATTTGTTTTTCTTCAACATTTAATATCGCTGTGTATGCACACACACACATGTTTAAAAAATCGTAACACTAGCATGAATTTATTTTTCTATTTAAAATTGTATATTTTAAAATTACTGTTTGCTGTATTTTTTCCCTTCATAATATATGTAAAGAGATAGAAAAGTATTTAAATTATTAAAACATTCCAGTTTGTCTTGAATTCTAAATACATTTTTTCCATCAAAGTCCATCGTTTTACTATTAATATATTGTGAACAGAATCGAAACATTCCTTCGTAATTTGTAAGTCATCCCGAACATTAACCATGAATAGATAATGGAGACCATAGATAACCCTGATTAAGTTTTTTTTCTGACACGTGCATATAAATTCTATGTGCCCGAGTGACAGGTAATAACACTATCTACTTCGTCACTGTCGACATTTTTGAATATTTAATATTATTAAAATATTAGTTGAATTTTAAAATCAACAATATTATTATGCTCAGGTAAAAGGAAGTCGAATATGTAAATAATCGAATCGACTTTCTTTATTCGTTTGTCCAAAAAACCAATGAAATTATTTATGCTTTAGTATTTTTAAAAATTTTTTTAACACATATATATATATATATATATATATATATATATATATATATATATATATATAATGGATTAATTTAAATTTATAAAGTATAAAAAATATGCAAGCATTTTTTATCAATTTAATAATATGTTTTTAGAAACGTCCATAGGCAATGTACACTGGTTTTAACGAAAAGTTTTATAAATTTGAATCTAGTTTTTTAAAACAAATATCAACCTTGTTTAAAAAGTGATTGTCTATTTCTGTGCATAACAAATATTTAATGTATTGAGAGATTAAGAATGATATTGTAAATATTTAAATAAAAATATCCTAAAATGTATGATATAGAAAAAAACGAACATTTTTTTTATTTATATTTCTTTCCTGATTTTAAAAATTAGAGAATTTGTTTATATTTTTCATTAATTAAAGAATAATTTCTTGTTTATGGTAGAATCAATGGTGCGTTAAAAAATAAAAAAATTATTAAAAACAAATTACTATTTTCAGTATATAAAAATTATTGTTTTTCTCAATAAAGGCTTGTAAAGGGAATAATAAAATGTAGATTTATTCATTATTAGAATCTCTACTTCCAAATTTACTATATTATCATTTTATTATTTATTATGTATTCTCACTTCATTCTAGAACATTTTTAAATACAAGATTCTAGAGAATACCTAAATGTATATCCTCTGTTAAATCTTGAAAAACTAATTTTGTAAAAATATATATATAAATTTGAAATAATTCCATGTCGTACCAAATGTCGATTACACATCAATATATCCTTCTCATGTTTTCAAATTATTGACAAGAAATTTTTAAACTTTATTCATAAAATCCATATTTTTATAATTACAATAAATATCTACTTTATTTAGTTTTTAAAAAAATCATTTTTAAAAAAAATTAAAATTTGGAATAATTCCATTTTGTATGAAATTATTTTTTAATTTTTTATAAGAAAATGTTTTATATAGTTTTATAAAAAAGTCTTTTCTAAGAATTAATTGGAAAAATATCTAAATATAATAATTTGTTATCATGTATTAAAAATTATTGAAAAAATATATAGATAAAAAACGAATATAATTTATTTAATAAAAAAATGAAAATTAATTCGTGTATCAGGTATAAAAAGAAACATAATAAAAATAAATATATTTACCTGTTTATTACAAACATTCAAACGTTTATGTTTTTATTATTTACATTTAATAGCGTATTTGGCTTTGTGTTCTTTATTAAATTTATATATAGCTCATTAATGACGGATAAAAAAATCCGAATAAATTATTGATAGCTAAAAATAAACCCACATGTACGCCTTTCAGTTCAACATACAACAGACGCTTGACATCGAAACAAATTAATTGTGCATTGCGAACTTACAACCTGATTATGCATGTAATTTTTTTGTAACAATATATTTAATCAATTATTAATATTAATTAAGTAATTAATAACAATTAGTATTTTTAACTCAGTTTAGATCATTAAGGAAATTTATATTAAATAATTGTAATATTAGTTGATTACGTTTTAAAATTTTGTATATTTGGAAAAATATATCTGAAATTAATCGATGATTAACTGAAAAACAACAAGTAATTGAATCTTGAATCTACAACAGATCAAAACTTTAAAAAAAGGTTATTCTTGTTAGATTAATTATTTTTTTATGTATAGTTAATTTTAAAACCAAATAAATGTATTTTTCATTCATAGAAATTTAGACTTTATATATATGAATATATGAAATTGTTTCCATTTGCATATAATTGATAACCGGAAGTACTTGTTAAAAGTTATGAACAAATAAATAACGACCGGATGTTAAATGCATTGCTTGAACGATAAATGGTTGGGTTGCAAAGAAAAATCAAATTAACAGCATATACACGCATTAATAAGACATGGAGTTGTTCATTTAGTTTTTTTATTTTTCGTTCATGTTGATTCATTTTCTTCATATATGAGTATATAAATTGCTGTCTTGTTGTAAATAATTAATATCATATATTTTTTAAAAAAAGAAAACCCAGATGTTTAACTTATTAATTATTTTTTTTGTCTATCGAAACTACTGTTAAATTCTAAACAGGTTTTGTTGTAATCAGTTAGTTTTAAATTTAAAAACAGATTTTTATAATCAGTGGAAAAAATACAGGTTAGATTTTAATCTAGATATGATGTACTCATTTACTGATTTCTATGTACGATTATATTTTCTTTTTATCTGACGAAATAACTAAATTATTATTTTTATTCATTACAGTTTCGAGTACAATGAGTGTTAACAGTAAAAAGTGCTCGAAGGTGAAATCATTTGAATAAAATGTATGAATTTCAGAATACTTTTTTTGGCATTCATTAGTTTTACGTTACTTGAATTACTTAAATTGTATGATATATACATATAATGAACGATTATAATTGTTTGTGAAAGAAAAAAACGTTTTTTATAAATATAGAAAAATGTATTTCATTTATACGCGAACAATAATGAAATTATACTTGGTAATAGATCTTAATAATAATGCATCAAGCTCATCAAAAATTATATACACTTTAGAAAAAAAGAAAACAAAACAAATGTCCCAGTCCGAAATTCTCACACACAAACAATACCGTTCCAAAGAACCGGTTGCATTTCATCCGCATTTAATTAATATTAAATGATATTTACACAGAAGTTTTTCGCCGTACAGTCGTACGAAATTCTTCAATACTTTTGCCCATTCGTTCGACGAATCGACGTTATCGTTTAAATAAAATGCATAAACCAGATCCGCTGCTAGTCGAACTTTGTTTCAAAGGACCGTATTTATGGATGGTTGACAGTTGTCTCAACTGATGTTTTTTTTCCTCCTCCTCCTCCTCTTCCTCTTCTTATATTGTTATGAGTCTATTGAACTTTCTACGCATTGTTTGTT
This sequence comes from Neoneuromus ignobilis, assembly GCA_029203775.1. Classification (NCBI taxonomy): domain Eukaryota; kingdom Metazoa; phylum Arthropoda; class Insecta; order Megaloptera; family Corydalidae; genus Neoneuromus; species Neoneuromus ignobilis. The sequence continues at coordinate 19,882,675 of CP092096.1, read as the reverse complement.
TCTTTGTAGTAACGCATAAAATGAAATCGACAATAGCCATGTTGAGTTTTATTATGTATAGATGTAATAGTAATGAAGTCAATAAAATGTTCTGCATTGAAGAAAATGATTAACAGCGTATTTAAACTGACACAAAACACGAACACTTGCACATATAAATTCGTATGTTACACTTTATATATATATATATATATATATATATATATATATATATATATATATATAAAATGGAATATCAAACTAATTTTTAAACTTAGAAAAAAAAACTATAAACTTCAAGTTCATTACCAATATTCATCAAACAATCATCCGATAAACAACCAAAGGGGGAAAAATTACAATTTGTGAACGCTTAATAAATTTCGATCATGACAACGTTCTAAAATTTCAATTTTTTTTCCAATCGTGGACATTTTAATTATTCAATTCTAAAACGCTTTTAATGTTTTGTTCATTTGAATATCGTTTTGTATATAAAAAAAAAATCGAACTAATATTATTCAGTTATTACTGATTCTGTTTCGCTCGTCGTCTGTGTTATTATTAAATATATAAATTGTGTTAGACAGACGTATTAAAGTATTTTACTAGTTTTTTCGAATAGATTTCGTTTATGTTTTCTTGATAAAAAACATATTTTCATTGCGTATAGTTTAAAATTCCGTTCATATCACTAAATGTTCAAGTATATAATTAGAATAAAATGTTTCTTCTATTTGTCAAAATGGTATCATTATAAAAATTACATCTTATGTATAGCTTCGAGTGATATAAAAACGCAATCTAAATACTACTTTTTACAATTTACTTATATGTACGTTTTTTTCTCATTTCTGTATATGTGTAGTATGTATGTATATAATTCCTCTCAGCATCTCCTGCGTATACATGTGTTTGGTACAAAGGCACCAGAGTATTTATTTGTTCGTGCATGTGTTTTGTTCGGCAACACCAATTGTAATGTGCTCATTTTTCTAATTTTAAAACTTTACTTGAATAGCATGAGTTTTGAAAAAGGCTGTGTAAATGGAATATGTCAAAAAAATTAACATATGTCATATGGTTAGTTTATTTTTTGTTAAAATATTCATTATGACATTTTTCTGAGTCATTCATCATAAAAAAAGTGTCTCAAGCAAGACGCCGGGAATGTTGGATTATACATTTTTATATATTTTATTTTTAACTTTTTTAATGTATTGTGGAACAAAAACAAAAATGTTGTTTTTAAAATATATAGGAACGAGTCTCCGACAAGTTGTTATATATTGACGTTTTAATAAGTTTTTTCTCTCATTTGAAATTCTTTTCGACTTTTTTTTCTTGTACTGATTCGTTATTGTATTTGAAGTTTGTTGTTACGTAAAATTCATCAAATATTTTTTTTCAAAAAATTAAAAATAATAATTACTCGTGTATAAACCGTTCGAGAATTTACAAAATATTTCAACTTACACAAACGTTGTGTAATTACTTTTATGTACAGTTTAGAGAGTATGTTTTAATTATATATAATGAATTTTCGTATATTTTCTCCATACAATTCCGTTAAGAAGAAACTCGTTTAAATCAACAACGATCGTTGATCAATCTTCAAAGAACTGTTTGCAACATAGTAACCTTTTTATAATTAATATAATAATATGAGAAAATATGTAATGGAAATTTCATTGTCGTTCTGTAATTATTTGTAATTTGATAAATACACGTCTATCATAAAATATCTACCCATCCATTATATCATAAATGAAAAAAACCGTTGATTTACTACTACAAGTTTTAATGGATATTATAATATATTTGCTAAGCATTAATTATTCAATAACGTGAATAAAAACTGTTGTGTACTCAAGTGAAAGGGTTATCAATTTAATCTATAATTAATGAAGTTTAGATATTTTTCGCAAATACATTCGATGGAAATTGATGTTCAGTAAGCAAAGTACAGGTGATATGTGTTTATATCAATGGTTTATGTTAATTTTTCACACAACCAAAAATTAATTTTGGTTTTATTGGTATTGATATAAAAAGACATTAACAAGTACTTTTCTCGAATTTATTTTTAACACGTTCGCGGACGTGAATGCTACAGCATTCAAATTTTAAAGCCAATTATTATTTATTTCATTTTATATAACCTTAATTTTTTAATTAAAATTTTAATTTTTCAATTAATTGTATATAACTATTAAAATGTAATATTCTGACTACTCTTACAAAATGCGTCTAATCGAATTTCGGATATCACAATTAATTTTTAAAAAAGGCCTGTCTATTTTTACAGCCCACTGACATTTTTACTGTCCGCGAACGTGATAAAAGAATGAATTTGTCGTTTGTGTTTTCGTATGAGAAATATTCCTAAAGTAGATCATTTACAAGTCGAACTTTTTTATAATGTAAGAGCATTTCAGGTAGAAACTTCATTTAAAAATTATCGAGGAATTTATTTAAATATAAAAATGTTTATCGAGGAATTTATTTAATACCTGTTATTTTTATGTTTGTATTCTGGAGACATTGAATTTATTGAACAATTTAAGACTAAACTTGAACATTCTATTACTTGCATAAATGTTGTTGGGTGGGAGTAGGTACTTAAATTTAGAGAAGTTTAATTGTGAATGTATGTGTGTGTGTGTATGTATGTGTATATATATCGATAATTTTTAATTCAATAAGGAAATTGAGTGAGTAATTAAGTTTTTTTTTCATTTGTGATGAATTTCTAGTCGAACAATTTGTTTGTACAATTGAAGCCACACAATGAACGTCTGTTGTCAGTCGGACGGTCAGTCGGTAGCCCCCGATCAATTTTCCGAATCATAGACATGATCTCTCGTCGTTGACGTCGTATTACATGATAACAGAGACGAGACCATAGAAACGATCCATATCTTTAATACCGTTCTCGGTAAATCGGTAATTCAAACATAAAAGGGCATTATTGCAACGTGTTCGCAAACACCTGCATGCACTGAATAATACATTTTTGCAGCGTATACAATTTTTAAACGTGGACTTGTGTGTATGTTTTGATTAAGTATTTCCTTATAAATTATTTTATGAAACGAATGCCGTTCGTTCGTTCGGTGAGGCAGACACGAACGCTGCTGCTGCTGCGATGTCTGCATCACCGCGTATATCCCCCATATTATAACATAGTAGAGAGTCACACAGAATGGACGCTTTTATTAAATGGGAAAAAATCTAAATTGATATAAATTGGTCGATGTACGGCACAGTTAACAAGTGTTATTTTTCCAAACAATCTGTGCTGTTTATGCATTCATCATGCTACAATTTCAACCAATTCAATTTAATTTAGAATACTCGAGTTTAAATTTAAAATAATTGTTAATTCATTTGAATATGCGAGGAGTTGAAAAATAATATTACGTCCACAGACGGACACTTGTGAATATTGTACGCCACGAGGGGAAATGCTGTTTTGTTTAATGTACCAGCATTTCTCAAACGTCATGTTATTTTTACTCGTTCCGTTTGTTAATTTAATTAAGGTTAAATTGTGCATCCATAAACGGAGAATACACGCATACAAACAAACAAACATAAACATACATACACACATTTACGTGTATACAGTATGTATGTATGTATGTATGTATGCATATGTGTGAGTGAGTGTGTGTGTGTATTTTAGCAAAAACATACCGAGTTCACTTGTAAATAATACAATTGTTAACAGTTTCACTTGTCGCATAAATACTTTTTTTTATCTCGAGTTCAGATTATAAGTTCAGATTTTTTTCTTGTTCTGAATACTTTCTTTTTTACGCTCAGTCATTTTTCTTATATAAAAAAAAATATTTTTGAAATATCGTCGTCGTTCTTAAAATAGGCAGTAGTAGTAGTAGTAGTAATGCTTTAATAGAGAACACACATATGTTCTCAATAAAATTCACATATAATTTCGTTACGTATTGTCTTTTAATATAGACACGTTTTTCAATAATACAATATACATTAATGACGTTTTTTATTTATAGTTTAAACAAACAAGGTTCATAATTTGTACATAGAAGAATAGAATTAGTTTAGAAAAAAAAAACCTTAATAGAAATCGATCTCTCACGGTTATAATAATTGTTTCTATTTTATCTTGTAAATCATTTATGTTTGTGATAGAGAAATTAAAAGAAAAACTAATATGAAAATATTTCACACACAAATATCAAGTAATTTTTTAAAAAAAATAATTTAATATTCATTCAATTTCAATCATATAAATCAAACTTCATTTCTAATCACACTGAATTACTTATTTATACTAATACAGTTGAAAATTATTCATATTTTATATAAAAAGCTAATCGATTCATTTATTATTTTACAATTCTAAAATGTTAACTCTTTAATAGAAGTACATATTGAAAAATAATAATTATAGTTATTCGCTACATATATTTAAAAAGTGTATATATGTATGTATATATAAGATAATGAGACAAAATACTTTTACTAACCTTCATATACTTTTATATTACTCTAAATATTAATTAAACTGACGTTTGAGATTGAATAATTACACAGAAGTTTTTTCATATAAATTACACCGAATTATTTTAAATAACGTATAAAACAGTTCAATATAAATTATTAAAATTATTTAAAGGTCATTAAAATGTAAAAATAATTTCATATATTGTTATTATATATTATTAATTTATCAATAACTCATCAATGTTAATGAAAGGCGATTCAATTTATTTATATATATATATATATATATATATATATATATATATATATAAATATATATATGAAATGTTGATAAACTATTTAATAGATAAAAAATAATTATCTAAAAGTTATAGCTTATAAAAACGTGTTCAGTGAATTAACATTTTTTATTACCATCCATACACATGCACACATATATAAAGATGAGTACTAGTGGGAAAAAAAAACACCGAATACGAAAATTATGTATTAAAATCAGTCATTATCTTAATTTTTGTACATTTTTATACACATTTAAGATACTATTTTAATAACACGAACATATAAAATACAAGAAATATTAATTTCACGGCACTAACCTGTCATCATTTGAATACAGATGGATAAATTTTGCTAATTAATTGCGTAACCTGTTTTAAAATATGTACGGATAAACTAGTATTCATCAAATCTTACATACAATGTGTGACACGTTGTTGGCAAATTGAAACACCTAATATGGAAATGATTTCGTTTCATGATTAAAAGATTTATGATTTTCATCATGGGAGCTTTTATAAACGAATCTCTGTATATTTTATAATTACCTGTTCTGTGGTCTATTGACAACTCAATGGCGCTTGTATCAATATATAATATATTCTATTAATGCCGATAATATATTTTCTAATAAATATACATTACGAATGCAATTACACACACACACATATATTTAATATATATATATATATATATATATATATATATATATATATATAAATACACACACATAAATTTATTGAATAAAGGTGTATTTGTTATAAAATATGCAACATATGTCAACAGAATGTTCAGTTTTCCGGTCATAAACTATTAACTTTAAGTAGAACAAGTTTTTTGTCGCATTCAAGGCAAAAAAACCATGTTTATATAAACTAAATCAATCGGTGTATTTTGTATGATCAAATTAATTGGTTTGTTATATACTTTTTTTCTTAAAAAAATAAATAACTATTGTGTACGAAACTAAAAAAAGAATATAAGCAATTTTGCGTAGCATTTTTGGGAATCTTTTATAGAATTTATCGTTTTAAAATGTTATTTATTTTTAAATGAAATTGTTAAGATCTTTGTAAATTGTAAAAGCGTATATTTTTGTATAAAAAAGATTTTATTTTACTCGTTTATTTTGTCTATTATTTATAGAAAATTAAAAAAAAGGTTTTTTCAACTACAGTGCTTTAATTTTTTTTTCAGTTTTCTTGTTTTATTATTTTTTTTTTTTGAAGTATTTATTTAAATTTAAAAAAAAATATTTTAATAGTTGCATTTATAAACGTATATAATAAGAAGATATTAAATTACTCCATTATTTATTATGGATATAAATACGAAAAATATTTTTTGATTTTATGAATTTCTAGAATGGATTTGCGATATGGATTATTGAATATTTCATCAAGTTTTTTGATATTTTTTCCCCTGTAAACTGCATTTTTAATATATAGATGTATGTGTGTGTGTATGAAAATAATTTTTTAACACAATGTATTTGTTTACATGAGTTTCAAAGTGAAAGAAAAATAAAACACAAGAGAAAAGTTTTCCATCAAAAAGATATTTAACTAACAACAAATTGCATGTAAACAAACCATCATCGACTTTTATTTCTCGTCGTAAAATGTATTAAAAATTTGGCACACATTTTCACATACGTGCATATTTATCATAATCGTCCGTTTTACGCACAAACATTCTGTCGACGATGACAATGTATGTACTTACTAGACAAAACCATCATCGTCGTATCATTCACAAAACGCAACACAATAATATAAGAAGAAACCGCACACGTGCTGCAAATACAGTGTGTATATGTGTATCTATCTATCTATCATGCACGTAGTGTTAAGTTTTTGGCTCGACGATTTGTTTTTCCTTATTATGCAGCATCTCGCATATCTTCTCAATTCGTACGAATTCGACATTCAAGGCAGTATTCTAATTTTACAATTAAACATTTTACACACAGTATATGTAGAATCGTAAATGTTAGCCAAATAAATTTTTCCGTTTCAAATGCCAAATTTTTGGCTCGAAATCCACAGTTAGTTTAAATTCCGAAGAATGCTCGACTAAAAATTTAAAGCATGACTAAGTCAGACACAAAGCTTATACAAAATTAGAACACTGTGTTAATGAGTAGTATATAGATGATGTTTCGTAACGTTTACTATTTCTGAAGACATCGACTTGTTTCAATCATTTCACGGATTTTTTCCTAAATTTTTTTTTCTTATTCGTTTGGTCGTAAGCTTTGTTCTATTGTTCATTCGCATCGTACACGTCGTATAGTTGTCTTGGTCACACGTGTGGGACATCTCATATTGAATAGATAATCAATTGTGCGAGAAGCACATCTGTATACGCGGACGACCCAGTGACCAATGCTTGATGTAAATTGAAATGTTTTATTTCAATAGCGTTCTTCTAAAACGTTAAAAAACCTTTGAAGTGCATTACAAATGTACGATTTATCGCTGCTCGAGTATCTTGAAAAAATAATTGAAACAATTACGTTCGTCTTACTATAAATACATTCATTTTAAATAAATCTTAGTCATTAGACAAATTTTATCTGCCATACACAAATCACGATAACAGTTTTTTTTAAAAAAAATATCGAATTACATTATTTTTTTCTTGAACAAATCTATAAACTAATTCAACGCAATAGATTGCAATAATCAAATTCTTTTCTACATGTATTTAGAACAAATGTATTTAAAACGCAGTTTGTTATGAAATAGAAAACTCGTTCCAAAAATTCAATTATTTTATTACTTTCCAAATGTTGATTCATGTTTTTAAAATACAACAATGTATCATTCAGGATTATATATGTTTACTCATTCGTGTTTATTACATATACTCTCTTTTATAAAGAGACATTTAATTAAATATAGTACTTTATGAATGAAATAAAAAGTAAATAAATAACATTTCAATAATTAAATCGATAAAGAGTATTAATAGTCCATTGATTTATTTCATCAATGTAAAATCTATATAATCGGGTTTGGATTTAGAGAAAAATAGGGAAATTTAAAATATTTCTATATTAGATAATTGGTTGAATCAGATTTGTATTCAATACTCACAGAAATTATTATATTAATAACAAGAGAAATTGTACAGCTTATTTTGAATTATTAACTAATCTCTAGTTATAACGAATAGTGCTTTGGATAAATTTATTAATTTATCTGTAGTTTATTTTATTATTTAATTAGTTTATCTGTATGTATATGTGCAATATACATGGGTCGTTTGATAAGTATGGTAAAAAAGTAAGAAAAACTAAATTGAAAAATTTAATTAATTAAATTAAACAATAAATAAATATACCATACTTATCAAATCGTGTATATATATATATATATATATATATATATATATATATATATATATATATATATATATATATATATATATATATTTATAGAGAGAGAGAAAGAGAGAGAGAGAGAAAGAAAGAAAAAGAAAAGTGTTTTTTAGGTTAGATAGAACTTTTGATAAGAATTCAATTTAAAATATTATCACCTTTAAAAAAATACTCCTGTATATGGTGCTAAAAAGGTATCCTATATATGGTGTTAAAAAAGAAATAAAATCTGCGGATGTTATAGTAAGAGTGAAGAGTTTAAAGTGGAAACAGTAACTGATCATAAAGAAGTAGAGAAGAACATTGATGTATAAGAGAAATTATTAATTGAAATCTGCTAGAAATAAAAAGATTTTAAAAATTTTTTTTAAGTAGAATGGAAAAGAAAAACATTGGATTGCTGGAGATGGAATTTGTTGAAAAGTTTTTAATCCAACATTGGATAGTAAGAGATGGGGTGTGGGTACAAAAATGTATGTCGATTAAACATACATAATTTGATTATAAAATATTTTTTTACAAAATAAAAATCGGCAGAATAATTTATTACTTTTTACAAGCAAAACCTTTTTATAAACAATGTAATAAATGGACAAATCATATTTTTAAAATCACAGAAAATATTTTAAGTATTGTTTAAAAAAATTTAAATAGAAATTCTCTCCAAAAAATATTTCGTTTTTGTACTAAATCATTTTTTTTAATAATTTTTTAAATGATTCTTAATAGATAATTTATTAATTAGATAATTCTAAAGTAAAATATAATTAAAATATATTTTATTGCGTGCATGTTTATATATATATATATATATATATATATATATATATATATATATGTATATGTGTGTGTGTTGTATATATACATATATAATTTTTTATTAGGAGTTAATAGACATGTAAATGTAAATGATGTACTTAGTACCTTTTCGAATTGAAAAAAAGTCAAGACAACATTACTGAACGACTACAACAAATATTTTTTGTGACTATTTGTCTATAAATTTCAAATGGGTACAAATTTAAATATTCATCACGCGAAAGTCGCACACGCACGCTCGTATGTACGAATAGAGTCGAAAAATATTGAAAATAAGTAATACAATTTTTATGTAGTGTAATAATTGAATTATGCTAACACCTTGTACTCTTTTATACTGTGGCACCCTAATTGAACCCCCGTGGCTGTTTACGAATAATTAACTTTTTTTTCTAAATAATGCCCGAACAATTAAAATAGCCATTTTTCTTTTCAATTCATAAAAATCTATTTGCATAACATATGGTCAACAGAAACCTTCGACGCACACTTCTAATTATACTCCATAGAATAGCTTGTGTGTGTGTGTGTGTGTATACATACGAATATGATATATTGAGTGACAGAGTCTTCCTTTTTTGCTAATGTTATTTTAAGTCATGTACTGTAAATACTTTTAATAAATTTTTACAGAAGTACCCGGCATTTTCAGTATTCGCGAATCACGCGATTTCGTCATTTTTCTTTTGATTGGTATCATCTGACAAACCAACAACACAGATTCGTTTCTCAAATCTGAAATATTCATTTGATTAATTATTCGGTTTAATTACGTATGCATTTTTTTGTACATGTCGTAGTGTAGTATCAACGTCGTTTTAGTTTTTAATATTTAAAAAATACGGTCGTTTTTCTTGTTAATAAAATAAGTACTTCTCGTTTATGTTAAAAATATCGCGGCCTTGATTTCTGTAGTCAGTAATGTTGAGCAATATTATATATATGTTTCCATGTTACAAAAAACTGTAAAGTCTATAATTAATTATTTAGACTGTTCTTTATTTGTTCACTGTTATTATTTTCGGCATAGGATTATTTATATAATTTTTGATCTTTTTCATATTGAAAAAAATCATTCCAGTTCAGATGTTTTCGTTCTTTTTATATTATAGTCGTAATATTTGGTTTTAAAAAAAGTTTGTTCAATTAAAAAGTACAAGTTCCATTTCGTTCTTAATTTCTATCTATTAAAAAAATACATGCAATATATTTTTTATATTAATTAACGTCTTTGCTTCAAACAAATTTATAATTGTCACAAGATATAACTGATTTAGAAAAAAAATAACAGATACACAAATGATTCATTTTTGAACACAGTAAGATTCTATAGAAATGTTCAAATAAAGACACATTTTTATTTTTTTTACTAATGTGTGTTTTAATAACCACGTCATCTTTAATTATTAAATCTTATGATATTAAAAATTATTTACTTATATAAAAATTAATTATTTAATAGTTGCGGAATAAAGTTACATTTCTTTTATGTAGTTTAATTACTAAGATGACTGAATATTATATTATTTAATAGTATGTGTGTGTATGTGCATGTATAACATATGTATGTATGTATGTAAGTAAACAAAATTCAACTGCATATTAAAATCATCAAACAGGAAATAACAATCCGATTTGAAGTATTATATATATTTTTTTAAAAAAAATGTCATACGTCATCTATGTCACTATTCTTCACGTCAGACACATTGAAAAAAATCTGTTTCGTATTCATTGTAGTGTGAAAGGAGAAAAAAACTGGATATATTTAAAGATTTCTCGCTTAATTGAATAATTATAGCATCTGACGAGATGTAAACAACATTAAAATAGTTAAATATCAAAAAGAATTGTTATTGCGTAGATGAGTTTATTAGAAACGCTCGTTCGATTCTTCTGTTTACAGAGTGCCAAAAATATGGAACAATTTTACGTCAGAACTGACACCAATTGGCAAACAATACAAATCAATCAATACAATTTTATATTTAGGGTTTCGATGGTCATTACAAAACATTGTTTATATTTAGAGCGACATCGGCGATTTTTTTTATATAAACGAATTGTTTTCACAGTTATTTACATATTTTTTTGTAGTCGGTATTGACAGTGTTGCTATTTTTAGTACGTTTGTACTAAATTTAACATTAATCAATTATGTACTTGATATTTACGTACGCTTTTACGAATGGATATCTAAAAAGAATGAATATTTTTTAATGAAATAATTGGTAATCTGTTTTATTTTTACACGAATGTAATTTATACTTTTTTTTCTAAAAAAAAGAAAAGAATGAATTTTTGGTATACGGATGAGAATCGTCGTGAAATATTTATAACATATAATAGAGAAATATTCGAGTAATTTTCCACATCAATCAATAAATATAATAATATTCAGATCAGCGTCTTAACTAATGATCTTTCAACAACATCGCGAATGACTAATTGAACGTTTTAAATTTAGAATTCGTTTTTTCCGTGAAATTAATAAATCTGATTGTTTTGAAAAGTTTCGAAAGTGTTGAAAACGTCTACAAAAATACCGAGTTTGAGCGTAAAAAAAATATGAAAGAATATTAATCATTTACACTTTACAAAAGTACTCGAGCATGCCCGTGACATTTTTATGCATACTTTCTTTTGAAGTTTTTCAAGTTAGATTTTTATTCGTGTTTCGTGTAACAGACCATTCGAAAATGCATAACAAAAAGGGGTGTTTTCTTTTGCGTATTTTCGAAAACGAACAGTTTTCTTTTGTCCTTGGAATCGCGACGAGATTTAAAATAACGGAATTACAAAAAACACACACACACGTACATTAAACATTATATTAAATTGTGTTTTTTTTTCACGTGCTGTTATAATTAGGTGACCCATATATTTAAAAGAATAGAAGAAAAAAAAACGTTAAATGTATTCTTTTTCCTCTAATAAATGTTTTTGCCAACCTTTTGACGATATTTAAAATATATTTTAATTTCTTTGTCAAAGTCATCTAAACATTCCGTTGTTAAAATAACTAGAGAAAATGTTTTAATGACGTGATACATTTTATCAAACATTCGTCTTTATAAATAATGCCGGAAATATTTTACAAGAGATATGTTCATTTACATTAACATTTTTTCGAGATATTTTTGCTTTGTCTTTGAAAAAGTTCGCTATTTCAATTATATCAAAATTCTTCACTTATAATATTGTCTTTTAACTTCCTTCACATGTTACAAACAGACTACATGCGATCGTGTACGGTTCACTTTATATTTTTAGAATAAATGTATCTTTACATGTGTATATGTGTGTACATATATAAATATTTTCTTAAATTAAAAACAATAATTGGCGATTACTTAAAAAATTATTCAATTCAAATAATGATTAGTTTTATCAATTTAATTCAATATTATTTTATGAAAAGATTAAAGAGACAAATTAAAAAAAATGCTTTATGCAAATATTGAATAATTGATAAATAAATCTATTTATTGACTATGTATTTAACTTTTTTAATCTACCGATAATTTTTGATTTGAGTGATTGATAGAAATTTCATTTAAATTTTGCTTGTTCAATCGAATAATAAAAAAGATATTCGCTAATTTTAAAGTTTTAAAAAATTAACTTAATTGGAATAAATGAAGCCATAAATCTATTGACTATTGGAACTAATTTCAACATTGATTTTACTATCCAGAGATCAACTTTCTCTGCTCTAAAGATACAAAATAAGGAAATATTATTTTTTAAGCTGTAGATAACTGTATTAAACTCCTGTTTTTTTTATTAGTATGGAAGATGTAGCATTATATATATGTATGTCCAATTTGAATTTTAGAAAATTAAAAAATGATTTATGCTCGATTTCAAGCCGATGTTGCCTTTCGATCAATAAATAAACCAAAAAAGAAATCTCGAAGAGAGATATTGATTAATCGTCGAATTTATTAAGAAAATAAGCGAAACTCATTTTCTTAATAAATTTAATGACGGCGTTCATTTATCTTTCCGAATGTGACACTTTTTAAGTATATGTCATCTCTTTGAGAATTATTATGGTGCTAGTTACAATTATAGATTTATGTATTAAGAGGAGAGTGATTGATGAACGAGTTCAGATAATGCGCCAAAGTAATAAAAGAGGGTGAAAACTGTTCAGTTTTTCGTGGACAAGTCGAACGAACGCAGAGGCCAGTACAACTAGTTTCGAGAATACGCGACGAAACAACATTCGTGTGCGCTATTTTCGTCGTTATTTATTTACGGAATTACTTTTTCTGACTTATTTGCAATTGTCGCGAGGATTTATTTCAATATCGCTGTTTTACATTCGAATTAACTCGACTTTCAAGAAAATTTCACAGTTATAGGATATTATTTTTGATTTTATTATTTAATCGGCGTATATTTTTTTATTTATTTTTTACAGTCTTGTTAGTGAATATCAATCGGTAATTGAAAATGTTTTATTCATTGTTAATACTGATTAAATGTAAATCATAGTTAAGAAGAAGTATATAATTAGTGTAAATTCTATAAAAATTGTCACTCAACAGCTATATCTATATTTTATATATTGTAAAAAAGATATTGTGTAGAATATTTTCTTTATGAAAAATATATACCAAAAATACTGTTATTTCCTTTATAAATTTCGAATTGTTTGCTTGTATTTCTCATCATGTTTCTGTAATAATTATTTTTTTACATAATAAAATGCTGTTAACTGAACGAAAATCTTTTTAAATATGACACATTTCAAGCAAAACGTATTCAATTATGACAGTTCTATTTAAATATTATTTTATATAGTAACAGTAACGTTATATTTTCTATTTATTGTGAACAGATCGTAATGGAAGATTGTAAGTTAAAAATATATCTGAACGAATAAATAAATTATAAAAAAAATCATATTTTCGTTATTGTCTCCTGAATACATAATAACATTTCATTTTAGTGTGAACACATAATAGTTCACACGTAATTTGACAGTTCTGTAAATGTATTTGGCAACGTGAGTATATGTTGTGCCAACATTGATATGTTGCTGAAAGTTCGCTGAAAGATAAGCACAACAGAAGTAAAACAAACATTTCCAAGTTTTATAAAATCAAACATACATATATATATATATATATATATATATATATATATATATATATATATATATATATTACAAACATTTTTCTTAGAATTAAGAGTTTTCTGCATGAAATGTAACAAAAATATTTCAAATGAATCTTGGTAAATCTTTTTCCACGATTCGTCATTAAAAAATAATGTTTCTAAGAAAATAATAGTTTCAGTATACTTGTGACAATTTAAATAATAAATCTGATTTTATGAGTCCTTTTAGAACATATTAAACATTTACTAAGAAATTTATTTAATGTACAAATTGCAACATTCATATTTGTTACTATTCAAATCTGTGTTTCACTTGTATATTTTAACAAGAAAGTTTTAAGAATTTTTTTTATTCATCGTTATGTGATAATTGATTAATCAAATTTACTTCTTTAGATAGATACTATTTGGTATTTCGTTTACAAAATTTGACAAGAAACTTAATTATTTGTTCCGTATTATAAATGAAAAATAAGAATTTATTAAATACCGGTCATTTTTGTCTATGTGCTTTTTTGGAACTTTGTACTTACAGTCATTAAACATTAAAAGAGTTTTTAACTCGAATATTCTAACATGAATATCTACCGATGCTAATTGATAATTTAATTTAAGGAAATTGATTTCTCTCTCTCTCTCTCTCTCTCTCTCTCTATATATATATATATATATATATATATATATATATAAATGATTTAATGTTCATAGACTAAGTGGAATATACGTTATTAATAAACTGTTTGAATAAAATATAAAAGTAATCAATTTTTATTTACATCCATAAAAATCCATCTTTTATAAATGTATCTGTACGTGTGGTGTGTGTGTATGTGTGAAAATAAAAACTGGTAATATATTAATTGTTTTATCGCAAAAAATCAGCAAATACTTCCATAAATCATAAATCAAACGAAGAACGTAAAACCGGCATACAAACACACACACACACACATAATTATCGATCCGCGAATAAAAATGTAATTTTTCCGCGCATATCGAATATAAAAAAACGAAAGAAACGTAAAAAAATAACGATATTAATGAATAAATTCTAATCGATTTATTACTGCAAATATTTTGTCGTAAAATTTCACGAGAGCAATAAATCGTCCTGTTGTATAATCTTAACAGAACTCCAGATAAAACGCGGCGTGTGTGTGTGTGTGTGTGTGTGTGTGTATGTGTATGATTGTGTGTTTTTATGCAAAACATACAAATTTTTTATCACAGTGAAGCTAATAACCGAGATATGACGTGCATGCCAAGGACGATACACTAATAGAGATGTTTTAATGCTTGATCTATATAGTTGGATTATTTTTTTACATATTTATACAAATTTTTAATACGTAAATTCCGAACTGACGTTATTACATTATATATTATCGCATTTTATTATTATTTGTGTTTCTTATAAATTTGTATATTTTTAATCTTGTTACTTATCAACCTATATATATATATATATATATATATATATATATATATATATATATATATATATATATATATATATAAGTAAATTGGAAATAAACCTGTTTTTGTAATTCATGTTATTTAATTATATATTATACAAAATAACATACATACCGGCTTTTTATATTACCAATTTGGTAAATATGAAATAAAAATAACAAAAAGTTGATAGTATCTATTAAATTTCCTGAAATGAGATTTTTAAAACGCAACGCATTTCCAATGTTGTAATATAATATTTAAATTTATGTAGTTTTAAAATATTCTTGACATATCGTAATAATTATATATATATATATATATATATAAATATGTATGTATGTAATAAATAAATTTCATTACAGCAACGAATACAGTTTGTTAAAAAAAACGAATAATTAATTTTTAACAATTTCAGAGGGCTATAATTATTTTACAAAGAATGAATCGATATTTTCAAAGTATTTGTCAGTTGTTGTTTCCAGTTCTTAATTTATTTATTTATGTAATAAATTAACTTTTAAGACAGTCGCTTTGAAATAGTAACCCTAATTCATTTCTCAACTTTTTTTAATAATCTATATTAATCTTGATAATTAAAATAAATTATTAGAAATCAATCAAAATGTCGAATTAAATTTTGAGATTCTCTTAACAAATAGGTAATTTGATAATTATTTCAAACTATTGAACATTTTTTCCTTGAATTAAATTTGAATAAAATATTTTATATTTAAATATCGAATAATTTTACCAGGTGTATAGTTAATGTTTTTCAGTTAATTGCAGATGAAAGAAGCACAGTTTGTTTTAAATTGTATTCATTAAAATGACTGTTGAAAAAATCACTGTATAAATAGTAAATGTTATTTATTTAATATTTTGACAGCCTTGCCATCATCATCAGAATGTACAATATTATTGATTCAATTATATTTTTAATTGTATGATATCTATTCAGAGTTATATTTACTAACCAAACTATTTTTATAATTGATTTCTATAACTGCTAATTGAATTTTTAACAATTGATTCAGTATTTTTTAATAATATTACATAGTAAAAAGTTAAGATAAACAGCCAATACAATTGTGTAGGGCATGATTTTAATTTACATTTTTTTTTCAATTTTATTGTTGAATAAAATTATCAATTTCATAAATATGTTTCATTTATTTATTTTTTATTTACTGATGTGTGTATGTGTCTATTTTTTGTAATAATAAATAATAAAAAATTACTAATGTGTAATAACGAACCGTTGATTTCAAATCGTTTTTAAAAAAGTACATTTGATGTGGAATTATTCGAAACATTTCTAGATAAATAGAATTGATTATATAAAAGAACTAAATGTGAATAGAGCTGCTGCTGCGCCGAAGACTATTAATGCACGTATTTTCAATAAGTTAATGTGCCCAACCTTGGTCGTTCTTGTTTCACGACGTGTTCAAGAAAAATATATAACAGTAGATCTCGAATCTCTTTTTAAATTCATAATTAATAACAAACGTATAACAAAAAGAAATCATTATAAATGATTTATTATACGTTTCGCGTACAAAAACTACATGTTAACTACCTAATTCCACAAAAAATATGTGACTTCTGAAACAAAGCATTTATTTGTAAACAAATTTTATAGACCTACAAATCAAACCATGAAATATAGAGTTAAATTTTAAAACATACATACATTGTCATTAAAACATTAATTATCTGAAACAGTCAGCAACTGCGGAGACAGATAATTTATAATAGCGTCGGGAAGAAAAAAAAAACTATTTCAATTTGCAAATGAGCTGTCTCAAAATATTTAAGAAAGCATAGTTTCGGAAGAACTGTTATATCTGTAATTTTACTTCAATTAAGTAAATATTTCGGGTGTGTATGTGTTTGTGTGTAGAATTGTTCTCAGTGACCTTAACTCATCATTAAATGTATCATATATTTTTTTCTTGTACACTCGATGACTGAAACCATTTTTTCTTTTTAAAAAATCCTTGTCGTTAAATAACATTCTAAGTGATCTTTTATATTTTTATACGGTGTGAATATAAAATACTTAACAATTTTTATTGTTCGAATAAACGATCGATCGATTCATCTTATCAATAAGGCCAATAATAAAAATTTTATCCACAATACGATTCCACACTATTTCCACTAATCGTAAACTTCTTCTATATAATTAATTATAACTATTACCTTTTTGTGATGTTCGTAATGCAACTTGTATGTATTCAGTCATCTTTTATAGCTTGATAATATCGAATAAGACTAACATATATCATTTTTAATGCACACGAGCTTTCAGTTTATAGCATTTTTGTCTTTCTTTATTATCAAACCGAATGTAATTCTGTCACTATCTGAATATATAACGTGATATTTTAAAAGAATATATATATTATTGGCTATATTTTTCTCTCGGAACAGCATATTTATATTCTTTAACTGTATTTATTTATTTATTGTTTAAAAATATATTCAATGCGAGACAGTGAATAACACGATTTCTGTAGTGTTATTCTTTTTATATAATCCAATATGAATGCATACCAGAATTGTTATTTTAATTTCAAATTATGATTTTACATATTAACATATTATCTTATCTGAAAATTTAAAAACGCTATACAAAAAAATCATCTTAAAATAATTGATTGTATTTTTAATAAATAATATAATTATTTAATTATTATCCATCAAAACTGTCTTCGTTTTTTTTTCATTTTAAACACCTATTTACTTGTCTGGGTTTCTGTTCGTACGATCAAAGCCGATCTATGTTTCTTTTGGATGCTGTACAAAAATCTACGTTCTATATTAAATCATTAAGAAACAAATCTATTGAAGTATGAACGCATTATTCGTGTTTTGATAAGCTTCCATTAAAAAAAATAATACGTACGAGTTGTACTTATTTTAAGTTCTTTTTTTAAAAAATGGAAATGAAATACAAGAAAAATGATATTATTTTTCTTTCATCTTGGATAAGTAAACATCGTTTTTCATTTTACTAATATATTAAAATTCATATTTGTTCATTTTTTATACGAACTGACATGCTGGAATATTTTTATGTAATATTATCCTGATTATGTATAAAAGAAAAGTAAACAATTTTTTTTTTGTAATTACTGAAAATTTATTTAAAGTTATTTATTAAATTGTTCGATTGCCAAATTGTGGATTTATATTTTTTTTAAAAAAAATAAATTTCCAAATAATATAAATTCTGTATAAGCAAATTATTTATTAAAAATAATAAATATTTTGATTCTTCATTTTTTCTCAATTTAAATATTTTAAATTCGAAAAAATTCTATTTAAGGTCTAAAAAAATTATGATTTTAATTCAGTTTTTAAAATTGATAGTCAATTAGTGATCAATAGCTTAAAAATATTAGAAACATAATTACAAATAATATAAATGATAAATCAATTTCACTTGGCTTGTATTTTAATTGAATTATTCTGATTAAAAAATATATATAAATTCGATAAGTGTTTGAGGAATAATAATTTAAATAGTTGAAATTGTTAAATCCTGTATTCACACGTATACATGCATGTGTGTGTATGATACGACGTGTGCTAATTGCTTTAGTTGCCGACATGCTTTAAACCCTAAAAATAATCAATCAAGTTTATAGTAGATTCTATATGAAAAAAAATAATAATTCTTTCACCTAACAGTAGAAGAGACCGGAGATGACATGCAATTCCTGACGAGTCCAGCTCAAATTGTATCCTTAACGAACGCCCGCAATTCACTCTATTCAATCTTTTGTAGTCAGATTTCTTAAAGTATACATAACATTTTTTTGTTGTACGTACGGCGTGAAAATAATGAATTTATACGAAAACCGTTTGAAATGTAAATTGATCAGCTCGTTCGTTATTAATTAAAAAAAATAATAAAACGAATAGATTTTTATCAGGAACAAATTTCGTATGTACATGGACAAATTGATTTCATCATTTTCATTGTATTCTGATATAATCAGTGCAAGATTTTTATAAATGTAACACGTGTGTACGTTTTTTTATCATCGAAAAAACATTGTTTGTTTATTAATTGGGTGAATTTATATCTTTTTATATAACAATAATATGTCGCTAATCTTTGTATCGAATATGACTTACTTATACTTTTTGATAGTAATTTCGAACGTTTTATGTAATTAAGAATAATTATAATATAAATATTTAATTAACATTTTAAGTTATCAATAGTTTTTCTTATCAATTTTTTTATACATTTCTCAACTTAAAATAGAAACTGCGGAATATTTATGATTTATTTTAAATCTTACCAAACGTATTTCATTTTATCTACTATAATACATGTTAAACTTTTCTTTACATTATTTAATTTTCAGCATTGTAAAAATATTTAAGGACTATATTCTCTCCTGTTGATTCATGAATATTAATATAATTATATATTGAATGATTTTTTAAATAATGTTTTTAGCCATTATTGTTCTTGATTTATTATTTTATTCGTTGAAAAGATTAAAAATTGTTAAAACACAAACGAAATTTATATACAACATTTAACACAATTTATTTATGTACTTAGTGTTCTCCTCGCTACACAACATCGCCAATCCGTTAATAATTTATTATAAATTAAATGAAATTTTATTTAATTAACCTAGCATTTTTATTCAGTAAATTTTCTGTTTATATATTTTGAATATTTCAATTAATAACATGATAAATCGATCAAATACTTTTTTGAAAATAGAAAACTTTTATTTATTGAAATCTTTTCGTCTGTCGTTTATGTATGTATATAGAAAATAAGGAAATTTGAAGAAATATAATTTACCAAACTATTAATGTAGTTGATAATTCTTGAAAGTTTTAATTCAAATATAAACTACTTTATTGAACAAGTTGTTTAATATATATGGACTCTAAAAATATTTCTTTAATTAATTTGTTATCAATATAGTCTTGAATATCAGTTTGTTCTGTCAGATCAATTTATATAAATGAATATATTTTCATAGATTTATTTCTTGTCTTAATCATTATTTATTGTCAACTAATATGTATTTAAATTCCAAATATTTTAAATTTGTTTATGTAATTCCAAAATTCTCTATTATTTACTGTTTATGTTTGTATATTGAATTTTAAGAAATATAAAAAAAATAATCAACTTGATATAAATTATTGATAAATAATAAAATTAATAAAGTTGTTTATATATCGATTTTTGATTCAAATAAAATGTTAAAACAAATTTGAATAAGTATGTGTTAGAATTTTGAAAAATTCTAAACATGTTTGAATAATTCGAAAGATTGACTCTAATCATTGTTTTGAACAAAACGATTAGGAAATAATATCTGGACGTGTTTAAGTAACAAATTTGAAACGGTCTCGTTAAAAGATGAGTAAATAAAACATTGTATTTAGTTCGTAGCATAAAGTATTAACACGATTGTTGCGAAACTAAAATCAAATTCTATTATGTATGAAATGTTTCAAGTGTCAAATCCATAATGATGCCAGCTGATATGCTTTTACTAAATTGAACACATCAAACAGACGGCCATGTTTTGTTGACATAAAGTATGGCGTATACACACACACACATTTATATATATATATATATATATATATATATATATATATATATATATATGCATTTATATGTACTTGCCAAGTTTCCGATTTCAAAACATTCTACCGAATATGTATTTTAACCCTTTTTAAAAATCTAAAATACTTAAATAAAAAACCTACACATGTATGATTACAGCAGCAGACACATGTGTACACATATATGTATGTATACATCAACTATAGATGGATGAATGTTTGTATAGAATTTTATATAAAAAGATTTCAAAATCCGGTATGGTGCTGTTTAGGCTGCAATGCTTTATTTAATACAAAAAAACCGTTTTACATTTAATGAAATAGATTTAAAAAGGGTTATAGCGGAGAGGAGCCCCCTTTCAAAATTTTTAATACGTAGTTCGTAAGAGGGAATTGAACGAACATCTGTCCAGAGAAATTCTACTATTGTAATTTTTTAAACCATGCATACAGTTTGATGTGTTCGGCTATTTCAATTTTTTAAAAATGTTCTTTTTTTTCGGGAGTGAATTGAACACATGGTGGGGTGCAGTACATGGCTTAGATTATTTTTAAAACATTTCTTAAAGTCTTTTGATTTCAACACAGATACGCTTGTAGGTTGATATACTTTTTTTTGTTATACATTTTTTTTTTGTCATATTTACTCTTTCCAAGACGGAATGACACTTTAAAAGGATTATTCCGTTTCTGGAAAGTTTGTTTTGTATACATTTTGCGTAGTATATCGTCACCGTACATAATTATTGACGTTAGGTAAACTCCAGGTAAACAGAATTAAATATTTTTCGTCTTACGTGAAACGTTGAAAAGCGAACATAATGAAGATTGTGAAGATATATAAAAAAAATGTTTTTTAACACAAAGATTTATTTATGTATATCCACAATGAACAGATGTTTTCATTTTTTTATATAGATATATTCAGTGTTTAATTTTAATATTATTGTTGCGAACTGACTTTTCTTATTCATAGCTGACCTTTTGATGCTACATAAGATAAGTTGTACGATTCTTCTTAAATTCACATCTGTTAAATCTCTTCATTAAAACAAACCAATAAAATATCCATTCGATATTTGAAAATTCCTTCTTTTTGGATCTCTCCAAATTAATTTCATAGTTGTTTGTGTATAATTTTTGATTAGTAGTTTTGTACTCTAAGCGATTAATTTTTTTTGTATATTTTTAATAAGTTATTAATTTCTAGTTTCATAAAGTAATTTAATTAGAAAATGGTGTTTATATTTATATATAAACATTTTATATATACAAGTTTTCTAACGACGATGATATTACTCGTGGTTAATGGATTTTAAATAAACTTGAAATAAATACTGTTTGAGTATTATTTATGTTATTGCTAAGAAATATTGAAAACATTTGTAAAAAAGTAAAATAAAGAAAATTAACTCATTTAATGTATTTATCTGAAAAATAATAATTATTTATATTAGACGTTAAAAGTTTAGAATAATTGATTTATATTAATATATTTCTCAAAAAATAAATTCCAACATTTTAAAATAAATTCATGTTGAATAAAAAAAAATATATATAATGTTTCAATATATTCATATAAAATCTATTGAAGTTGCAGTAAAAAATATATCTTAAAAACAGTTCTTTTCAAAACTAAAAACATATATGAATTAAATGTTTAATAAAGTAATATACATGTATAACATCTGTTGATGTGTATGTGTGTGTATGTATACATACACATAAATTATTAACTCTTATATGAAAATTATATAAAATAAATAGTAACACTACTATTATTTTTAGTATATATTTATTTTTAAACACAGCATAATTTAATAATTTACGACAGACAATCAACAATTTTTCAACAAGTTTATGATTTTAAAAGAATATGTAATTAGAATACTTGTATCTTGTTTGTAAATTACCTACTAATTTTTACAAGAATTCCATAATCTTCACATCGTTCGTCGCCAAATTTTATATTTATGTAAACGTATATATATGTGTGTGTGTATGCGCGTGCATATATACATACACACACAAAATAAAAATTCAAGAAATATATGAAAGCAACAACTTTAAATCATATTAACACTATATTCTTTACTAATGACATTATTGCTAGTCTGTCGGTGAGGACATTTCTTTTATTGCAAAATAATTATTAATGAGTTACGTAATAAACAATAATTTAATATAAACAAGTTAACTATTTTTTCCAAAAACGAAAGTATTTTTTTATTTGTTTTTCTACTGTAACATTATTTTTTGCAAAATTCGTAAAATTAACTAGTAAATTATTTATCAAAATTTATATGAGTTGATAAAATCGTACTTGACCAAAAATATTTATTAAAAATATTAATCATTAGCTGAATATGTAATTATTTTATTCTGACAGTGTAAAAATAATATTTGTCAATAATTGAATGATATTTTTTCATAATTACCTAGTACTAAATTTGAGGAATTTGAGTCCAAAAATCAATTTTTTAAAAGTAGTCCAAATAATTTTTTCAATTATTTCATTTCTATTCGTGAATTTTTTGATATTTCTACGAAAAATCATCATTAGTTCATGAATGAAATTTGAAGGCGGATTGAGGATTTGATGAATGGTGTATGTAAAAGCTTGTACTGGAATTCTAAAAAAATTGTATTAAAATATTGTTCATATCTAGACAAACGTGAGAAAACTTTGTAACAACAAATCGTATTTAATCAATAGATAAAAAAGTTCAAAAATGGCGAAAAATATAATTAATATGTATTGAAAATCTTCTAGAACTCAGTATATTGTATTTTGCTTGAAACTATTTAGTTGTTTCAAAAATACAATTTTCCAGTTTTTATTTTCATTCCAAATTGAAATAAAAAATAAAACATTCAATAATTTTTTAAGTAAATTTTCAAACATTGAATTTATATATATATATATATATATATATATATATATATATATATATGTATAAATCGCATTATTCAAACAAAGAATTCGCATAACGCACAATACTAATCTATTTAAATAGAATACAATCTTCCGTCTAAAAAATGAATACTTTACGAATTTAAAGACATAGTGAATAAATTAATTTCGTTAGAAGTGTACAACGCCGTCGACGAATTCTATAGGGGCTATTTCTGTAAGCTATTCATATTAAAAAAGTTTTTTTTTCGGGGATGCTTATTATGAATCAAAATATAAGGGTACCCCGATATTATCTTTAATAAAAGGGATATATATATATTAAAAAAAAACAAATCTTCGAAACCTTTACATTCTGTCAGAATAATAACATACATCCGGATTTTTTTATTGAAAATGTTTTTTTAACTTATTTTATATTTTTTTAAACTATAGTAAGTTTGTTTTTATGAAAACACAATTAGTGCGATATTTCTATCATATTATCACTTATTAAATATTTTTTTAAGAATTTTGTTATATCAAAATTGGAGAAACAAATATTGTTTATTAATAAGATAATGAAAATTTTTAAAAAGATGTAATGTCATGTGTTACAACATGCTTTTATAATTTCAGTTTGCCAAACAATTAGTTGCTTGGTTTTCTATTTTTAATTTCTTGACATTTAAATCCAATAAACACGAATATATCAATCAATTAGATCGATGATATAACGAGTTAAATTTTATAGATGCAATTTGTATGATAAAATTAAAATTGTCTCAATAAAAATGTACCATACAACTTAATATAAATTTAATTAATAACACGAATACAAAATTAAACAATACAATTTTCTAAATACATTTTAATGAATTCCAGTTAATGTAATATATATCTAATTGAGATTCTTTTTGATATTTAAAAAAATATACAAAATATTTGGGAAATATATATTTTTTAAAAATAAATATAATAATGACGTTTTTGCATCTTATGAAGCTTCTTGCAAGCTTTGTCATAATTCAAAGAATATGTAATGAGCTTCGATTTGGCAAACGTTCTAAAATAACCTTACAGTTTTAGAACCGGTTGTGAAAAATAGGTCTCAAAGGCACTGTTGTCATATATTGTTATACAAAAAGATATACAGGAAATTAAATTATGTCTTCTATATTGCAGTTGTGTATTAAGATTTAAATAATATACATGCTATATTTATTTCTCTCCCTATCACACACACACATATATATCTTATACAAACAATTGTAACTGATGATTTCAAACATAGTTTTTTTTTTAATTTCATGTAAAAAAATGTGCACGATATCAATATAATTTGACGACGCAATAAACTACTTGAACAATAATTCTAATTTCTGCACTGAATTCTAGTTTAATTGTACACTATCTGCAATTATCATTGGAACGAGAAAAAAAAACTGGTACGTGTTAAAATTATTTCTGTATTTTTAGATATTTTCGAATCATTTAATGACATATTTTAAATTAATCTTATCAATAAATTCATTATTCGAATTAAACATTTTTGTATATAACTCGCGAAAATATTTATCAGTCAGTGCAGTAATTTTTATTTATTTGTGCTAAAACCAAGGTTATGATTTTTTTAATGTGAATATATCTTAAAACCACATAGTAGTAATTTATTCAGATAATATTTTATCAGTAATTCAAATGCAATATTTCTGTAGATTGTGGCTTGTTGTTAATACAAATTCTGTTTGTTTCCAAAATTGTTCACGTAATTGGATTAATCTGACGGCAGCTGCTGTTTAACTGATTTTTTTCGTACTTAATTGGAAATTATTTATACGGATATAATTAAATATTATGCACATTATCTCACACACAGATGTGTGTGGGTGTATACATGCACACATATTCATTTGTAATGTGTGTGTATGCACATGTATATCTATGAGTGTATAAAATTTATTTTTAAAAAATATTTGTAATTTGAAATTTGTAGTCATCTTTAAATTAAAAAAATAAATGATTTAATTTAGAAAAAAAAAGATTTATTTTTGCTAAATATATAAATTTTAAGTTCTTCAAAAGAAGGTTATCGAAAAATTTGACTCACACTTGCCACAAAAGTAACATGACCTCAAAAAAAGATCATCTTAAAATTTATATATATATAATAATTAAAATCATATATGTTTAGAATCTCGTTATTTATTTTTAATTTATTTACGACTTTGTGTTTATATATGATTTCGATTTCATCCATTTTGTTGCAATTTTTTATCTGTGTACAAATTATACATAATTATAATTATACATACATACATTCATAAATATATATATATATATATATATATATATATATATATATATATATAAATCAATAATTTAATCATAATTAATATTTTCCTAATTTAATTGACGAATACATTAAAATATTGTAAAAATGATATTAAAAAAATAATCAGTTTTAACAAAGTTTCCGCAAATACATACTTCCATGCAATTAATCCGGTATTATTAAAAATATTTTAATTAAATACTTTGATACGAGGGGAAAATTCAAATCTGAATTTATTGAATGTACGCTTGTTGTATTATCTATACAGCGTTTTATTATTTTTAGTACACGAATAGAAAGATTTAGTAGCTTAAATATACACACAAACATACATATAGGATATATATATATATATATATTATAAATAGGATTTTCCTTTAAAAAAAAACTCATTTATTAATTATTGTAAGATATGACTATAATGATAAGACTTTAAAATCACTCATGTTTTATTTTGTTTTTTGTAAATTTTATCTGTATAAAAAATTGACATTGGCATCAATTCATGTTATTTAATAAATTTTGAAATACAGATTATATATTAATATAAATATTCAAAAATAAATCAACAAGCATATATCTACTGTCTTTTATATATAAAGTATTTTTGCATATAAACGTTTGTCCAGAAAAAAAGACATTTACTTTTATTGAACTATTTTAAAGTAAAGATAATTGTTTATTTATATTTTTTGCCCTTGTCTTATCTTAAAATACTGATACTAAAACGAATATAAATATATACACAGTTCAAAATTCCGTATTTGAAAATCATACAAGATTTTTATTTTATTGATATTAAAAAAGTTACAGTACGTCCTACAAGTTGTAAACTTGAAGGTTGTATTGTTGAATATAATAACTAGTTTATAGAGATATAAAAAATATTTGTATTGTGTGAATTAATAATAGACATTCAATATTTCATTATTTATTTGTGTCTCATTTTCTCCAATTATATATTGATGTATTTGAAGAAAAGAAAATTATCGATTGAAAATCCAAAAATAGTCTATGGTTAGATGGGACAGAGACATAAGAAAATCTATCCATGTATGGAATGGAAAAAAGGCATTGGATTGTTGGAAATGGATTTTTTTTAGAACTCTTTATCCAGCATTGAATAGAAAAAGAATAATAATAATGATAATTATATAAATATTTTTATTCAATATTGAATTTAGTATTAAAATTATATTCAGTCTATTTAATTTTTTATTACACAATGAAAACACAATTGTGTTTTTCAAACCTATATACTTGTTTTACTAATCTATGAATCTCATAAATAATCATTAAGCAAATTTATACTTTTTTTATTTCGTTATACTAATTAAAAATAACATTAAGGCTTTACCGAATATCTGAAATAAAAAAAATATAATAATAATTCAAATATTATTTTTTTTATGAATTACAATTTATGCAATCAAATTTCGAAATTAAGTTATTAACAAAATAATACAAATCTAAAATTAAAAATAGGACAATAAAACAACCACGTCCTCAATTACACAATTTATTAATCATAATTATTTTTAAACGCGTATCACATTCACATATTTTCAGATACACGTTTCAACAATTAAACAATTTAACTAAGTCACTGTCTAATTATCCTTTTTTACTTATAATTACTTAATAAGTTCTTTAAAACATCAACAGATTTATTTCTAATCACTATAAATGGGTATGTGTGTCTGTGTATATATACATATATATATATATATATATATATATATATATATATATATAAATTAAATTTTATATTTTTGAATTAATATTGTGTTCTAAATTAAACTTTCAATGTCAAATCATCAAGGTTATCGTTTTAATTTCACCAATATAATTCTTTTTATGACTTAATTACTATAAACTATTATCAAAATAGTTGTAAATTCAAAATGTATCGAGTAAAAAAGAGACACGTATATTTTTGTGTACATATCGTTACAAAATAAATTAATAGACAAAACAAACATACGACCACCACCACCACCACGACACATCATCATCCATCCAGTCGTGGAAAAAAGTTTCACAGAAATATTATTTTCGAATTATAAACATATAATAATAAAAATATTTCTAAACAAATCCATGTTCACAGATGCTTCTTCTATACGATTGGTGCTGCTTCATTCATTTAAAATGTCCTCTAAATTATAATGTACCCGTGTTCCAAATAAGAGACGATATGTTGTGTAATTATACATTTTTGTATAGAACACACGTGTGCAATCTTAATTACCGAAATTCTATTCAAAGTTGCCAGTGACTTTGCATTTATTATAAGTTCAACTGACAATCATATCGTATAAAAAAGCTTAACGAATACGATATTCTATATTATTATTTTACATGTTTTTTTCCTCTTCGTCTCCTACTCCGACTTTACAGTGTATGTTAATCGTAATACCAATTGATTATGTACGATGTATCTCTATAATCCAGTGGCGTATTTAATATATCAGGTGATTTAGAAATTCTACAAATATATTTTTGATTATAATATGCAAACTTGATTTTTTTATTATTGGTTATGTACATGTTTTTTTTATTATAATATAATCCTTATTTAAATGTATAAACTTTCAAAGTTCAAGAACCGTTAATAATCATTTTAATAATATAAGAACAAGTCTTGTTCGTGAAAATTTTTATTTTCAATCTAATCCATTAATTACCGTAATATAAATAAAACTAGCCAATTAAATTCCAAGTTAATATGGATAAGAATTAATAATGTATTGTGTTTTTATCAAATATATCAAAATAATTATACTCAATCAAAATAATCAAAATAAATATCAAAATAATTTAAATTTTTAAACTGTATTTTCTAAGCAAAAACATATAACATTTATTAAAATTTAATATAAATAATTCAATTTATCAAAATATGTTTTTTAAATATTTTATTCAGTAAATATGAAGTTTTTTTAAGAATAGATTCTTTAATATTTTTTTTTACTTAAATTCCCTTTTTCCTCTAATTAAAACCAACATTTAATAACTTTTTTTTAAAAAAAAGTGATAATCATTTTTAAATATGACACTTGTAAAATATTGATGGTTAATGGATTTTTAAATATTTTATTGAAAGAATATCACGAGAATGAATTATTTTCTGAAATATTTTCTGTATTTTTAACAGGAATTTGAGAATTAAATGAATTAATTTCTTTGTTGTAAATATTATAACTTTTAAATATGGAAAATAATTATTTCTTATGCACAATATTTTTAAATTATAAGTTAATAATTGATTCTAAATGAATAATGTAATATATTACTTCAAAAGTAAATTTTTGTTGATAAAATCGACTGATAGTTTAAATCCCATCCCCCTCTAATGAATAAGATTGGTTTGAAAACGTAAACGAATGATTGATATTTGTGTAAAATATGATTTATTCGAAATAGCTAATAATTTTTTCTGTTAGTTCATCACGTGCCACCACTGAAATATAATTAAATATATTCTATATTAGTAGTTTACGTCGAATCTAATTGCTAATGAAATTTAAAAATCAATTAAGACATCCAACCAAAACGTATCGTATTTTATATAACATCGTACTTACTAACAGAGAGAAAAAAAGTTAATAAATGGAAATCTTATTATTCGATAGTCGACCTTTTAACCTACCCGCAAGAATCGTTCATCAGTTCTTGTCTGCCAAACACACAATATTATTACCAAAACATGTAAAAAAGTGGGGTTTAGTCTAGTTGCCATGCCTGTATTGTGCGTCATTAATACAATATGTCTTCCGACAGAGATATTTCCAAAACACACACACACACACGTATATGAAAAGTTGAGGTTATAACCCCTACACCACACCAGCCCATTGTTATACATCATTTGATCAAATAACTGCCTGCCTCATGAGGCGTTTCTTATTACTTATGCAGAGTAACCTGGTCACTTTTTAAGGAGTGGCTCCGTACTTTAAATATACTAACAAAATATGTAATAAGTACAGTTATATTGAATTTTTGACCGAGATAAGTATCGTTAATTTTACGTTTTTCTTTTTATAACACCTATTTTTATCAGTTTAAACTTTTTATAGAAAAAAATTGATTTCAGTTCGCGTCTGTACGTAAATTCGTACGATTTACATACTGGACAGATCAGTTTTTTTTCATATTTTTGTGAATTACGAAGCAATAGAGATGATTAATATATAATTCATTTTTTGTATGTGGGTGTAACACTATTTAACTTGGAATAATTATTTTCAGTCATACATGTGTTTTCTCAAATATTTATAAACACATATATACATAATATATATATACACACTCACATATACGTACACATATACATAATTATTAATGTGAGTAATAATTATATATAACAAACATTTTAGTTAAAAATTCCTCTACATCTGTCTCATTCTAAAGAGTGTACTCTTTTAAAATAGTTACTTATTTTTAAATACAAGAACTTCTCTCTAGAAATTATATATTATTAAAATTTTGATGTAATAAAATAAAAATTCCACACATTTTATTACTATTATTTATCGTTTTAAATTATATATTTTTTATAGTGTATAGCTAAACATTTTTCTTAAAAAAAAATTCTAATTAAAATAAAATAATATATATTATTTTGAAACTACAATATAGTTTATATTTTATTTATTAGCTCTCATAAAAAGAATTTGTTGATGAGAAGTAAATGTGAAGATTCAATTAGATTGGAACTTACTAAATAAACGCATTTTTATTTTTTGTAATCCAGTAATATATTGGAGTAAAAGTGTTATTATATATAATCAATACATAAAATCTCTTGAAGAGAATTTCAAATTATTTGTTAAACATGATAATATAATAGTTACTGCAGGAAGATTATAGGAACGATGAGAAAACAAGAAGAGGCATAGATAAAAATAAATCAAACAGTGGACCATAACTGAAATTATAGAGAAAAAACAGTTAAGAACGTTAGAGACCGAAATGCCAAAACAAGTACCAAAAGTAATACTGAAAGGATGTAGAATAATACACAGATAAATAAAGGTATAGTTGGATAGAATTGAAAGCTTTGAGAGTAAGAAATTAAAGAAAAAGATATCAATGGGAAAAAGGAAATTACAAAAATAGGTAGAGGCTTACTTGACTTCCGAAGAGAGATATAAGGGAAAAAATAATAAAGTATTAGATACTTAATTGTAACAAAAATCAATTTTCAGTTTTTAATTAGGGTTATAAAGATATCGAATCTTTTAAAATACAAAAAGCGTGTAGTAATTCTTGTATTAATTTTACAAGAATATTAACATGAAATATTCAAAGCAGATAGAAAAAAAATAAGTATATACAAAAAATTTTGGGAGAAAAATGGAACATGGAATGTATATGAAATTTATTGAGAAAGAAATGAATAATCTGTATTTGAACATCCACTACCTTATTGACCTTTTGTTTCTTTACAAAACCCTTAACAAGAACTCATTTTCAAATAAAATTAGAAACAACAGGATTTTAAGAATTAAAAGATAATTGTTTTTAAAAAAGTTCATCGATAAAAACATTACGTTTTTTTAAAAAAAGACATTTTATGAAAGTTTCTAAAGGATGATTGTTGCTTTCAAAAAACAGTTTTTTTAAAAAAGAATAGAATTGTTGCAAAGGAGATAACAATTACAGAATCAGTTTAGTTGTTTTTTTACATTACTCAAATAATATATTTGTTTATTTTGAAAATGAAATCATTTTTTTATAGTTTCTACCAATATATATAAACAGATTAAATTAATATTTTGATATAATGAACAAAAAAAATATCAATTTTATGTTGATCGAATTCGTTTTGTTATTATGAAAACTCGATACATAATTCTAGCATTTATCTTATTTTAAAAAATTAATTAAATATACTTTTTGTCATACGAGAATTGATTTTTCTGTTTTTGCCCGAAACTGGCATATTTTTTTTACCTTTCATTTACTGTTAAAAAGTCGAATATACGAACCGAAATCCGCCAGTTATAAAAATGATTAATGTGTCAAATTGATTGTTGTTTTTTGTCGGCGACTCGCCACATAATGTTTATTTATGAAAATATTTTTTTGTCATATTCAAGTATGACTTTCACAAAATTGTCACTTCTCAGACATATTTTCATATTTAAAAAATTGCTGCGCGCTCAACGATATTTAAAACAAACATTGAAAACAATTTATATAATGTGTTTTGACTGTTTATTGATAAGTACATATTTAACCGGTTTGAGAGAATATACAAAAAAATTGTTATTAATGTCAATATATTTAAATCAGATTATTTTTTTGTAATAAATTAATAACATCGTTAATTAATCACTTTCAATGTACAAATTATTTAATATTAATATACATTATTTTCATACTAAATATTCGATATGGACGTTCATAAAATATTCAAAGATTTATACGATTAAATAACGTTTTTATTGAAATAATTTATCGGCATTTCGGTTCTTTTTTTCCTACTAAATTATTTAAAAAAAGAGAACACGTTTGAAAATGTTCCATGTGACGAATGACAAAAGTGACAAGTTGGATATAGTTATAGTATGTTCGTTCTTGTAAAACTTCGAAAGGTTGTAAGGACGTTAAATTTAACCCGTAACTTAACATCAACAATAAAGTTCCGAATTGAAAATATTTCCATATTTTTCATCTTGACTCGCGGCTTTTATTTTACATATGTCTCGTCGTTCTTTTTATTTCGTTTGATGGTACAACAAACATCTCACTCCTCCACACGTGGTCAACACGTTTATTTCTTTCGTTTTCATAAAAAGTGCAGGTGTGAAATGTGTATGTATGTATGTATACACTCGTAAAGAAATTAGTATTGATACAAATTTAGAACGTTTTATGTACAACCATATACGGAATATACGATGGGTGTGGCTAAAAGGGCTGATGAGGGTACGAAATGATTGATTGTTGTATCACCCAATTTCAGTTTTAATGTTTTTATCATGGTGTCTAATTTTTTCCCCATTTCGTATTGAACGAATTCAAACTTGTGTTTTTATTAATTTATAGTTTATTGGTCTTATTATTTATTGGAATTACTTTATACCATCAGAACAAACGTTGAATCTTTTCAAATAACAATAATGCTGATATATCTCAATAGTTTGATGAAATTATATATCTGTTAATATTTGAAAATAGACAAATTCTCATGTAAATATAATTTCTTTTCATATAAAATACTATAATATTTTTAAATCATGAATAAACGACTGCTTATTAAAAAATAGAATTGGAAATGAAAGTCATAAAAGCACGAACAACAAATGAATCAATTAATCCAACAACAATACTTATAAGAGAAATAAATACAGTAATCCAAATTAGCTTCAAAAATTGAAGATGTAAGGATTAGTTTTATTAATATTTATGTTGAAATTAGTATTAATAATATTTTATATAATGAATGTTAATAACATAAATATACAATATAAAATTAACGAATGTAAAACACATATATTAGGCTTTCAAAATATTTAATAAAAAATATTAAAATTTGTATTAAAAAAATCTCTGCATACATCACAAATGCTTTATTAATTCTTAGATTATTTCTTGTCAAAGTAAAAATAATGAATAAATAGTTTAGTAATTTATTTTTTTAGTGAAATTTATTACAGTTGATTAAATTTTATATACTTTATTTATTTGTATGTTTTATCTATATTTACTATATATAATATATATATATATATATATATATATATATATATATATATATATATATATATATATATATATATATATATATATATATATATGTTATTATATAATCATTACTAATATATTTTGTTAAATTCTATTACTGTAAATCAAATATTTTCAGTTCAAAAGATATGTTGCTTTTTTCCATATTATTAACTTCATTATTTTACCTGTTCATCAGTATTTTTTTTCTCAACTTTTCCATTTTTTAGTTTCTTCATAATATCCGTTGTCTTTTAGTCAAATCAGTTATTCGATAAATATGAATAAATTATTTGGCATACTTACATATTATAATATAAATTTCTCGATATACAATTCAAAATATAAGCTAAAATAAATAGAGACATTTTTATTATTAAAAACAAAATATGATCATTTTAAAAAGATATTTTATTGCAAAAAAATAATACAAATATATATAGTACAAAGTATTAAAAACTAGATCATTTTTGATGTTCCAAAATAAATAAACGAGATGGTTTTTTAATATTTTTATTTAATACATAAAATATTCAGTGTAAATACATTATTATTACTAATCATTTTTAGTATATGTTATTTCAAATTAAGTATTTTGCAATTCTTTTTTTTATTATACTTAATACAGCCCAAAATTAAACAATATAAATCATAATATTGAAATTTAAACATGATGAAATATATACTTTGTATTCAGTTTCATAAATGTTCATTCGTCAATCACGAATCATTCATTTATTAATATTTTAATATTTATTCCTTATTAATAGGAATTACATGAATGAAATGCAATGATTTCATTGAATTGATTTTATTGAACATTTATGATTAGAATAAAAAAATTTAAAGGATTGTTTTAATTAACGATTCAAGATATATTTTAATAAAATCAACTGTATTTTTTCGTCAAAGTGAGGTCATACATGTAATTGAATTATTAAGAAATCAATTTTGTTAATTTAAGGAATTTTTTATATTTTAATAAAACTTTTTAGTTAGAATACTTAATTTTATTTTTTTTAAAAAAAATTAATAGTGTATAAAAAATATTTATAACATATGTGATAGATATATAAACATACATATGTATATATTCGAAGAAAATCTCTAATAAATGATATTTGTTATGAAAACCATATTGCAAGAATAAAATTAAGCCATAAATCTAAATATTTCTCCATTCATCACATATGTTTTATAAAACAAATTAAAAAACAGTAATAAAAACGTGTTAAACATAAGGTCGAGCAATGTATGCAGAGTGAAAGAAAAGTTAAGTCAAAAAGAATAAAAATAATTATAATTAATGTTGTATTTTATTTGTGCATATAATTAAATATGCATATAAAATAGTTTACAAGTAATTACTAAGTATAATTAAATGATATTGTTCTTTTCGTTTTGTTAGTTTCGTCTGTCACAAAGTAATATATTTATTTGTGAACATTTAAAAAAACAATAATTCATACAGACAGTTTCCAAAACTGTACGGTGCCAATGGAGGATCAGTAAATTATATCTGACACATCGTTTTTAATGACATCATTTTATTAGCCAAAAATGGAAATTTATTTTATATGTTTACTATAGACAAGGCAAAAGAATTACGTCAAATTTCGTCACTTGATTTTTTTCACTGTTTAACTTGGAAATAAATCAAGTTTATAAAAGTTTATAAATCGTATAGTGGCTAAAAACCTTTTATGTGTTTGAAACAATCCATTATGACACGTTTTAAGGTTAAATAAATAAACAGAGAAATAGAAGAAGTGTTTTGTTAGTATTCAGAAATTGTATGGACCGATCAATTAAAATTACTTTTGAAATGTGAAAAATATTTAACATTTATGATTATCAGATTAGAATATGACGTGGCGTTAAATACAGAAGTCAATGTGTTTTTAATAATATTCATTAATAACACAAATTTAATAAAATATAATATTAATAAAACTAATTCCACGTTCTAAAATCATCAGTTCAATTTATAAAACCGACTAGAAACGAGATCGACAAAAAAATATATATCCGTTTTAACGCCCAGTGGCATTTACTTAGGCATGCACAAAAAATAAATTGAGTTATTTCATTAACGTTCAGTTTTATCTGACATATTATATTACATATTTAAGAATTTATCTGTTCAGAAATCAGATTGATATTTTTAAATATTCAATTAAAATACATTAATGAAAATATGGACGACGGAAATATTCGTAGTGTTGTTGGACGAAGATTGAAGTATAGCTTATAAATAAATATTTATTAAAAAATAAAGAAGTATTTGTGCTCGTGGAATTTTAATCTGCGTGTGTATGTTAAAAAAACAAACTTAGATATCGGACATGTTTAATGTATATAAATGAGGAATAGTTGATGGCATTTTTTTTTCGTTTTATCGTGAATATTTTTGGATGAATAGACATATTTAGTTGAATACGTATTAAATTTATTATTCAGATTAATTATTTTTAAATAGCGTATTTTTATAATGAATAAAAATAACAAAATGTTGTTTGTTACTTCCTACTACCAAATTAAGAACGTTCAGATTTTATTTACATTGTACAGAAATTACAGTTATGTAGCAGTTAGAATTTCTCATTAATCTATTTTTTGTTGCTTTGTAATTAATGGAACACTTGTTAATAATGATACAATATATTGTATATGTATTCAGATATTTTATTAATACCAAATACAGTTTTAACTTGTCATGAAATAAAATATCAACTATTGAAATATATTCAGAATAACATTTATATTTATACACAATATAATATTTTAAAATTATGCTTTTATTCACATTAATTATGAAAATGGCCATTTTTTGTGATAAATAATTAAAATGTGCTCTAACATGTGTTTCTTTTTATTGCAGCCCTTTTAGTCCAGAATCAAATCGTACGAGACCCGAATTCGAACCGAGGATCGCCGTCTCAACAATTAACCGGCCAAAAAACAATATCATCAGGAACACAAAATTTAGATTATTCGAAATATGTTAAAAGATATTCATCTAGTGTCGAATGCGGCAGTTCGTTTTGTAAAGATATGAATTATAGGTAAATAGAAATTGTTTTCAAGTTCGATTATTCTCGTTTATATAATAACATTAGTATGTTTAATAAATCTATTGAACATTGTAGAGAACACTTTCATTGCTTAGAATGTCTTGAATCAGACAATAATTCAGGTACGAAAGTTTTTGCTAAAAAGGAAGAAATGATAAGACACTGGAAATGGCACAAAAAGAGAGATGAATCGTTACAACATGGTTTTATGAGGTAAGTAAGTTAGTTAATATTAATTCAAAATATGAACTATTTGTAACCTTTCCGTTTTTTTTTCTACATTTAGAATTGGAATAAATTCAAACTTTTATTATTGACATTTTAAACAAAAATTAATTAGAATGTTTCAAACAATTATTTTTTTATTCCAAGTTTCTTATTATATTAGAAAATTGTTATCGCTTACTTTTTTGAGTCAGTATTCTATCAATTTTTGTAGATATTCACCTTTAGATGATTGTTCTGAAAAATATGGAGGCTGTCAACATAATAGACGACAAACTCATTACCACTGTATTCATGACAACTGTGATAAGGTATTTTTTTTTATATATACATGTGTATATATGTAATCAAATTCTTTAATATATTTACGTTGTTCAGTACTAGTAATCATATTGTTGTTTGATTCACCAGGTGTATATTTCTACATCTGATGTTCAAATGCATGCAAACTACCACCGAAAAGACTCTGCAATTATTCAAGAAGGCTTTCAAAGATTTAGAGCTACAGAAGACTGTAACTCGAACTACTGTGCCTTTTTTGGACAACGTACTACTCATTTTCATTGTAGGAGAGATGGTTGTAAATTTACATTTA
This sequence comes from Neoneuromus ignobilis, assembly GCA_029203775.1. NCBI lineage: Eukaryota > Metazoa > Arthropoda > Insecta > Megaloptera > Corydalidae > Neoneuromus > Neoneuromus ignobilis. The sequence goes on along the minus strand of CP092096.1, from coordinate 19,844,656 downwards.
AGAATAAAGCTGATATGGGTATGTTTTATTAAACGTGTTACATATTATTATTTTTTTTTAAAAAAAAATAAAGTACTACAAGATATAATTGTGTTATTTTAGAAAAACATAAGTCATATCACATTAAGGATGAACAGTTATCTAGAGATGGTTTTAAGAAATTTATGAAATCAGAACAATGTCCTTTTGAGAACTGTCGATTTAGCAAAGTTTGTAATCACATTCATTGTATCCGTGAACAATGTAATTATGTTCTACACAGTTCTGGACAGTTGTTCAGTCATAAACGTAAACACGAACGTAAAGATAGTGAGTTAGCGTACAGGAAGTTTAAATTAGCACAAAGTATGTTGAAGAATTATTCGGCGACAGGGCAATCCCTCGAACATATACCTCAGAACATGCTGGAAATTTTAAAAGCTCAGCATGGGAACTTAAAGTTAATAGTACCGCAGCATATGCAAGAAATGATTAAAATCGATTCAAAGTACATAGATAGTCTGCCGCAATTCGGACATTTACCACCGAATATACAAGAGATTTTAAGAAATTGTCACAGCATGGAAAGTTTACCTCCTGGTATTCAGGATGTTTTACGGAAATACGAAATGCAGATAAATAGTCACGATGCAATGGATTTGCACGGGAACAGTCCATTGAACTTAACAGATAGTCAAAATCATTCAGATAGAGCGCTGAGTAGTCAATTAACAATAAACGAAATGATCAAGTCTTATCAAGATAGTTTCATCAGATCACAACAGACTGATAATTCATTAAATCTATCACAATCTGGTGAACCAGGCAGTCAAAGTATCTCCTCTGCTCATAATTTAATAATGATGGCACCTCCGGCATTTAGTGGTTTAACAGATGATCATGTTTCACAATTAAATTCAGAAAAATTAAAACACATTCAACATTTGAATTCTTTAACTAATCACGCACAAAATTATTTACCGGACAAAATCGACCATTTAAATCAAATGGATTTATCAATAGCTTCTAATACACCGAATGAAGATCTAAATAGTCGAATGGTACCTGTTCCAAAAACATCTGACCAAATCTCACATTTACAATTAACACCTGACCAGGTATCGAAAATTGAACATTTACATCGTTTGGGAATAAATTTAACAATAGATCAAGTTAATGGGCAGTACAATGTTAAACAGGAGCCCATGACCCCAGCTCAAATACAGATGTTTGAAATACCTGAAGATACAATTGGCGGCCGTTCAGATCACTACCTTGATATGAACGCGACAAACGATTCTACTGATTTTGAAGATCTTTCAAATCAAGAAGCTACTTCTGAAGTATCAAAAAGAAACATGGATTTCTCTGACAATGACGATTCATCAAATAGTACTAATCTTGCAATCGACTTAAGTGGAAATATCAATTCTGATACTAATGCTCAGAATATGTCTAAAAACTCGCATGAGGGAAATATTCAAAATAGTCTAGAGTCAAATGATGATGAATCATACAATTTATCATCTGCAATGGAAAATAACTTTTCATCTCATAAATTGCCAAATGAAAATTTACAAATAGATTGGAACAATGAAGATTTTTGGCAGAAATATTGTAAATTTTTCAATGCTTCTGAAAAATGTTTCAATGGTAGTGAAGAAAGCCATGTTCCTGTTGAGCAGAAATGTGAATTAGCATTTACTGAGCATTATCACTGTTTAGTTGAGAATTGTACGATGATTTTCAGGTTTGTAATTATTGTACTATTTTGAACGAAAATTTTATTAAAAGCAAATATATAATCATTTTTATTTAATTGTAGCTGTAAAGATGGTGTTAGAGAACATGCAAGAAATCATGAACAAGAGAATCAAGTAACTGATAATTTTTACATTACTGTAAGTCAGAATGAAAAGTGCTCAATTGAAAATTGCGTCTATGACAGTAGAGAAACACATTACCATTGTAATTGGGTGAGTAGGTATAATTTTTTGAACAGGTAACAAATAGGTATCAAAATTGTTTTTTTCTAGGATAATTGTCGGGAAGTAATATTAACATCTGATAAAATATTCCGTCGCCTAGAACATTTTAAAATGCATGAATATAGTCGTAAATTAAGTTTAACTAAAGATCCATTAACAATGACTCATTTGGCAACTTCTATAGAAGGAATGTTTAGAAGAAAACGCGGCCGTCCACCAAAAAACAGAGTCATAGAAATTTGGAATGAATATGTTAGTGTTTATTACATTACTGGAATCAAAATTGAAACAAGTTTTAAAATATATTTTTTATTATTATTTTAGTCACCAGTTGGAAGCCAAAGTTTCATGGATAGTCCTCAAGCTATATTTACAAGCTTCAAATTACCAAAACCAACAATTAGTTCAACTATAATTCAACCAAATCCAAATATTATTGACAATTCTGATAAAATAGAAATATCAGAATCAATCATAGAAGATGACCAAGATAGATCAAATAATACAAGTCCTATTGTAAGTTTATATAATGGTGTTTATATTATTGGAAAAAGATATTTATTTTAATTAAATTTGAATTCTGTTGTTGTTTTTAGATACCTAACGATTACAATTTACAAGGATTCAATGTATATAATGAAAATGAGAAGTGTCCAGACAGTTTATGTCAATTTTCCAATGAGAAAACTCATTTTCATTGTAATAAATCTAGGTGCTATTATGCTACAGCTACTTATGATATCTTACTCATGCATTCAAAAGATTTTCATGACAATGTTGAAATTTTGGACGAGTTTGAATTTTATGATAGAAATGTAGATTGTAGACTAGAAAATTGTCATAGGTGAGATTTTTTGCTCAAGAACGAATTACATTTAAGTAAATGTTGAATTTTTAATTGTTTCATTTATTAATGTTTTTTTTTTTTAATTTTTTTAGCAATAAAGTAAATCGACATTTTCATTGTACAATACCTAACTGTAACTATAGTTTTGTAAGATACTCTACAATGAGTCTTCATAAAGAAACACATGCTTCAGATACTATACAATTAAATCAAAGTATAAATGATTCTAGACCTTATCAAATTGAACAGAAATTAATTAATAATGAAAGAAGTGCTGAATTATCGAATAATTCGCATTTTTCAACAACAGTTATTAAATCAGATCATTTAAATTATATAAATGATGAAAATAGTGATAATAGCAAAGGTGTATCTGGTTAGTATTTTTTTTATTTCTATAATTATTATAAAAGTGTAGTAAAATTTTTCAGTAAATATTTCTTTTTATTGTGGTTATTTATATTTGATTGATTTTTTTTTGTAAAAACGAAAACTCTACTTATTTCTTTTATCTTTTGTATTTTATTGAATATTTTTGCATGTAAATTTATTTAGTGATATGTAAGTAAACAAAATTGGTGATGGATATAATTAGAGGTTGCATGTAACTTAAAGTGTCTAGTTAGTAGTGTATATATTGTCACTGAAGATTTTTTTTCTTTTGTGAATAAGAAAATTTTATATGTAAACATGTATTATATGTTTATTTTTTGAAATGAATTGATGTTATTATTCACATTTGTAGCAATAGTAAAAAACTGCCCATTTTTCTTTTTATATAAATAAGAAGCAACCACTTTAGTGTAAACTATTTCAAAGTACTATAATGAGATATCTTGTAAATATGGGTATTTTTCTGTTATATTTTAGTGGTAAAGGCTTCGGGAACTTTTTATCCATTATCTGCATTGCCAAGCACATCTTCGCATGAACCTAATTCTAAAAGACATTCACAAGGTAACTTTAATGCGTAGTAAAATTCAGTTAGAAAACATTTCAAAATGTAATTGAGAAACAATTTCGGGGATATGTTTAGTAAATTAAATTTTCAGTAAATTTACATCACATTTCAAAATCTCTTCAATCTGTTTGTGTATATAAGGGTTCTTATATATTTATTACAAACATGAAATTGATTCCAGAAGTTTGTGCAATCCTTTTGTAATAAAAATCATATCATGTATATTATTTCTATAATTTGACAATTTTAGAATCTATACTATCTTTTTACATATCCTCGAATAAATATATGAAGATATATATTTTGTAAAACTTCCAAATTTCAAATTATCAAATCTAATAATAGTTACTGTAATTATTTACAGACACAGAAGAATCAGTGTCAGTTTCAAGTAACAAAAATAATCAAAACAGTTCAAATTGTCAACATACACTTTATGGACTTGAACTACCTTGTAGTCGTGCATTCTGTAAATTGAAAAGAAAGTGTCACTATCATTGTAATGCTTGTAATCAAGCATTTTCAGAAGTAGATAGACTTGTGACACATATTTCTAAACATAGTTCAGGTGCTTTAAATCCACAAGGGCAAAATACTGAAAGTAGCCCTGTTATCTCTGAACCATCAAGTCCTACTAAAACTGTTGAAAAAAGTCCTATTATTACTGTAACCCCAATTCAAAATTTACAAAGTGCACATGTCGTGTTCAGTGAACAGAATATGGCAGCTCAGAATCTAACAGTTATTCCAACAGAAAAATTAACTAATTCACCTACATCAAGACATTCTGCTAGTCCAGTTCAGAGTTCTTCAATTGCATCTCAAAATCCATCTATTTATGCTGATTATGTGGCAGGTATGTGATATATAAGTATTTAAAATTAGATATATGTTCTTTTTATTAAACATTTTGTGTACATTTTTCAATAGCCATTTTAATATAAAAACTTTCAATTTATTTCCAGCTCATCATTTTAATTCAGCTAATTTAGCAGCAAGATTTGCTATGATTAGTCAACAGACTGGAATTCCAGTACAATATTTATATCAAAATCCAGCTCTGTTATATCAGCTACATCAACAAGGATTGCAAATAATGCAACAACAGTCGATGGCTGCAGCAATCAGTCCTTCTATGACATCCCAACATTCAGGTATCTATTTTTTTAGCTGTACTTTAAATAAGCATTGAATATGTTCATTTTTAAAAATCATTTTTACATTTTCAGGAATGAGCACTGCAAGTAATTATACAAGTCAAGCAGAAAATTTAACTTCTGGTAGTTTAACACCACTAGCAATGATGGCAGCTAACTTAAATAAAAGATCTTTAAGTCCAACAAATCATTTAAATCCTGAATCACCGGTAGATAAAAAGGCCCGAATTCAAAATTCAATGCGTATTTTGAAAGATGAACCAGTTCCTGAAGGCTATGTAAGATTTCGGTAAGTTCCAATAATAGTTGGTTTTGTTTGGTATTAAATTTATTTTCATACACATATATATATATATATATTTGTAATATCGATTATCATTTAAAGATTTAATGAAGATTGTCAGTATCCTCATTGTGGCTATCGTGAACATCAAACTCATTTTCACTGCCAAAGGCAAGACTGTGGATATTCATTTTGTGATAAAACTCGTTTTGTTCAACATACTGCTCGACATGAAAGATTAGATACACTTATGGGTGGTGATTTTCAACAGTATAGAGCAAATGTGCAATGTGGGCGGCAAGAGTGTGCTTACACAAACACATTAGGTATTTAAATTGGACAGTTTAAAAGTATATAATACTTTACATTCCTCAAAATATTGGCATTAATTTTTGTTGTTTTTAGGATCTACACAAAACAAAGCAAGTCACTTCCATTGTTTAAAATGTGATTTTGTTTGTACTGACACAAATAAAGTAGTGGCACATCGAAGACAGCACCAGAAATTGGATTCTATACAAGCAGCAGGTTTTGAAAAATTCACACCTTCACAACAATGTTCAGGTGCAAATAGTGGTAAGAAAAATGATAATAAATTAGAGATAATTTGATTGTCTTTAACAACAATTCGATTGTGGATCAATCTAGCTTATTGTTGAATTAAAAATTTATAGACGATTTTAATTGTTATTTAATTTTCAAATTTGTCTACTAATATGTAAGTATTTTTGTATTAGGATGTCAACACAGTGGAAGACAAACACATTATCATTGTTTGAGTTGCCAGTATGCTGTTCTTGGATTAGCTCAAATGTCAGCACACAAATATCGTCATTTGGAAGGATAATTATGATTAATTCAAATACATGTGTATACGGTTAATTAAGAACAAAATCAGATAAAAATTATGAAAACTGTTCATAATTTAATAATTTTTTTCATAAATTTGACAACTGGGATAAGCAACTGAGATAAAACTTATTCATATTTATTTATGTCTATTTAGGACATATTTATTTGATATTTTATAATTTATATATGAAAACCTTATTCACATTCCTCATAACCAGAATTTATACTCCATGTGAATTAAGACATTCATAAAATGTGCACTCATGAAAACTAATGTAAAAATATAGTATTATTAATTAAGTATGAAATTATTTATGTCCTTAATATAATAGAGTATTAGTAAAATTTTTCTTTTTTTCTTTTGACAAATTCAATGTTTCCTTTAAATGCATATTTTCTTTGTGATTTTTACATTGTACATATTTATTTAGTTTAATTATATTCTTATTGAGAAATTCTCTATATGTAGTTTTAATAAAGAATATTAAATGTAATTTTCTATTAGTTTATCAGTAGTGTGTGTATTGGATTTGTCAAAAGAATGAAATTCGTGAAAAGACACTATAGTATTTAGTCAAATATTTTATTTACAAAAAAATAAAAAATGAATTAGACAGAACACAATTAGACTTGAATGTGGCCTTTCATTTAAAACTTACTCAGAAAATTTAGGGTGCCTTAGAATTTGTAGCAAGATATCAGTTTAGTGCCTTTGTGAACATATTCAAAAATAATTTGATTCCAATAGAAAAAAGAAAAAACAGTAGTATTTCATGTTTGCTGATATCATATTTATCGGTTTATTTATTATAAAAATTTAACAATGTTACAGAGGCAGCTTAAAATATTCAATATATTACAATAATGTTTTGAATAAAATAATTTATTGTGTCATGTTCTATATGGAAAAAAATAATAAAATAATATTATTGTAGATCATTCCAAAGTGTTTAATTTTCAGAAAGTGCCATATGCAACTTAAAAATAATTCTCCTGAAGTAATGAAATAACACTACGGCTATAAAAAAAAATACGGACGTTCAATATCAAATCAATCGATCGATACTACGATGGTGCCATAAACCATACGATTAACCGTACTTTGGAAATATTTACTTTAAAAAAAATGATATATAAAGTAATGGTTAATAATTGACCTCGCTGTGAAAAATAAAACCAATGTAATGGGTTTTAAAACAATTTCATAAATTGATAAATATTATTTTTTAAATTTCCAAAATATTTAGAATACATTCTAAATCATTCTTCACATTAAGACATTTGTATCACATTCATTATATGTAGACCAGTTTGTTAGAAATGATTTTTTTTACAGCCTGGCTTTTGTACATAGAAAATTTAGAATATTTTATTCCCTTATTTTATTTTTGTTTTTGAAACAAGTAAATATATCTACTTCCATAAATTAAATTATATTCAATATATAAAATTATTTAAGATCGCCATATTATTATTAAGTTTAAATGTTATCTTAAGTGCAATGTCTAAAAAATCAAACGTTTAGAAAAAAGACAACAAATCATTTTTTTATTAATTATACTAAATCAAATTTGATATTCATGTCGCATTCCATAAAATCTGTTGACATGTTTACCAATTAATTGCACCTTGATGTTTTAGATATTGCAGAAACATGTAGAATTAAGTTACATTTCCAACTTATTATGAAAATATGAATTAGTTAAAATTTTATTTTCATTTATTGCATCAATAAATAAACATCACAATATTATTCAACTTGTTCATTTTATAATATGTATATCTTTATTATTATTTGAACTTATTTTGTACATTAATTCGAATTTTAACAAATTTAATTTTCATTTTAAGTAGGATTTGAATTTTTCATTCATCTCATGTGTATATATTTTGTACTAGTCTCTTGTATGTCGAAACATTAACATATGTACGTAAAATTAAAATTTACTGAAAATAGATATTCTTTAAATACAAAAAGTGTGTATTTTTTTTTAATAAATATATGTATAGAAAAGATTTTTGATAAGACTTACTTTCAGTATCTGCCATTTCACCAAGCTTCAACCAATTGGATGATGATAGTTCACGACACAATTCACGACACGTAATTTTAAAATATGTAAAAATAATTTATTTTGTTCATAATTTAAAAATTTAAATATAAGCAAAGATCCAAAATTTGATAATACAAATATTATAGATAATTTTATTAATGAAAAAATTAACACCAACAATACCTTTTTGATTTTCACAAATTTATTCACAGTTGAGAAATTTTATTATTGTAATTTTGAAAAATTCAATTTATAATTTTATATCAAATTAAACAATAAATACTTTAAAAATTATGAATATAATTTGGTTTTTTTGATAACGGTTAATGTATATATAATAACACTTATATAATAACACAATTTTATAAAAAGAAATATTAAACCCGCCAAACCGATACAAACTTTTACAATAGAAAAAATCTTTTGAAATGAAATTGAAGTTGGCGAATGTGGTTTTGTGTTATCTACTGATAGCAGATGGCAGCACTAAATGTAAGGTTTGTTTTAACCTAACTAAATTGATTTTCATAACAAACAGAAGGATACATAATTGTTGATAAAAAATAAAAATAATATATTTTTAAAAAGAAATTAATATTGAAAAAGTTACCTTCTTGTATCATAACAGGTAAACTATTTATATTTTGTATTATAAATTGTTTAGAGTAATTCATTTTTTATATGTCAACAAATGGGATACGTTTGTCAAATTCATTTGTTAAATAAAATAGTTAAATAAATCATTGTTTCTGTTAATAATTGCAAAATAAAAATGATATTAAGTTAAATTTATTGTTCAAATATAATTATTGTATGGAAATCAAAAAATAATTTCAAGAGTATATATAACTATAAAAACTAATGTAAGTATTTTTGTTTCAGAATATGATATAAAACTATGTATCGGATATAATATATAAAATGGCTATATTGCATAGAGCTTTATTCACATGGTTTATTATATCTGTTTTCCTCATTTTATTATGTTTACGACTTGAATCAAAGACCGAATGGAATTGGTTCATAGTTTTTATACCACTTTGGTTTTATGATTGTATTTTATTAATATATGTACTATTCCACATGATATCGCATTGTAAAAGTGGTGTTGATCATCTAGGAAGTTCATTGAAAAGTAACATCTGGTACGTGGTAGCAATATTATTAAAAATTGCAGCTCAGATTATGTTATGTCTGAAGTTGCAGTATAAATCATTAAATATCTCTATATACTATGTTATGATTCCTATTTGGATTTTACTGCCTACTATGGTAGTGGATGTTTCGAAGATACTTTGGTCAAATAATAATTTTTAACGTACACCGTACTTATTCCTTAATAGTAAGTAGAATTTTTTATATGTGATGTCTGTGCTGTTTTGTAAATTGTTTCACAGTAATATATCATTAGTTAATAAATTGTGACACTATTTTGTACTTTAATAAAGTTTATTTTTTATATAAAAAAACTGGTGGTTATTATATGTATTTTGTGAGAGTTTTACATTAATCATTGTGTGTATATTTATTTCAATTAAAAGGTGTAAAATGTTTATTTGAATTAATATTTATGTATGTATATAAATGTTTGTATATATCAAAGGTAAATGTTTAAGACAATGAAGAAGGCTGAATATAAATAATATTTTTATTAAAACATTTTTTTTTATTTCTTATCTAAGTATAGAAGATATTACAACAATTTTGTGGTATTATTTGCAATAAAAAAATATTGATTTTTATATCATTAAACTTAATATATTGTATATTACAATAAACGTTTTTTTATTTTACTGTACTTTTTTTATATAACTTTGTATTTTTTTTACATAGTTCAATAAAGATTATATGATATCAAGAGATGAAGCATGTAATAAAAATAAATTTTAGAAAAATATGCTTGTTTTTTTTATGTATTTTGTCCTCTTATTTATGTATTTTGTCCTCTTATTTATGTATTGTTTTTGGGAAAATTATGTGTAAATATATATTGAGTCGTATATTAAATAGCTTTTATACTGGATTACTCGTTTTAATAATATTTTCTAGTAATATTTCAATAATTGTTTTTCTATTATGATATTTGTACATATAAACACAAATTAAACAAAAAAATATAACTTTTGGATTAACAAACTGATTATTTAGGTAAACATGTTTTATTTTACCATAACTTTAATAAACAGATTTCTGATTATTTTTTATATACAGTTAAACAAATACTTCATTACTGTTTTTCTTTGCATATATATATATATATATATATATAAAATATCAGATAAAGCATGTAATAAAAATAAAAGTTATGAAAAAACATATTTGTTTTTTTATATATGTATTATTTGACTTTTTTATTTTCTTATTTATTTATTGTTGGGAATCTGTGTATATATCCATATACAAGTATATATATATATATATATATATATATATATATATATATATATATATATATATATATATATCAATTTAATTCTTTTTAAAATTGCAAACAATTTAATCTCAATATAATAGTTTGTTTCAAAATAATTCCTATAATATAAAATATAAGTTATTAATGCAATGCATATGATTAAAATCTAAAATTCTGAAACAATCTAATCTTCTAACAGTTTAGAAATTTGAAATCAAAAATATAAATCTATTGAGTAAAGTGAAATGTATGTATGTTTAATTAATATGTATATTTGCTTGTATCAATATTGTATAAAACTGAAGTGTACAGGACGTATTTTATACAAATAGTCTTTTTCATGCGAATTGTAATTATTTCTTCGTCACATTCTTGCTTGTGTTACAATTGTTTGTGTTTTAAATTTGCTTTACGATATTGTCATGTCAATTCTAAATATAACAAAATAATTTCATAGAAAAACTCAAAAACCTGTCCCAATACATTTTAGTTGATATTCATACCCCCCGCAATTCGTTACAATAAAAGGGGCCAAATATTTACTAGTGTTGACATGTACAGCAAAATAGATTGAATAGAAAACCGCGTCCTTACCAAAATATTAAGTGGTCACTACCATTCTTAATATTTATTGCACCGATTTGGTCATGTTTACAGTACACTTTTATGTAACAATATGTTTTATGACTTTACGGATAATACCTTTGACCAATTAACAGGTATATCTGTCTATGTACATAGGTACAGGTAGATTGTTGTTTAGGAAATATCTATAAAGGTTTACGGTAATTGCGTGACTGTGAGAAGTCAAATGTCTGAATTTAAGTTAAATGTAATTTATGTGACGTACGAAATTGGCATTTACACAATTTACACAAACCGTAGAATTTTTAGTCAACTAAAGTTATTTTGTGGCATTTGACGAACCGCAATTGTTGCAACCGGCGGTTTTAGGTGATATTTGACGTATTACCCACGTTTTTTTTATGTGTAACGAATTCAACTTGACTAAAAAAATATTCATTTTATGTATGCGTAAACGTGTAATAAATAGTCAATTTCTTAATATATTTCTCATAAATTTTAAAGTTAAGAAAAAATAACGTATGATTATTTACCTAACATCAATAATAACAAACGTTTTAAAAAGATTTATTATTTCGATTTTATTTCAATATAAACAGTGTTATCGATTTCCTGAAAAATATAGGGTCATCCAAATGTTACGCCTAGATTTGTGTTTTATTAGAAAGGAACAAAAACTATACACATGTGATTCCCTATACACCACCCTATATGTATATATTTTTTTTTAATAAAACGAAATTTAGGTGTCACATTTGAATGACCATATAAAATAGTATTTTATAAAGTACTTAATTTTACTTATTTTTATAATTAATCACTTATTAAATATTCTCAACTTTTATATCGTAGTAATAAAATAATGAATACTATAAAAATATTTATTTTATTAATGTATTTTAATATTTTTTTTTTAGAAAAAAAATAGTTAAAACAATTTATATATATATATATATATATATATATATATATATATATATATATATATACATATATATATATACACTTTTAATTGAAAATAAATATAATATTCATTATATTTATTTTCAATTAAGTATATTTTTTGAATTTAACGACTTCATTGAATTATATCAATAAATTGCTTATGTTACCCATGTGTGCCATGACTTATGTGCGTGTGTCTATATTATATGTGTGTATGAAAATTAAATATTTTATTAATATGGAAATATGGCTTATTGTGTTCTCAATTTGTTAATAAAAATATGAATATAATATTTTTTTTATGAAAAAGACATATAAAAATGTTGGAGATTTCAATGGTGGGGAAGTCAAGACTGAATTAATTAATCATTTTTTAAAGTCAGTTAATGAATAATTGAGAGAAAATTTATCAAAAAAATTGAATTGTTTAAAAGCCCAAGTGGTGTATATATATATATATATATATATATATATATATACACAATTATTACATTTTAAGATTTTATGATAAAGTAAAAAATATATATTTTTAAAAAGATCATATTTTTTGAACAATGAATGAGATTTTAGTAACTGGCTAAAATGTCCATTTCTAAGCCACTGATTAATACGTTTTTGAATTTTCATTTTTGAAGTGTGTATATTATTATAATTATAGTAATGAAAATTATTAAAATATGTCTTTAAATATTTTCTTATAAATTATGCACATTCATATATAAATACGAAGTTTTAAATCCACCAGTGCTTGTATAATAGCATACATAGCTTATTTAAAATTCGTTACTTATTTAATGGTAATTGATAATAAGATTTATTCTAACTATACGTTAAAGCGTTTCATAACTAACTATTAGTTGATATGTTTTTACTTTAATAACGCACATATTTAATTATTTTAAGTGAGTGTATTTTTGTAGATTAAATATAGAATTCATATATATTGATTAATATTTTTTGGAAGATATTAATATCGATACGTATTGTATATATATATATATATATATATATATATATATATATATATATATATATATATATAATAATATTTGAAACATAATATATATTAACACTATAAAAACTTATATATAAATATAAAATTGAAAATTGTTGTTAGTCAATGAGACTGTATTTATTTTTAATCTGGAGTATATTATATACATGTGTATGTGTATATATTTGTACATATATATATATATATATATATATATATATATATATATATATATATATATATATATATATCTCATTCTTTTCTATGTCTGCATGTTATGCATCTTTCCATGCATCTTCGTGTTGTTTGTAATCGTTGAATTATTCTGGCATTCAAGACCCACATTTCACTGCCACAAGTGAGATATGTGGGATATATTGATTAAAAAAAATCTTTTTAAATATAGAGAAATATCCTATTTCATAGTATCAGATTTTTCGGAATTATTACTTTTACATATTTATTCTTCTGTTTATTTATAAATGTGCCTCTATGTTAATGAGTTGTCTCAAATGTACATAGTTTTCAATTTATTCTATTTCTATTCCTTTTAAGTCGATTCTTCTTTGATCTGAAAATTCATTGAACATTACTTTTTTCTTGTTAAGGTTATATATATATATATATAAAAGAGAGAGATAAAGAGATATTTAATTTTGTAAATAATTTAATCAAATGTAGTTAAATTTTATTAACGAATTTTTTCTCATAATTGACATTAAAATTTGTTTACTGTTGTATTTTTTATTTATTTTTATTTCGTATTATTCAATATTTACAATTTTTATATAATTGAGATAAAATTGGATGTATAACTTTTTAAATTAAAATATCTTTTCATCATAGTTTTAAATTTATAAACTGTAATTATTTTCAAATTATTTTTTTAATAATTATTAAGTTATATTAGATTTTATAAAATAAATGTGTATGTGTTTAGACATTTCTCAATAATGTATAATTACTAGAATATCTATATTTATTTTTACTTGTTTTTATAATTTTAGTTTTACTTGTTTATTCATTTTCTAAGATAGCAAATTAAATGATAAGTTTATAGAGTTTTTATATCTGTTTAAAATTATTTCTTGAATTATGTATGATTTAAAACGTTTTTATAGATGAAATATTTTATTAAAATTTATTTTATACAATTAAATAGATAGATATACAAAGTAACCTTTTTTAATTTTTGTAAATATGGTATTAAAATTCTTAATTTTTCAATGGAATTTAAGTGTATATTTATATATATATATATATATATATATATATATATATATTTATATTTTTTTTCTCAAAAATAAATTATAAAATTATGAAAAATAAGAGAATATTTAGTTACAGTTTAAATGAAAAATAATTTTGTTTTATAAACATTATATATATATATATATATATATATATATATATATATATATATATATATATATATATATATATATATATGGTATGTATGTTATTGGGGAGATAAAATATAAATAAATTTAGTTGCTATGAAATATATGTACATGTTGCGAATCAGTGCAATATGATATATTGCACTATCTTGTATACCGTGTATGATGTTTATTATCCAAAGAAAGTAGGAAATGCAGAATACTTATTCTTCCGTCATCTCCATCATCCCCCCACTCTCTTCGTTATTTTTTCTTCAATAACGAAGAAGACAAGTACAAGACGTCCTCAAACGGACAATATGTTTGTATATACATAATATACCGAAAAATTGCTGCCTCTTCAGAGACACCAAACCGTGTGTATAGCAACGAAATGTTGTAAACGATGATGGACCTAAGAGTACATGTCAGTAAGGTTCTTGGTGGCGAAGCCCCAATAAGTAGGTTAACCGGCTCAGCGGAGTAGGTATGGTATGGTTACACCAGTTACTGTTATACATTGTGGTGTGCTGAAGAAGGGGGCTCGGGCAGGCTCGGACCTGTGCGGAGCCCGACCATCGGCCAGTCTCACCAGTGCCGGCAGGCCGTCCGAAACTACACCGGTTAGGCCCCAAAATTCGGTCATAACCTCAATTCCTCATCCAACTAATAAGGTCATTGCTTGGTGAGCCGCACGGTGGCACATCTATACATATGCGTATTGTGTATGTGTGACTCTGATTCGCTTTAAACAATATAATAATTTATGCAAATGCGCATTTGACGCGCTCATCGATTTATTATTACAATAAAAATTCGCGCGCCTATTTCGATTCGTAACAATAGATGACTGAATTTGAAATTAATAAATAAATGATAATTAATATTAAAAAAACAAACAGTACGCGAGTGTCTTTTGAAATTTGAAAAGTGAGTGCTCTGAGACGAAAAAAAAATAGAAATAAAAATTCGTAACATCGAGAAAAACGCACATATACCGATGAAAATTGTTAATATTGTATGAAATTTAAATCTCGGTGCTATAATTGTAAGACAGACGTGACGCATGTGCCCTACTTGTTGACGGAAACGTTCGGTTGAGGATTTGTGCATCCGTGTTTGATATTCGAGGCAAAGTAAATACCTGCGAGGAACAACAAATGTTGTATTTTGTGTGCTGGATGTGGTGTTTTTTGAAAAGTCGCGGCTGGATGTTGTAACAATGTGTCGAAAAAAAGGTGCTTTATTTCAGTATGAGAAATACTGTTGATGTAAAAATTGGAAACTTTTTTATATACATGTTCATAGTGAAGAGTTTCAGTGGGAATTTGGTTTATTGGTTTACGCAAGTTGATGTGAGTAATTTTTTTTATTTTAATTTCATGACCGTGCGCCAATTTATTATATATGTAAGAACTAAAAAGAATGTTTATTTATAAGACTTAGAAATTTATTATTTTTAATGAAAAATACAATTGTGTAAAATTGTATTGATATTTACTATAAATGTATTTTTTATTTTTAATTTTTCATCAGTAATATGTAAAATATTGATAACTTAAATTAAATAATAAAGTAATATATATATATATATATATATATATATATATATATATATATATATATATAAAATTGGTATGTAGACGTCCACATAAACTCAATATTTTTAAAATTAATTCCTCGATTAATTAAAATTGATAAAAAATAGAATAATATTTTTTTTGAAAATAGGATAGAAAAAAATTAAAATAGGTGTTCTTTACGATGATATTTAAACAGTTTTATCAATAAATAGAAATTATATTTTCGAAAAAAGGAGTTATAAACATATAATTATATATTAGCATCTATTTTACTTTTATTTTATTTTTTAATTTATAAATATATAATATAATTTCTAAAATATAGTTCATTTTTAGTTTTAAAATTAGAGTAGAATTTATATATAAATAAATTTTGTTCTGTTTTTACAAAATAATAATTAGTATAAAGGATAATTCATAGACATTACATACACACACACACATATTGAATTCAATTTTTTATTTTTAATAGTAGAAATTTTAGAATTGTTAAGAGTGTTGAAATTTATTAATATTTTCCTCATAAGACATTAGTAATTTATAACGTATTTTCTCGACCACTTAATATTTAAATACCAAAATGATTATTTATTTACAAGAATAATTACTTACGTTATTATTCTTAAAAGTAATTAATATAATAGCACATGTATAGAAAAAATGACTAAGAATTTAAAGTTGTTAAATATTACGATATTTCAATGTAATAGGAAAAATCTTAATTTTTTATCATCCTTTATTCTAATTTCTCTAATGCATAATTTTCAAAATATTTTTTTTTAAATAGAAACATTCTGCAATTAAAAACTAAGAGACGTTATTAGGGCATATTAATTTACTGTTATTGTGTGAAGAATGACGTTTAATATATTTATATTTTTTCAAAAATACTGATTACAAAATATTAACAAAAATAAGATATATAAAAATTTTATTATAATAAATTTTATTCTCATGAAAATTGAAAAAAAATATAAACAATATTTTATTATATAGATATTAAATTAATAAGGGTATTGTTTATCAATTTATTGTAATATCAATTATTTAAACAAGTATTGCAAACTCAAAATTTATTATTTGATAATTTAAAAATTATTGCATTCAAAGAGTAATATGAAATCCAACATTTAAATAAATGTAATTTAATGAATTTATCATTTATTTATTTTCTCATATCAGTATTAACTACCGTATCTATTTCTCACTTTATGAAATTATATCAGGTATGACTACTAAAATTAATATTTATAAAAGAAAATTAAAAAACGACATATCTAATATCATATTTTTTAAATTATATATTTTATTTATAGAATTAAGATTATTTAATGACATATGAATTAGAATTTTGATTAATATTTTCTACTACACGACTTAAAACAAGCATAGATAATAATTTTAATTAACACGAGTTTCTATTTCAATGTTTTATTTTAAAAATTTTCGTCCTATGTATATTTTATTAAAAATCCAAACTATTCAATAACACATAATAATTGTTCAACTGTACTTAATCTCAAGTGCGAAATTAAAATTACTTCATTTAAATGATTTATTTGAAGCTTATTATCTTTCTTTCATTATACGTTTACAGTTGTAATTCCATATTATATCAGCTATAAAACATTTATAAAACAAGAAGTGTGTTTATAATACACACCTATTATATATATATATATATATATATATATATATATATATATATATATATATATATAATCGAAATTGACCTTTAATTTGAATCTTTCTTTATAAGTCATAGACAACGGTACAAACCATTCTTAATAATACTCATTTAATTATTAACGTGGGTTCGAAAATTGCAGTTAATGTAGGTGTTTCAATATCTTTAAGTATTATTAAATTCTCTACAATATATATATATTTGTGTGTGTGTGTATAAATTTACGTATATGGTTATGTATGTTAAAGAAATGGCAATACTCTAAAGAAAATTTCTGAAAATTATCACATTTCACTGTTATAATAAAAATTATTTGACCAATTCGAATAATCCAATCATATACTTAATTTTTTATACAAATACTTCTAAATTTAAATGGAATAAAAATGTTTTTCAGAGTACTTGAATATTTTGAATAATTTTCAAAAATATAATCGTTCTCTCAAACATTACAATATTTTAAAGTGTTTAATAATTACTTATTGCATATTGATTATTATGTTTGGATAATGAATATTTTTTAAATATTTACTGAGACTAGTAATTTTACTATATTATACTCTTATCAATCAACATAATTATATTTATAGAGATTATAGAGAATGGATATGCAATTAATATGATTATTTTACTTCCTTGTATTATCTGTTAAAAATGATTTTAATTCACATGAATTTATATGAATTTTTTTTTTATATATATATATATATATATATATATATACATATATAAAGAAATCAAATGGAGATATCGCATATATAAAAATATTAATTTCGGAGAAAGTTTCACGAGAAATTACTAATATAACGGTAAGAGACGTAAAACCTTGAGACAGACGTATCATCAACATGTCCTTGATAATGAATACGTTTATTTGTCATTTTTTTCCTATATTTAGTTAAGCTACATATTGAGTTTCCATTTTACTTATATTTATTGCTGTACGATGGTTAATGAATGTCTGTTTATAGAAAAAACGAACTTAATTACTGTAATTTATATTCATGACTTGGTATATGAAATGTAATTGTTACATTTTTTTAGCATTTTATATATATATATATATATATATATATATATATATATATATATGTATATGTATATAAACAAATACAATTTTAAATTATATTCGGTTAAATCAACTTTTTAGAAAGTTTATCTTTAAATTTATAACTTCTGCTAACTTTTAGTATTTAATCGACTTTATTAATTTGCTATTTGAAAATTTATCAAACTTGTATTTTATTTGATTCATTTCCGATCATATTTCATGTTTTATTTCATATATATATGTACATTTTATTACTTATTTCATTTATATTATTTTTCACAAATTGTTTTTTTTAAATCTTATTGATTCTTTTATTTGTATATAAAAACTTGTCATTTTTGAATACTAATAAATGAACGGATACTTTTTTATTATATAGCTAACATCAAAGACTATTATAATCTGTTAGTTTCAAAAATTAAATATTATATGTGTATAAAAACAAATATGAAATAATTTATTAAGAAGCTATTTGTGAAAATTTTAATATGATTACTGTTTATACTTTTTGTATATTATCTGTTTAAAATATAAAAAATCGACTATTACTTTTTTCAATAAAATAAGAAATTCATCTAAATTAATCATTACTGTATTTGATTGATCTAAATTAATCATATCATCTCTAATTGGTGATATTTTAAAATGTATATATAAACGAAAATAAAAGTAAAAAAATTAAATTAAAATTAGTAGACAAATAAATGTTCTTAAGTTTGAGAGCAACAAAAATGGGTATTGCATTTATGGGAATTGTATTGTATGCAAAATCAAGGACAACAACTGTATTTAATGTTGTATAAAATAATAACTGTCAAATACTGACGTTAGTTCCTAGTAATATTAGTTCTTTCAATATATAAATTTAAATATTTTTCATTTTAAAAAAATAGCTTAACATTTTTTTTAATAAAAAAACAATATTAAATAATTTAGATTAGTTACTAAAAAAATAAATTGAATATAACTCGCATTAATTTTTTTCTAACAGATATTTTAATTGAATATATTTATAACCAGTATTTTAATAGAATAAAAAATTGAATATTTGATTTAGTATATATTAATTAATATTAATCACTATTCCAAACAACTATATTTGAAATCTGTTTATGTCGATGACAATCATCCTTATTATACTTACATCTAAGAAATTATATACTCTTAAATGGATTAGTATTAACATCATAATACCAAACTATAATTTTAATATACAATGACATAAAAAATATGTAAATTAAATAAATACAAATATTTTTATATACTTCTTGTTAAGTAATTTTAAAATATTTAGACATTAAATTCTAAAAATAATTTATACATATTGTAGAGAATTTTTAACGTATGTAATAAACAATCTATTTAAATGGTTTATTTGTAGTAAATTAAATAGTTTATTTTTTAATGATAATTAAAATTATACTTTATACTTTATCTCCTAAAAATGATAATTTGTTATTCAATTAATTTTCCAATTTTTATAAAAGAAATTTATATTATTATATATTAGATTTCTTAAATCTGTAAATCTGTTTAATTTTTTAATTGTAAACTAAAATTTTCGTTATTAACTAATTTCGAATGATCATTGATTTATCAAAACATGATCTTTATTTATCAAAAATGAAAACGTTAGAAGAAAAATGACTTTTGAGGTTATATATAATCATTCCAAAAAAATCAAATTTGTAAACACTTATTCATACACATTATTTAACTTATTAACAGATTTGTTTCTAATTGATTAATGAAGATATTTAAATTTCATGACACACATACTTTAAATATTTATAATATACATAAAATGATTAAATAAATATTCTTATTGTATTATCCAATCATTTAAAAGACTCCCTCCAATCATTGCAAATTCTATAAAATTACTTCATATAATTTGACATAAATTGAGTCGAACACGTTTGTAAATTGTATTTGATTATATGAAATTTTTATGTATTGATTAAACTTGATTACAGTTCACAGTTATGCATTTAAAATCGAAATACCCTAATGATGTATCATAATTGTCCAGTAATTTGTATTATTTCAGCAAACGTTTCATTTGTGTAATAACCATTAAGCGAAGTCGGACGTTTGTGTTACATTTAATGCATACCTGACCGTCATTAAGACATGTGTAATCTTCAGTATATTCCACGAATATTTTAGATATGGTAATAACAGTACATAGTACCGATTTTAAAATCTGATATTCTTTCCTAAATTATTTTCTTAAACAATTATCGTGACATATTTTAATACCTTTTTTACTAGAACGAGATAAAAATATATTTGATAGTTTTTAATTCAATATATTTTCATGAGTTTGAATATTTTCTTATTTATTTTAATTATATATATATATATATATATATATATATATATATATGAATGATATAAACAATTAACTAAAATCAAATCTTTCATTATTTATTTGTATAGAGAATAGTAAGAGGGGTTATAAATATGTCTAAAAAATCAAAGGAGGGAGAAAAAGAGGTAGTGGGAAAGAGAAAGTGAATTAAAGAGAGGTAGAAATTTAATATCCAAATATGAAGAAAATATTTAAACAATTTTCAAAGTTCTTATTTATATTGTAAAAAGATAGAAATGATCAAACTCAAAAATACTCATTTTTGTATAAAACTACCTTGTTTTAAATTATTAATAACTTAATTTTTAATTTATATATAAATCCTTAGTCTTTTTTTATCCTTTACTGGATGAAGATTTTCCTCAAAACTTTCCATTTTCAATTATCTAATATCTTTTTCTTCTCCATTAATTCACAGGTCTCTTCTTGGCCTTTTATTTTTATGAATTCTAAATTAATATTTATTATAGATTATCTTCTCTTGTTACTATACGACTAGCTCATTTTCATTTAAAATTTTTAAAATGAGAATTTTTTATAATAAAATTTTATTTTATTCTAAATACATACGTATTAACATAATATAAACATTCACATATATTTTCACTGTCTCTTTATATAAGCATGTTTCACAAAATTACAGAAAATCAGTGACATAGATTATAGAATAACTTACAAATAAATTGTAAATATTTAATATGTAAACATTATGTTAAAGTAAAAAATCATTGTACTGGTATATTAAATCGAAACATTTCATAGGGTTGCGATATATGTCTACATCATTTAATCTATTAGAGACAGATGGTCTTTCGGAGGTAACTGTAAATGAATTTGTCTGGAAGAATGCCTAAAGAGATGCACCTACTTTATTCTTATAATACGTTTGCTTAAAACATATTTACATCTACAATGCACATGTGTTGGAAATATTTATTGCCCGTATGCTGAAAATTGCACAACGAAATAATATATTACACCATAAATCAAATATATATATACATAATATAGTTGAACATAATTCCATTTACCAGCATAAATTAATTTGAATTTTTCTCATGAGGTAGTTGTATTTAATTATTGATTTAATTACCTGTCAATTAAGAATTGTTCTAATGGAAATGTTTAAATTAGTATCATTTTAATGACAATTTGCGTTTTGAAACTGTTGTTTAATCATTCTTTTCAAAGTCTTGACAAAAATAATTAATTAACTTTTGAAATAAATTTATTTATGAAAATATTGTTATATATTTGGAACTGATTATAATAATAATTATAAGTACAAAAAGATATAAGTAGATATTTATGTCAAGCATCTGCATATTTGTAAAAATGTGTAAAATTATACTTTAACAAGAATTTTTATATTAAATGAGGTTTGATGAAATATAATTTCATTGTTAATGAATTCTATTATTTGCTCTAGTGGTTTTATATTTAACCTACAAACAAATTTATTATCATACGTTAATGGAGGTGTATGTACACAAATATTCTTTATATATGTATATGATTAATTTTCCTTTATATTTTCATTATTATTAAAAAGTAATAAGATTACTGTTTAATATAAATAGATTGTAATTAGGAATCATTCACAAATGTATGTTATTTTATTTTTTTATATATATATAAAATTAAAAATACTCATCTACTTGATTAATTTTTCTTGTATTAGTTTAATAATGTGACTAAGAAATTCTCTTCTAGATGAAATTTCTGTTAATACGATTTTTTTAACAATATTAAATACATTTATTCGTTCTTTTACCTCTCAACAAACAAAATCAATAAATGATTATTTAACTCTTTTATAATATTTTGTACTATTGAAAATCGATTCGTTTGTAAAGTTATTGAAAATATCTAAGAAATTATAAACATCATTTGTGTATTTTTTAAATATCTTCTATTTTTGAAAAGGAAAAAAATCGATATTTCTAAAATAGGAAAATATCTATGTTTAAAAATCTTTTAACAAAAATAAAATTAATACGTTTACATTATAAATAATTTTATTATAAAATTAATGATATAAAAATATCTAAATCTTTCACCTTCGAACAATCATACAATAAACATTTTTTTTATAAAAAAATATAAATCTTTAATAAGGTCTAAACAATAACCATGACCATTATTTAATATATTTGTTATTCTTAAATTAATTGCATGTTTCATATTCTTTTAATATTATTCTGTTCACTTCTCTCATATATAAATTACATTAATTAAAAAAATAATCGTTTTATTCTTTAATTTCAATTCAATGTTAACTATATTCCTTACTCAAATCTTTAAATCTCAAATGAAGCAATAATCTGACACAGAACCAATACGCTAATGAACAGGAAGGTTATTATAAATTCAAATATGTTTATTAACGACTACATATTTTTTTATTAAAATGTTTACACATGTACGTTCTTTCTTTGAATAAAAAAGTTTGAAAATGTTGTACGATATTTCCAAGTAATATATAATAATGAATAACAAAATAAATTCGTTAACAGTACAAATTATATGTTTCACTTTTATGGTTCGAATTTAACCGAATGCATTTCGAAAGTAAAATTTATTGGTGTACATTTTTTAAAAATCATAAACACAATTACTTATCGGTAAATTAACTTATAATGTATTTCGGTATTAAATTTATTCTAATTATAATTAGTGTATATTTTATAAATATATTTTTGATGAACTCTCATTTAAAAAATTAAAATAATATTTTATGTACTATGTACACTAGGTTTTATTTTGCAATAGTATTTTTAAACATTTTTGTAATATTATTTTTAAAGACTTACATTTGCAATAATTATTTTATATATTATTGCCATAGTCTGAAAAAATATAATATTTAAATAGATTAATTATTGGACTATCAATTAAAAAGTATAATTTCTAAAATATATCATCTTTGACATAATATTAATTTACCTACAATGCAACATATTTTGTGTTAAATAATTGCATATTAATTACTTTGTGTCAATACATGGTCCGATAATCAAATAATTGATAACCATAATTGATGACCATATTATTATCACGACTGAATGATTTGTGATTACTGAAAACTTGCGATATGGAAGAGTAAATACTTTGTTAAAAAGTGAATGAGCCATTGCACCAAATCAATTATGATATCACCTTTTATTAAAGAATAATACGTTCGAAACTTTAGAATAAATCTTCATATTAAAAGAAATTTATATTCACTATAATATATTTATATATACACTATTATTTTTAAAAAAAGTTTATCTTTGTAATTTTCTAAAACCAAACTTTATTAATTTAATTATTGTTTGAAAATATAGAAGTATAAAATTGGATATAGAATCCTTATTAAAAAGTCTGTAAAAAATAAAAAAAATGTTCTACTAGAAATTAAATACACTGTTTACTTGTAACTTCAAACAATTATCAAAATTTTCTTAAAAATATATTAATCATTTTTTACCAATTGATTCATTAATTTGATCAAACAGTTTATTAATCAATATTCTTACTTAATAATCTTTAAAATTTGTTATATAAATAAATTTTAAACAATCAATCAGTGTTTAATTAAAGATCTTTCTGTATTATTTATATTGATTTTAATGACTTACAAATAAAATTAATCGATTAATTTTATTAAATGATATGAGTTAGGATGATTTTTTGAAAAAACGGTAATTTGATATTACATTTTTATGAAAAATATTTGTAATTATTTTTCAATGAAGTAAAAATAAATAATAAAAATTTTATATGTAATATATATATATTATATATTATTTAGAACATAGTTTATATTAAAAACTTGTAATTTTAAATCAGCATCAATATTTTATATCTAGGAAAAATATATTTGCCACAAAACTAACACGCCTTCAGCTAATTTATGAAAATTATTTGAAACCAATCCAATTAATTATCTATTAGTTATTTAACGTTTCTATCACTTGAACCAGTTTCCGAAGTATCACACGATTATATCAAATTGTCACTTTTACCTAAATGTCGGATTATGTGTAACTTTTTTTTGTAAAAACATGAATTATGACATTCGTGTACACGTGTTAAATTCGATTTTTAATTTCGACCTATTTCAATTATTGCGAATTGTTGTCATTCCGCTACTTTTCGATTATTATATAGTTTTTACATTTAATATATGAATGTATGTTGTATTAGTGCTCCACATTTCGATATTAATTTCACATTGAAACACCGGTAGTAAACATATGTTTTTTTGACCTTGTTATTGTAAAATAATATAACGAACAAATAAGAGCGCATCTGTTATCAGAAAAAAGCGTCGATGGCCGCATGCAAAACTGAATAGATACCGTTAAAGTATGACAACAGAACGCACTGTGACATTTCACTTACGCACGATAATTGTCAGGTCGGTCGAATCTCGTCGTACGTAAAAAATGAAAAGATAAATTGAAAAAAATAACAACAATAACACGACCGGTAGTCGTCGTTCGGATTTTATTGACGCCACCAGTAAATCTGCATGCGCTAAAAACGCAACGCACCGAATAATGAATAAAAACCGAGTGTTTAGTCCTCGATCACGGCTCGATTTGAATTCTAGGTCGCCACGCGCACGCCTTCTCATTATTCTGTTTTCAGATTTAATCGTAGTGTCAAGCTGTCTGCAAACATACCATTTGTAGGTCCAACAGACACGACTTTTTTCATTGTGCACGTCTTTTTGATGACTAAATATATTTCTATTATCTCAGCTCTGGTAATGTATATAATTCGCCATTGTCATAGTCGACAATGCACTTCAGCAACGTCATATTCAATTATAAATATGCTGTGTGTACTTTTTTTTTCTTTCAGTAATCTGAAATGTGCATAATTAATATGTGTGTGTGTACAGGCGGAGGTAAACATTATACGTGCTACTTGTATGAAAATAAAAATTATTCATTGTGGCCTTCTTCTTTTTATTATGCGTTACAATTTTTTTTATAACTCTGATTGTACTCGAAAATAAGAACATTGGTTTATTTCGAACAATACGTTTGTCTATGAAAATTAAAATTGTTTAATTAAATTAATCTCGGATTTTCTCTAGTTTTTATTACACTATATAACATTCTTTGAAATCTTATATTTGATTAGTGCTATGTATTTTATTTATTTTTTAACAATTCACAGTTTATTTTACAATTGATTCTAAATTCTTTTTGATTTTTTTCGTATCACACTTAATGTAAATTTAAATAAGTGAAACTGATAAAAAAATAGAAAATTTAGTACAATAAGGAAAGATTTTTGTAAAACTGAGTTGGAGTTCGTTCCTTCTGTTTTTTTTTAATTATTATTAGATTTAATATAAAATAAAATGTATGAAACTCATAAAAAAGCATAGAAATTTAGCATATTACAAAGAAATATTTTTTTTAAACTGTGACTAAATATATTAGTCATTTTTATCTAATATTTTATTTAACATATTTAAGAAAAAATGAAATATTAAAATTTATTTCTCATTTAGCAATTATTGTCTTATTGGAAAATCATTTCAGTTATATTATTTATTAAAAATTATTATTTTCAATAATAACTGTTTTTTCTAGAAAAGATTATATATATATATATAACAAAAAAATATGTACAAATGAAATAATTTCCAAATAAAGATTTAATTGTTTAATTTCAAATACAGACACATACATACATACGTATATATGTGTATAAAATGTAATCGGAGGAGAATAAAAAATATTTATTAAAAAAATACAGAGTATAAATAAATTGATGAACTGGGAAATTATTCTAAAAATTTATACAAAAAAAGGTTAAAAAATTATTATTCTTGAAAGAATTTACAAATTAAAAATATTTGAAACATTTTTAAATTTAAATCTTATTCTATAACATTTTTATTTTATTTTTTTTATTATGATTATAAATAATTCAGAATCAATTAATTAATGAAACAGATTTTCTATTAAATTAAATCAATATTAAATGAACTATAATTAAAACCAAATTATATTAAATTTAACTGAATTCGTATATTAATTTTACAATTTTTGAAATTCTATGTTTTGATGACAAAATTTTTGTTTTACATCGAAATAAAAATTTACAGTTGGAATTCTTAATTTTTTAGAAAAAAATCAAAAATAACAATTATTTAAAAAATGTAATTGCGAAGGTTACTGTTTTATTTCTATATATTTTTAATTATAATTTAATAAGAAATGAAAAAGACAATTTTGCATCCGTATTTTTTATTTCTAATAAAATATATATTTACATATGTATGTATAAATATTTCTCATGAATAGAAACAAAATATAAGATTTATGAAAATAATCCATCAAAGAAAATATTAATTACTTCGAATGTCAATGTTTTTAAATAGTAATAATAAAAATAAGAAATCCGAATGTTCATTTATCAAGTTCATTATCAAGTATTGCTCCAAGAGACAAATTTCTAATCATTACAAAATCTTCATTTTATTATTTTCCTTATATCCATTAGAAAATACATCAAGGTGAAATTGTTTAACTTTTTACGCATATTTGTAAATCAAAGAACATTTTCTTCTAGATAGTATTTATTAGAAAATAATTATAATAAACTAACGATTGCTATTAAATCCTTTTTTTTAAAAAATAATGAAAAGTATTATATTATTTTTTTTAAATATATATAGAGTTTCTGAATAATTACAATTATTGAAACAGCATATAGAGTGATGACAGAGTAAAAAATAGTCAGTGTTCTGAAACGAAAAAAATTGTATATTACCGCTCTAATAATTTTATTTGATTTACATTACTTTTCTATTGTCTGTTAATAAATCGATAAATTATGGTTAAAATCATTGACAATCAAGCATGATTTATTTAACGGGAAAATTTGTTTATCATTGTATTATATTTTTTTATCAAATTTTATTATATATATATATATATATATATATATATAATTAAATATTAAACAATAAAATAATATAAACATTTAAAGATCCTTAAAAATGATTACTGAAATCATTTACACTAATAGAAAATTATGAAATTGTTATAAGAATAATTATTTTATCCCTTGCAAAACGTAGATTTTTTTTTATTTAATCTTCTCTTTTTTAAATTCGACCTGGATATTTAATTCAATTATTTCACTTGTGTTTTAGTCATCTTAAGAGAAACTCAAATGTTATCTTTGAATTTTTATTTAATTTCCAAATTTGATTCGAACGAAACAAATTTTCTCTAGGTATTATTTCTTTATAGCTTATATATTTTTTCATTATACTTTTATTAAAAATAACATTACTGTATTTTTTTAAAAAAACTGGTATATTTTTTAACTTTCTCCTAATATTGAATATTTTTTGCTATCTCTATATTTTATACTTGAATATAATAAAATTATTTAAATATATTTTCTATTAAATTCGATTGTATCTTCAAATATGATTAAATGAAAAACAACTCTTTTCATTTATATATATATATATATATATATATATATATATATATATATATATATATATATGTATATATATATACTCGTATAATATTCTTCAATAAATAAAAATACATAAAAACTTTTTTCATGTTTGAGTAAATGATGTTTTCTTGATAAAAGTATATGAAATTTTAAGAATAAATTTTTAGTGAGAATAGAATTTCATTTTGTTTATATATCTTTTTAATATAAAAAAACTTTTATTGTTCTTATGATAAAATGTTTTAAAAAGAATAAAATTAAATATAATATGGAAATTTAAATATACATTATATTTTATGTATACAAAAAAAATATTTTTTTAAAATTGCTTTTTAGATCAGTATAAGATTTTTTTATATGTAGTTGAATTTCGTATATTTATATATTTTATATTATAGGATAGCAAATTATATATATATATATATATATATATATATATATATATATATATATATATATATATATATATATCCAATGACAATGTCCTTTCTGAAATATCCTTATTAATCTATATTTCTAATTGTGAATTACATTACCTTTAGTTATTTTATATTTAAAAAATAACTAAAGGAAAAATAACTATTATTTGACAAGATGTTATAAATTAGAGGATAATACTTATTAGGCTCGTTTTTTAGTGTTTCTTGAATTAATTTTGTCTTTGTTTAGAACTAATTTTTCAGATATTAATTTTAATGATTATATTTCATTTCTTGTATTATGAAATTATTAAAAAAAATATAATTACTAATTAACGAGTATTTTCCATGATTATACATAATCCTTAATAAGTTATCTATTATCATTTCCCAGTGTTATCAATAGCTCATTTTTTAAATTATTTTTGCTTAGCTGTAAGGATTTTTAAGAATATTTTTTAAGACATGGTTTTATATTTTCATCTCTCTCTCTCTCTCTCTCTCTATATATATATATATATATATATATATATATATATATATATATATATATATATATATACACAAACTATAATTTAATATCTATACAATTTACTTATGAATTTTAAATCTATCCAAAAAATCTCATTTATATACAGTTATTAGTTTTTTATTGTTATTATTACATCTTTTAATAACTAGATAGACTAATAAGATCAATAAAATAGCCTTCGATTTAATTTTTAATAGAATATATATTAAT
Organism: Neoneuromus ignobilis; assembly: GCA_029203775.1. Classification (NCBI taxonomy): domain Eukaryota; kingdom Metazoa; phylum Arthropoda; class Insecta; order Megaloptera; family Corydalidae; genus Neoneuromus; species Neoneuromus ignobilis. The sequence goes on along the minus strand of CP092096.1, from coordinate 19,814,875 downwards.
TTATGTATATAAACAAACGTTGTGAATTTCGATTTATAAAAAGAATATTTCGATGATTTATAAACAAGTCTATAAAAACTCGTCAGCCTTATGTTCAATTAAGATTTATTAAGTGATATATTTGACAAACTAATGAATATAAATTATTAATTAAACGTGATATTTATCGATCCTCATTAATATATATACATATATATATATATATATATATATATATATATATATATATATATATATATATATATACATATATACGCCACATTTATTTTAATGAACTGCAACAATGATCGTAGTATTTATGTGTCGATTTATTGATGGTTACATATCATGCGTTTTTATAAGAAGAAACCCATCAGTAACACGAATCAGTAACGTTGAAGATTCTTCTGACTAGTCGCGTGTAAAAGAGATGTAGGTCGTTGTACTACTTATGCTTGGCCATGCACCGCGTGGTACCTCCCACCACGAACAACAAATACATAATGAATACAGGTAAAAGCACACACACACATATTTATTTATATACATATATATATATATATATATATATATATATATATATATATATATATATATATATATATATATATAACATACAACTACAACAACACATATGAAAACTAACCAACATAAGTGTACTACCAGTGGCGGCTGATAAATTCCTTTGGTATTGTTTTACATTTATGTCAAATTTATTTATATATATATATATATATATATATAGAGAGAGAGAGAGAGAGAGAGAAAGATATTTATTTATAAAGAGAGATTTTGGAAATTTGAATATCATAGTTTTTTAAAAAATAACATTGTTAATATATGTTTTAAATATTTTTATTCTCTAATATCTTATTTATATTAATAAAATTATATATATATATATATATATATATATATATATATATATATATATATATGTGTGTGTGTGTGTGTGTGTGTATGTGTATGTATGTATGTATGTATATGAAAATTTCATTTATTAAACCGATCTTTATTGTAGTTCTCATATTTTAATTTCTTGTTTCTATTGTACGAGGGTCGTTTGATTAAGTATGGTAAAAAAGTAAGAAAAACTAAATTGAAAAATTTAATTAAATTACTTAATTAAATTAAACAATACTTATCAAACGACCTCGCACATAGAAATAAAACTCCTCAATGTATATTTTGTTTTCATAATCTTTTTTTATATATTTTTATTTATAATATTTTTCCTTAGAAAAAAAATCAAAAAGACTAAGTACTTATTTTTTTGTAACCCTATTAAACACTTTTATCAATCTTATAGTATTAATAAACGATTTATTTATATTAAAATATAGATAAATGATTACAAATATGAATAGTTATTTAGAATAATACAAAAAAAGACACGTATATATAAAAATAAATGATTTAATTATAGTAATATGTGTGGATAATAATAAAAATTGATTTAAAAATGCATATCGTCATCTAAAAAACGTGTATAAACTTCTTAGTAGGAACTTTCTAAGCATTATCAATTGCATATTATTCTACATGTTAAAATGATATTTATCTTTTCACTTCTATTCAATATTTTTTAAAAATTTGCATATCGATACAATTCATTATACTTGTATTTTTTAATTCTGATTGATAGGTGAATACTTATGAATGATTATATATTTATAGATACATATAATTTTATATATATATATATATATATATATATATATATATATATATATAAGAATCTGAAAACGAAAAAAATTATTTTTTTAATACTAATTTATATACCTAAAATATTTACAAAAAATAAAAAAAATTACTGATTGTAATTTTTTACTTGTATTAAACTTTTAATATGGATTTGTATTGACTCTATAGTTTTAAGAGTTTCAAATCAAATTTTGAATTATATATTTTTATAATAATTATTTTAACACGTTTTTATATTGTCTTATTTTTTTCTAGATACATGTAAATTTTAATCGATTCACTTATTTGTTATTATCGGTCTAATTATTTTTACTTAATTTATTAAAATTACTCGATGAAATTTACGCATTTTTTTATTAGACAACCACTTTCTCTATGAATGTCATACCACAAGGCCGGATTTGAAATATGATACTTTAGTCAATAGATCAAATATTAACCACTTATCTTTGTCTAGATAATTTTTAATATTAACTTTATACTGAAATTAATTCAAAATCGTTGAGTTTAGAAAAATATTTTATAAAAAGTTTAAATTTAAAATTTGTTGAAATGTTGAATTTTAAATTAATAGAAAATTATTATTTTAACATTCAATAACAGCACTTAGAAATGAATTGATTAAAAAGAGAAATTTAAATATTTTTTTCATACACTAATAATCTTTTAAATTATTTAAGTATTATCTTAATCCTTTTTTTATTTGTCGAATAACAACTGATTAATTAATACCAGCAAACAAAAACGATAAGATAATCAACAATAAACCTTTTTCTCCAATCGAAACATCTAGAATATATTAATTATTGAATATCACGTCATTTCTGTTTACACGCACTCGATATAACGATTCTTGGAATAAGAAAAAAATCAACTTTCACTCACTATTACTGTACTCATGAAAGCTAGACGTCTTGTAAATTTGTTGGAAAATTCTTTCCATCATATTGGGAATCCTGTTGACGAATAATTTGCCGTCGAGTTCCGTCTTAAGACAGATTTTGTCACGGAACTATATTTACTTTTACTTAATATTGTATTTAGTTCTTCATTTGCATTAAGTCACCAAAGGTTACAAAGTGTATTGACTATTGTTTATTTACTAAAACGTTTTTATATAATGTAACATTTTTATTTATTAGTCAGATCGTTAATCGTAACTTATTATTTTTTTAATAAAATGATTTATTTATTTAAAATAACTATTCAGAAAATTATAAATTGTATTAATAATCTCATTTTTGCATTAGCATATTTTAAAGCAATAATCGTTTTATTAAAATTTGTTAGAATTTTTTTAAATAAAACAATAATTACATTTCTGTGTGAAAACATATATCAGTTTTTGATCTTTAAAGAAATATAAAAGTAATTGCTATTCATTAACTCAAATAAATCACGTATCTAAATAGATTTTGTAACAACAAAAATATAAACTTATAATTCCTAAATCATATCAAAAATATACTGTTTTCTTGAAGGAAAAGAAAAACACTTAATAATATCTGTAATTGCTTCTTTATATCGATTTAATTTCAAATTAGTTAACTCTCGACAATTTAGTCGAATGAAAACAAAACTAAAAAAAATTAACTATGTTTGAGTAAATGATTTATTTTTTTAAAGTGATTTTACCAAAGTATCAAAACAAATAATTAATTTCCATGATATTTCTTTTAATGATTTAAACATAAAATTGATTGAATCTACGTTTTTTTAATAATTATAAAAAAATAATTTAAATTCTGCTTTCTCTTTATTTATTATCTATCTATTTCTTTGTCTATATATATGTACATAACTAAATAAATAGATTTACATATATTGAAAGATAAATACAATATTATTTTGTATTCATATATTTTAAACAATTACAGGAATAAAAATAATTTATATTTGTAAAAAAAATCCTAATTTTCTGAGAATAGAGAGTTTTCTTAAAATCATGTAAAATATTTTTTTCTAAGAATGATATCACATGTTGTATTAATCTATTATAGTATTAGTCACTATCGTTTAGAAATTTAATTAAATGTTTAGATGAAAAATTTCTTTATAATTTCAAATATTTTTCTCATCATTCATATCTGTATAATTGTTATCAAAAAAATCAATTAAATATTCAACTTAAAATTGAGAGACATTTAAAAACTCTTTAGAAAATGTATTGACATTCCTGTGTTATTTTTTTTTGTGAAAAAATAATAATTTTTCATTCGAACATTGCAATTTTTTAATTTGTATTAACATTTTTGTAAAAAATCACTTGTGAAAATAAATGTGGTTTTGGAGCAATAGTTCGTTTATATAAAATAAATTTGCTACATTGTTAAATCAGAATTTAATCTTGTTTTTTGTTTGATCAAAAAGTTAAATAGTTTAAAGACTTTGATATTATTTAAAATTAAAAAATGAAAAATTATTGAAATCTATTTTATCTAGAGGAAAATAAATATAGTTCAATGACCAGTCGATTATATTATTTTACTATGATTTGATTGTTAAAATATGCTTTGTAATAAATAAACATTACATGCTTTCATAATTATTATCGTGTTAAAGATAATTCATATTTCGTCTAAGTTATGTTAATTGATTTTTAACTGATGATATCGAAAAAATAACTATTCTATTAAATGAATCGTATGTATGTTTAGATTCGTTTCCTCGTTTATTACAAGTACTTTGTACAAGAATATTAATATTCGTTTCGTTATTTAAAAAAAACTGCATAAATATCGCAATTCTTTTTATTATCTTACGTTCGAACGAGTGCTGTCAAAGTACTATTACTATTTTACAAACAATGTTCACGCCGATAACTTTTTTTAATTTGATATCTTGTTCAAGCATAAAACATAAAATTTAAAATCTACGAACAACGTTCGGTGAATGTTTTTGTTCGTGTTAATTTCACGGTGGAGAGAAAAAAGAACCGAAAGCGAGCGTTTGAAATATTTTGCCATATTTTGCCACACGCTTCACAAACTATATCGTGTACGACAACTGGGTCTGTCTTCACGCACACTAAACCGTTTACTCTAATTACACTGTAAGTGAAAACAAGAAACCCATTCATGCAAATAGTACGGTTTTATGTTTGACCCAAATTCGAACCAAATGTCCCATATAACATTTGACACAGTTACAATAAGCGAAAGCGTTCCGTTTGGGTTTGCGCTGTGACAAGTTTCGGTTATTTTGGAACAACATGTGTTTAGAACAAACGGACAGTTAACCTCTATTCGTTTCAGTTCATACAGATGTTTCACTTTCGCATATTCTGTCCATTCCATAAGATTTTACATTGTTGTAAAATTGTTTATGTTTTTATTATTATTTTTTAGTTCGGTGTAAATCAACAAACTATTCAGTTTTGACAATTGCTTTTGTAAATGTTTACAAAATTTGTCTTACCATATTTCTTTAATTGTTTGTATATACATATATATAATACGGTCAAAATATTAGGCTAATTTTATTTTAAAATATTATTCACATTTCAATTAAGGTCAGTAAGAATTCAATTGTCATTATATCTGAATTTATAATCTAGTTTAATCAGTCTTTATTTTTATATTATCTTCTATAAAATTCGTACTATATTTAAAAACTAAATACTAGAAAGTTAATTAGTAAAAATTAATATTTAATACGCCAGAAATAAATTTTAATCTCGCACTTTAATATTTTTTAATGATTTAAACGAATATAAAACTCTTGATTTCTAATCAGTTTAGATATCATGTCAGATATCCATTATAAAAGGAATTTTATCAAAAGAAATGTAATCTATTTTACATAAATAATATTGAATAAAAACATGAACTTATAACAAGAATGTTAATAATGTTTATAAATATATTATTTTCAATACAAACGTATAAGTTTAGAAAAAATTACATTGTTCGATATTTAGTTTCATTTTATTATTTTATATCGATCTTACATTTTTTTTTACTTAAGAAATATTTACCATAAAGGTTTATACTTGAAGAAATCTTTCTTATCATATCTTTCTTATCAAATGTATTTTTTGAAAAAGTATATATTGACTGTATTCAAATTATATTATTAAATAGTATTTTATTGAAAATCTTGATTTGAAATTTTCATATATAAAATTTGTTATAAACAAATTTAATCGGAATAATTGATAATTATAATTTTATATGATATAAAGTATATATATATATATATATATATATATATATATATATATATATATATATATATATGAAATAAAGTATTACTCACTTTTACTCATCAGATATCCAAAATATTACATAAGAAAATTGGACGAGTCATTGTTAAACAATTTATTGGAATGTTCTATTGCAAGATTCAACTATCAGTTGAGTAATAGATATAGTGATTTATTTTCTTTGATTTGCAGTAATCGTTCAATATTCAAAAATACCTAGAACTACCTGACTAGTAATACTAAACATTAAATAATTATCAGATTAAAATTTTCCCAACATTTACTCAACATTAGATTAACTAAATTCTTTTTGTCTTATTATGAATAATCTTATTAATCATACATACATTATATATATATATATATATATATATATATATATATATATATATATATATATATATTCATGATAAATTAACAGTCTTGTCCAGTAAAACCATATAGAATTAAAAATAAAAGAAAAAATCACTAAAGCTCATACCAAATTATTTCTTATTTTATTATTGACTTGAGATATATTGTGGTTTAGAAATATATGTTAAATCTTTAATATATAATAACAACAATAATTCAACATATAAATTATTTATGTTTAATAAAATTAAAAAATAATACTTTTAGGTATCATTTTTTAAAATTAAACTTGTCAATACAAATATTCATAATTACTGTCTACTCTTCATTTTAGTAAATCATTTATTTATATTTTTTTATTGAAAAATAATTGGAATTTAAAATGTCCTAGAGAAATAAAAATAGGAAATTACTTGTTGCAATTTTATTAATAGAGATATAATAGTTATATATATATATATATATATATATATATATATATATATACCAATTTTTCATCAAATATAATCATAGTACAAAACATGTAATAAAACAACAATATTCATTTTCTGTGCAACATTGCTTTTCGATAACTCGTGCGGAACCCAAAGATTTTTGGAACCTTTCTAATACATGAAACATGATTTTGAACATTTATCGTTTGTATATTATTTAGTATTTAAATTTTAAATGTATTCATTTCTTTGGTTAGTTGTATTTTTAACAATGATTTATTATTAAAAATAACTAGATTGATTTTTTAATTTCAAATTCTCTCTTCATGCCTCAAAAATTATCTCTATTTCTATCAATATCGTTATATAAATCAGTATTTATCAAATATAATTCAATGAATTATCTATCTTTACCAATCATCTGGTTCATATTTGGTAATTTATTCAATTTATGTTTCCTTCCAGTTTCTTCGTATAATTTCACTAATAGTGCTACTTTTTTTATATATTGCTTAACAGATAGATAATTTTTTTTGATACGTAAAATGAAATAGAATATATATATATATATATATATATATATATATATATAAATTTATTTAAAAATAGCTTTAAGCAACGAAAAACAAGACCAAATGAATATTATACACGTATACGAATACCATGTGTGAATAAAAGTAGGTTTTAATGGAATGAATTC